>CM029012.1:21017906-21617906 GCA_016801055.1 Panax notoginseng | reverse complement strand
GCATCACTTAACAGTCTAGACGTGCAACTCTATAAGTATGCTCAGGACATTTTTGCAAAGCGACATAGACGTATGCTGCAAAAGTTGGTTGGTTCTGTAAGTGGCCCTCAACCTCGACATAGATGTTTATACGAGTGCTTGATATATCAAAGCAATATAGAACACGAGTTCTTAATAAACCTTCTCACTAATACAGCCAGTGTTTTTACAAATGAATTATAATTATGCTGTATGCCTCTCTATTCACATGTCATCCTGGCCTAGACTACTTGATTATATGTAGGATCATATTGATACACATTTTAATGACTTGATTTTTCACCGTAATAATTTGCAGGAGAGCAAGTTCAAATATTCATTCGAAGCTGCTTCAAGGAAAGATATTTATGAGTCTTTCATCACACCATTTCAAAGAGGTATTAATTTTGTTGATTCATATTTAGCAGGTAGCAAGAAATAGTTTTTGTTTATCTTTTTATATATCCATGGCTTGGTTCTAGGTTCTGTAGTTATTCTTTTGAGTTGATTTTGATAACTCTTATAATATAATTGGAACCATGTGTGTCAGCTTCCTAAAACTATCCTTCTTCAACAGGTTGGATAAGACAATTTCAGGATCAGCAAAACAAGAAAGTAATGAAGGAAGCCGCCTTTTCAAGATTATGGCTAAATCTTTCTCCAAGAGTTTGGAAAATGGAGAAATCAGCAATCTCCAGTACCTTATGCACCTCAACACTCTTGCAGGGTGTGGAGACAGTGATCTGACCCAGTCTCCAGTGTTTTCATGGGTTCTATCAGACTATGAGAGTGAAAAACTTGATTTGTCAGATTCTAGAGCATTCTATCGACTTGACAGGCCAATGGGCTGCCAAACTTTAGAGGGGGAAGAGGAATTTAAGAAGAGGTTTGGCCTCTTTTCTCTTCACTTGGGAGTTAGGACTCTTTTACTTTTCTGCAGCTTTCTTTTCTATTTTACCATGACTTTCTTCGGTGTGAATTACTTTAAATTAGGTTTGTAACTTTTTTTCTTTGTAATTTTCTCATTTATCTCAGATATGAGAGCTGGGATGATCCAGAGGTTCCCAAATTTTATTATGGATCTTACTATTCTAGTGCCAGCATTGTTCTTCTCATCTTTTACGTCTGCCACCATTTAGTATATGGAATCAGAAGCTGCAGGGCGGACAATTTAATCATGCTGACTGTCTTTTCAACAGTGTACGAGAGACATGGCTAAGTGCTGCTGGCAAAGGCAACACATCGGACGTAAAGGAACTGATTCCTGAATTCTTATATATGCCAGTATTTCTGGAAAACCATTTTGATCTAGACTTGGGAGAGAAACAATCAGGAGAGAAGGTTTGTTTTAGTTACTACTATCTCTTTTGCATTTGACGAGTGATGTTTAAATGGGATTATCCCACTTCCAATTATATATTTTCCATTCAATAGTTAAGAAATGTAACATCTTGTGGGTGTCTTACCAGGTCGGGGATGTTGTGTTACCTCAATGGGCCAAAGGCAGTGTTAGAGAGTTCATCAGGAAGCATTGGAGTGTAATTATGTTTTTGAAAATCTGCATCACTGGATAGACCTCATTTTTTAATATTGTTTCATTCTCAAAATTAATAATTTACACATTTATTTAGTAAGCTAAAATTATGTTCCATATATTTTATTTAAGTTAACAGTCATGAGGCCGTGCCCTTTATCTTCATGTTGATGTTTCAAAGTACAAAATTTTTATTATACAAGTTATAAGCAGGATATCCATTCATCAATTTTTATGTCTTTTCTGCAGTTGAGTTTGTATTTGTTAGCTAGATATTTGATATATATCTGATTGCTTAGGTATGAAAAGCGATACATGGAAGATGCTAAGAAGAAGTCTCCAGAAGAAATGAAAGATGACGTGAAGGAGAGTTCAAGAGTTGGAACAGATTCTAAAACAAAAGCTGGGGGAGTAAGCCAGAAAAGTAAGAGTGTATCCTCATCAGCCACTGAGCAGGACTTGGATGTATTTCTTCTGGGAGATCTTGGTGACAGTGATGATGGCCCAGGTATACTGTTGTGTATTATTAATTTAAAATTTCTAATTTTGTGCGAATGATTCTTAAGACTTTTAGTTTCCCCTTTAATACATATTTGTTTATTTGAGCCATCAATGGCCCAAATCTGGTTATATATTAACAATCTTTATTTTCTGAAAACTTCGGAATGAAAGAATCAGCTACATGTATTAGTAGTTGTAACGTAAGTTGATGGGCTCACTCTCTTTGTTATCGCCACCATAGTAGTTGCATGTTTTTGGGCAGTCTCCATGATTTTGCCACAATGAATAAGACTCAAGGTCATGATTAAAAGAATGAGATTAGTAACAGGATCTTTTTCCTATTTTCTAGTTGCCATTTTATAGAAAATCCAAATAATTCAAATGTTTTTGTGTCTTAGCCGAGTCGAGTCCGGTATATGTTGGAGCATGTGTGAATTGCATATGTACAGTTCATTTAGATCATTCATGAACTTCAAACATTTTTCTGAGCTTTGTGAATGTTTACATAATAATTAAACTCTTGGGGTTTTGCTAATGTCGAGTAGAAGTAATTAACTCATTGATTCTAAAAAATTACAAGATATCACCAGTGACATCATGGATTCAAATATCTTGGTTGGTCTACTGATTTGGTTTTATTTGTTCATTCAAGGCTTCAAAAATTCAAACTGGGCAAAAGAGAAAGTGGCTCGTGTCATCTTCACTTCCTGTTGCAGAAACCTCCAAGCAGTACTGTACCATCCCCAAGTTCAGCACCATCAACCTCAAGAACTAATAGGCAAAAGAGAAAGTGGCTCATATCATATTCACTTCTTATGCTAGTTAATAAATTTTGTAGGTAATATGGTCCTTTCGAGGCCAAGATACAATAACAAATTTTGTAGTTATTTTGACTCGGGTATTATCTATTTATATGTGAAGTATTTCTTATAGGGATTAATAATAATCACTGATTTAAAAATTAATTATAATTTTCAATGAATTTTGATTATTTAGCAATAATTTTTTTATTTATAAATTTATAATTTGTGAAGGAATTTTTCTCTAACAAAATTGAAGAAAGATTCTCAATTTATAATTAGTGAAGGATAATATTCTCTCGTTAAATAAATTCGTTCTTCATAATATATTATTTGTGAGGAAATAAAGTTATTCACTAATTTTAAATAGTCCTTCTTAAAATATTATTTGTGAAGGAAACCAATCTTTCAGTAAATAACAATATTCCATTACCAAATACAATTTGTGAATAAAAAAGTTATTCACAATATATCCTTCACAAAAAATATTTAGTTACTACTTAGCGAAGGATACCCAATTGCGAGGAGGTCTAATGTGAGCAATCGTGTGAAGGAAATATTTCTTCGCAATAAATTATTTGTGAGTGATATAGTATGTCTTGTGAAGGATTTATCCTTCACTAGAGGCCATTTTTGGTGTAGTGTTACCTCAACAAAAGATTCAGCAGCAGTGAACACACGTACACTCATATTGAGAAAACTTATTGTGCTTTAGCATCGTCTTCCATGAGATTACAACATTATCTCCATGGTCACACAACCCATCTCATATCTCGCATGGATCCTCTCAAGTACGTGTTTAGCAAACCCATGTTAAATTGTCGACTATCCAAATGGTAGTTGATCCTACAATAATTTGACATTGTCTACGTGACGCAAAAGTTTATCAAATGTCAAGGAATTACGGATCAACTTGCGGCCGCACCTACAGGGGATTTCAAACCTTCGGAAACATACTTCCCCGATGAAGGGGTAAAACAGTTCAGCAACACCGTCAGGACGATACACACCAACTATGGAAGATGTATTTTGATGGAGCTGTGAACATGGAAGGTTCTAGAGCTAGAGCAGTTATAGTATCCATTACGGGGGAGCAACATCCCGTCGCCATCAAATTGTAGTTTGCCAGCACCAACAACACAGCTGAGTATGAAGATTGTATCATGGGGTTGAAACTAGCCCAATCCATAGGCATCAGACGGTTAACTGTCTTTGGAGATTCTGAATTGGTAATCAGACAAACCACAGGAATCTATCACACAAAAGAGCTACATTTGCTGCCTTACCATCGGAAGGTTATACAGATGACTTCGAAGTTTGAAGAAATATCCTTCCTCCACATTCCTCGAAATAGGAATGACTTTGCAGATACACTAGCAACTTTGGCCTCCTTGATCAATATACTTGACAAGGAAGACATGCCAAATATCACATTTTCCCTGCAAAAGGCTCCAGCCTATAGGAATTACATTGGAGAAGTATTGGATGAGCTGCCTCCCATCCAACACCCTTGGTATCAGCATATCAAGGAGTATCTGCGAGATGGATCTACACCCGCTGAGGCGAGTCAGACTAAGAGAAAGCGAATCCATCGAATGGCTATGAAATTCTACTTAAGCGGAGACGCACTATACAAAAGAGATGCTGACTAGGTCTTCTCAGATGTCTAGACAAAGACCAAGCTCAGAGGGTCATGGATAAAATCCATGGTGGAGTATGCGGCCCACACATGAGTGGCCCTCTACTTGTCAAGAAAATCCTAAGAACATGGCATTATTGGCTCTCTCTCAAGGATGACTATGATGATCACGTCAAGAGATATTACAAATGTCAAATTCATGGGAATGCTAACCATGCCCCTCCAAGGGAGCTCCAAAATATGAGTTCGCCCTGGCCCTTCTCAATGTGGGAAATGGACATGATTGGGCCTATTGAGCCCAAAGACAGTAATGGACATCGGTTTATCTTCACCATGATTGACTACTTCACCAATTAGGTAGAAGCAGCCTCTTCCCCCAAGGTTACTAAAGAAGTTATCATTGGTTTCATCAGAAATAATGTCATTTGTCGATATGGACAACCAGAGGTGATTGTGTCAGACAATGCCAAAAACCTCAACAATCAAATGATGGAGGAGTTATGCAGTAAATTCAGCATCAAACACCTCAACTCCGTCATCTATCGTCCAAAGTTGAATGGTGTTGTTGAAGCGGTTAATAAGAATATCAAACAGATCATGCAGAAGATGTCCGCCAATCACAAAAGATGGCCTGACCTGTTGCCTCTGACTATATTAGCCTATAGAACGTCATTGCGCACTTCCACTGGGGCAACCCCCTACTAATTAACCTATGGAATAGAAGCAGTGCTCCCCATAGATGTGGAAATGAAATCCCTCAGAGTATTGATAGACGGTCAGCTGGATAAAGACCAATGGTTACAAGATAGGTACCACCAATTGTCTCTAATAGATGAAAGGCATGCCGCAAGAAAGACCAACTACGACAATTTAAAGAGCATGACTTGGTATTGAAAAAAATTCTTGACAACGAAGATCAATCCAAAGGCAAAATCGCTCCAAACTGGGAAGGTCCGTTTGTTGTCACGGAGGTATTGGCAGGAGGGGCTCTCAAGTTACAAGAAATAGATGGCGATGAATTTTCACAACTCATCAACTTGGACGTCGTGAAACGGTACTATGTCTGAAGTTACCAGTAAATCAACATCCTAATTTTGGATCACCAGATACCCAGTCAGTTCAGGTTTTCAAACCTTTTCGCTACATACAACCTTTCTTTACATCCGTTTGCCCCTTCAAGGACAAAAACACCTTCCAACCAGTAGCCTAGTTTTGGATCATCAGATCCATCACTCAACTCAGGTTTTTCAAAACCTTTCACACTTTCAGTTTTGTCCCACAAAGGATCAAACATTTCACAACTTCAGTTTGTCCCACCAGGGATCGAACTTTTCATCTGCAGTCTGTCCTGTATAAGGGGCGAACTACGCAGACCTGATCTCCCCACTACACGGGAGTATGTAGGCAGCCATTTTTATGGTCTGGTCTTACCATAGAAACATAAACAAACACATCTCTACGCCTTTTTTACCACATACCACTTTGAACCTTTATGTCAGGTTCGAAGTATGCAGACCTGATCTTCTCTCTTTAATGGGAGTACATAGGCAACCATTCATGGTTTGGTCTCACCCCCTACCAAAACATAAAAACACGGTACTGGGATTATCCTCCACATTTCATCGGCTTAGACCAAAGGGATGGAACTACCTAGTCTCCCCACACAAATGGGAGAAAAACTAGCGACCATCTAAGCTGTGGTTGAATCCTCAAAGAGAAAAACAAATCCATAAGATATAGAACTTCCTAGGCTCCCCAATACAAAGGAGTACCGGCGACCATCTCTGGGGTAGTCAACCTCAGAGAGGAAAGAAGCACTCCTCTCCATAACTACATACAGAAACTAGTCCCAAGACACCAAAGGGTGGGGAATGTACATAGATCAATGATCCATTCTGAAAGATCCTGAGACATCTCAATGACCATCCATCAAGGCGGAGTTCAAAATACATCAAGATCACAAGCCCTTGAGAAATAAGCAAATATCAAGCAAGTAACAAGGCATAACTAAAAGGGAAGTGAATCAAAATATATTTCCCTGCCATACATAATACTGTTTGATATATG
Organism: Panax notoginseng; assembly: GCA_016801055.1. Taxonomy (NCBI): domain Eukaryota; kingdom Viridiplantae; phylum Streptophyta; class Magnoliopsida; order Apiales; family Araliaceae; genus Panax; species Panax notoginseng. The sequence goes on along the minus strand of CM029012.1, from coordinate 21,611,347 downwards.
CAATGTGTACTATACATGACAAAAATGGTTATGCTAGTCTTTGCAGGAAAGTATAAGCCCATCTATAAATTAGTGTATATGTGCGCTATCAAATCCAACATAGCATCCCTCTTAGAAGAAGGGGGTAACGTTGTAAGCTCCTACCCTATGGTATCAACACGAGCCAAGAGATCCACAACCATTTGCATGGTGACACTATGCTCAACAATGAACGTGCTCATCTCTGCAATGATATTAGTAGTATATGACCTAAATGTAGTGCTATCTGTAATAGCGGCATCTCGGGCAGATATAGCACCATCCCGCTCAGTAACATCTACATCTCTAGATGATCTAGCCTCGTCCCGCTCAGTAATAGCTGTATCTCTATGAGCTAAGGCATCATCTCTCTTAGTTAGAGCTGTATCTCTCCCAGAAAGAGTTGTCAGCATCAAGGCCCTAGCCTGATCCCTCTCATATGTCATCAGATGCAGACTCTGCTCTAAATACTCTGTCGAATGCGAGGTCACAGTAGCAGTCATACTGGGAGAATCAATCAGAGCTACTATCAACCCAGCGAATAGCTTATCCCCGGTGGGAGAATCAATGTCCTCCATGGGCTCCCCACCGTCAGAATTAATCCCCGACTCGATGGATACAACCCTAACCGATGTAATCTCTGCCTCCATCTATGCAGAATACTCTGTAGAATGACCTAGATGGCTAATAGTAAACTTAACCCTCTCACGCTGAGCCCAACAAGTATAAACCCTGGATTTATCCTCTGCTGATAAATGCCGAGAAGACAAACACTGACCCAATGCCCCCTCAAAGGGATGAACATCCTGAAACTAGTTGAACTGTATCATCACAACCAGTGGGTGATACGTGGTCATACCCCTTAAACCAGCCAGAGGAAGATAATCCATGATAGGTTCATGAGTAATGAAGCTATAGGGAGAACTAAGCCCTGAACAAAGCAAGATGTCAAATGGATCCTTGATCCCTGCCAGGAACACCAACCAGGAAGTAGCGTCTGTCTCTACCTGCTGAAAGGAGTAAGACATGTCTATCTCATGGGAAATGCAATACCCATGGCATCAGAATATGTTAATCAGTCTCAAGTGTGATATGAACCACACATACAACAAGACCGAGCTGCCTGTGAATACCCCTGCAGAATGGGTGTGGCAATACGTGACTGACCTCAATGTCTCTGCCACAATTATCGGTATAATGGTATGTCCCTCCCTGAGAGCCCGCACTGCCATGACTACACCGATGTCAAGATAATCCATGTACAGTGGCATGTATAGATAATCCACTACACACATCATGCGTATATCTACTCTGGCAACACGCCACTCATCCTCCGACGTGGTGAAATCCCCGGAGTGTTGTGCATAACTGTCCAAGGAGTTGAATCTATTTATCAAAAAGTGCAGAGACACTACATGCCTAGAGGTGATCTCATCCTGGGCTACTCTACACCTCAAGCCAGTGAGGGTCATAAACTGTCGGCTCATATCGCCGATAGCCATCTGAGTACAAGGCCTGTCCAGTGGTAAAGCTATCAAATGATCATACTCCTCTAAGGTTGGAGTCAACTTATTGGTCTCAAATCGGAACACTTGCCTCTTCGGTACCCAGTGCTCTAGCATGCCCTCTATAAAACCCATAGGAACCTGGAACATTAGGAGGGTCATAGAGTGATGCAACAATTGATCTACAGTCACCCGAGCTTGAGGTGATAAACTATCATACCATGATCTCAAACATGAGGCTACCAATACTTGTGGGGTGTGATCAATGCGGCTAACTGTCGAGAAAGACATCTGTGTGGGCCGTATCATAAGACCATCCAGGGTTCAATGCTGAACATCTATGGACATATGCATGCATAACATAATACATGCATGATAAATAATAGATGGAAATATGATGTAGGGAATGGAAAATAGTATATATACATTCCTAAGTGCATCATCATCTAATACATCATCTTTGTATACAGCTGGAAAATACAAGGAAATGGGGCACAACCGCCCAACAACTAATAGAGGCCTATCAAAAGATATAACTAGAATGGGGCATAGCCACCCAGTATCTAACAGAGACCTATCAAAAGATATATCAAGAAATTCATCAGAAGAAGTCAATGGTTTTGATGTCTACATCATCTATCCTATCTATCTGATGTAACTCCTCCTAAGTCATTGGATCTTCGCCAAAAGGGATATCAAGCCGATACAATGGAGGATCTGCACATGTAAAACCATACAGGCCACTTGAAGGGTCAGCCCCTGAGCTAGAAGGATCAAAAGTATCTGCCTCGGAAAGATCTCTGCCCAAATGCCAGATTAAAAAATGTGCCTGGTCCAACTGCCGGGTCAAGCTATCAATGTGCGTCAAATGAGTAGGATCTCGGACACAGGCCATCCAATCCGTGACCATCACGGATCTAGGAACCATATCCCCCATGAACTGAGTGGCACGGGTCTGGACTCCGATAGTACGAGGGGACCACCAGCAATATAATACCTCATGAGTGAATGGACCCTTTGACAAAGTAAAGCTGTCAACTCTCATCAACGGGATATCACTGACAGAAGACTGCAACACAGGCCAATAACGCTTAGTAAAAGGACATATCGGTATACGGATCTATCCTATGGTGCTTAGTATAACACACTCTCCAAAATAGAGCTCCCTTCCTCCATCTGTGAAGAGAGGAATTCGACAAGTGGACATCACATGCTTGACACCAGTCGAGAACCCATCCTCAATGCCAACTGTCAAATGATCCCCAGAATAGGGAACCCAAGTAATGACATCAGCTATTAATAACTCTAACTATAGACGACAATGGGTGAAACCCTTAGCTACAGGAACACCCGCCAACATGGAGTGATGCCATCGCCGTCCCCATGGGTAGGTGTCAAAATCTAACACGCTAATGGGACGCAGACATGGGAGCCTCTCATAGGCCCAAAACTACTAATACAAGAGCAAACATCTGCAGTTAGTCAACACTCTTAACCTGTATATGGGAAATCAAAAGAGAAATACTCACCAGTAAAAACTGGTAAAATCCTTTCCAAGCCTCTGTCAAGCCCAACGAACGCATGCGCATTCCCCCGAGGAAATAGGCAAAGGTATAGGAGTCATAGTCATACTCTCCAATATAGTCCACCTCTCGTATGGCGCTGACCAAAGCAAACAACACCGTGGAAGAGTTATCTGCTATGAAACAACCCCGAAGGATGACCAGGAACAATCGCCGAAGAATGTGGTCCCTGACTCTCACATCATCGGGTATAGGCTCATTCAATGTCCCACTCATAGCATTTACGCTCAAAGGACCAGCGCGGACCGTCCTACCTTTGAGCGCCTCAGCCGGGACTCCTAGCAAGGATCCGATGGTAGTCGGGGTAATGTTTGTCACACAAGGCACTAGCACCCCTCTAAACTCCATACCAGTGATAAACCATCAATCCATCGGCGTCATCATCACCTCGTAGTCCAGCAAATGGAGATACTGAGTCTGTTAAAACCAGTGCTCAGACAATGCCCTGAGGTAACCCCAGGGACAATGGCGGGGGAAGATGGAAAAGAACGCCTCAAAGCCGCAACCATGCACAATCTCTCGATACTCTGGATGAAGAGTCTGATATAGAGAGTTTATGCTGAACCAATTCCCTCGAGGATGCGTAAAGCTGGGAACCTACATCACAAAAGTAAATCAACATCAGAACCTTTATTCCTCATCAACAGGGAAAAGGAATATCAAACCCAGCATTTACCTCGTTCGCATGTGAGTAGACCGAAGGGTGGCGACTCAAATCATCCAGAAGCTCTGGAATCGTCACATTAATGCCTGGAAGATCCCTACGGGGAGTATGAACAGCAGGAGCAGGAGCCGCATCTGGTACGTCCTCTTCCTCATCCTCAATATTCGGTACTTCAACCTGAATAGGACGAATCACCGTCTTCACCAAATGACGAGGCTGTCGGACTGTCTGAGGCTGAGGTGTATCAGAAACCTTCCTCCTCACACTTGAAGTTGTCCTACGGGAACTACTCGGCTTATCCAGATTCATATATTTGGACACAAGTCTCCAAATTACCTTAGAAAAGGTGTGATAAATTCTAACCTAGAGCTTTTCAAATGCATTTTATGTCTATATGCATGTATGCATTACTTTAACATACGTCTACAGTAGAGTTAAAAATATATGTCTATTTAATGCTTTGACTCGTGGAGAATTTTCGCTAGTCTCCTTTGTAAAAAAGATTATTCACATACACGTAGGCATGACTAGGTAGCCATTCAGTAGCACACCAATCCACAGTCATAAACATCCTATATGCATAATAATATCAAAGTCATAATCCATAAGGGTAGCCTAATAACTAGGATTACTTTGATTTACAACCTCTGCTCATTTGTCCTCAAATAGGATAAGAAATAGCAAAAAAAAAGGTGCCAATTTGACTGTTTTAAAAGTTAAATTTTTTTCACATCATTATGTTCAGCATGGTTTAATATTAACATTTATTATGTTGAATATTTTTTATCAAGTCATATAAGCATGCATATTCACTACTATGTGTTTAGAAGCATTTCATGTGATAACTCATTTTCTAACAGATAAAAACTAGAAAAGAAGACATGCATATGTTACCAGGATAATGTGGAACACTTGTATAGTGATGAATTTTGCACAAAACACCCGAACTCATGTTGCATTACATTGCATCATGATTATCCTGTCACATTTCAAGTGTCTAATATTCTTTATCATATCCATTCTAATACATTGCATGAATATTATAAAGAGGGGCATCCGTAGACACTAGAAATTTTGCATTCCCATTACAAACCTTGCTGGTGGGAAAAATAGTCTTTTGGAGAAAACCCTAGAAGTCAAATCAGCTCTGTAGCGCCCCCAAATCCAGGTCCTAAATCACCATGGATCTGGTCCACTAGTTTTAACAATTGCGGAAGATATAAACATAAATTGTTTATAAATTAAACATTATATACTAATCCCAAGGTCGAGTAAAAATAACTTATACACAATTCATTATCCTATATGATATACAAAGATTTTATCATACATTATTGTTACCAATCTATCTGCACATATAAACTAAAGATGGAACTGTCTTTTGCTTTTTCTTGTATCCGACGCATTCGCCTTAATCTGCAATGTTTTATCATGATATAGCAAGGGTGAGCATGAAGATTGCCCAACAAGTTTAAATTTTATTTAAGTATATATCATGATTGAAAGAGTCTGAATAATAAGCTGGTTATAATTCAATAATGTAGTTGTGAATTAGCACAAATAAACTTTTGACTAAACAAGTATTAAATATGAACGAATATATCTGAACCGAACGGTAATGAAGGTGATCAGCCTTTCATACCTGACTTATACATGTAAATATGTATAGAGTATAATTCTACAATGGCAATCAGCAATGATTAACCATAAGCATATCTGAATGAAACAACTCTTAGTAGAGTTTAAGAAAAAAAACTTGCATGTACCGTTGATTACTGCTATGCAATTTAATAAGCTTTGTCTGAACCTAATATAAATAATATCGATCTACACATTAGAATAATATCATCACAGTATTTAAAATAACCTAAACACATTATCACATAATCTTATCAGTTTATAACACACATACGACCTATCCTCAAGTCAAACTTTTACTGTCTGAGTCGCGTTCGGCACAATTTTGACATCCCGACGGTCTAGTATGATAAAATTTCGAGTCTAAGTTCAATTAAACTCTGTCTAAATACTTAACCATTATCTAAGATAATTTATTAATAGTCAAAACATTTTTCAAAAGCCTATAATAAATTTCAGATAATTATTATCATTTATTATTATTTTTTAATCATTAATAACGTATTTACATGAATTAAATACCACATAATTCCTTTATCATTAGTATTTATTTATTATCAAAATATTAATGAAATACATGTCATAATATTATAATATATTTATAATATATCAAAGTATTTTTAATACCTTAAAATTATATTTATATGATTTTTTAAACACTCAAATCCATTATCCGATAATTACTTTTAATATTAAAATATTAATATTTTCACAACAAAATATCAAAAGTTATATTTTATAACTTGAAATATCTTTATAACACTTAAATCATTTTTATATGATTTTTAAATCATTAATTCAATTTTTTCATAATTTATTTAATATATTTATTAAATAAATTAATTACTATTAATATTAATTTATTAACGAAATTACTCACAAAATATTAAAAGTTACTAAAAATAACTTAAAATATTTTCTTATATCATAATATAATTTTTCATGTATTAAAATTAGTTTTAAATAATTTATTTAATATTATAATTAAATAAATTAAATACCATTATTATTCCAAAATTATTAAATATTTATGAAACATGCTCAAAATAATTAAAAACTAATTTTCGGACTTTAAAATAATTTTTAAGAATTTATTTTATATTTTTAATAATTAAAAATTATTTTTTTTCATTTATTAAATAAAATAATTATTTTTTCGAAAATAAGTGTCACTAAAGGCATTAGTTGACAAAAACTGTGGCTAATGATGTTCTTCACTAAACCCAGAACCTTCAAGACAGTGTTCGAGGTTACTACTTTGACCACATAAATGTTTATGTTTTGTATGTTATTAGGGTTGTATATTATGTTAATATTGTAGTATACATGTAATACTACAACCTCAAGTCGATTTCATGACCAAACAATATCCAAACTACCAGATCTAAGCTACAGAAATCGTTGTCAGACGTGTTCTTGAGTTCTGGGTTACCGAGAAACTCAACCAGTTACAAGGGTGCTACAAAGTTTATTTGTGCTACAACAACACATGAACACGATCTGGCATGGTCAAACCATGTCAGAGACCTTGTTCATCATGAATCTGGGTTTTCCTGAATTGCAACAAACCAAGCGGTCAACTCTAGTTTGACCTTAATTATCTTTGATCATGTTATGGATTTAAGTGATCTAAAGGCATAATCGTGTAGCCTACATGTCAGACAACAACATCAAAACACTAACATAGCATAACAACTTAAACACAGCAAGATCTAAGGCTTGGAAAACCTTGTCAGAATTTCTGGGTTTCTGGGAATTTTCTGGGTAGCCCAAAAAATCATTTCGTGATCGGTCAACTAGGTTTGACCGTTCATAACTTGAAATCTAAACATGATATGATCCTGATATCAGTTCCAAACTATAGTCCACATGGCATACTACAGATCTATAACATAAAACACACAAAACACCTAACACACACGGATCTAAAAGCCCTGACATTGGCTTGTCAGACAACATTTTAAGGTTCAAAGTCAGTTTGTAAAAACTTAATTTTTGTGCCTCTAGATGTTATAGATCCATGATCTAACCACCCAGATCACTTATTAACACCCTCTAACACAACTTTAAACAACAAATCATAACATGTAACATCAAATATAAGGATTTCAAATTTTAGGGTTTATACCTACTTTTTGAGCTTGATCTTGATTCTGACCTTGATGTTTGTTCTTGGCAAGCTAAATGCTGACATTGGGTTAACTTATCACTCACTCTCACTCTACATTTTTGAATTTTTAGAGAGAGAAGGTCTTGGTTAGGTTGAAAAGTAAAGTAAGTGAATTTCCTTACTTTTTAATTTTGATCTTAGGTTCAATGAATTTGTAGGATGCAAGATGGCTGGTATTTGCTGATTAAAGTGGATTACTAGACCACATGGTTAGCATAGGGTTGGTCACCAACCACAAGTAGGGTTAGATCTACACTCCACCTCATTAAAATATTAAAAAGGGTAGTTTGGTGATTTAACTCATAAAGTGAATGGCAACTTGATAACTTCTCACAACCCTTAGGTTTTAACCCTTAGGGTTTGACCCTTAGGATTTAACCCTAAAGTTATATAAATTTAAATTTCTAAGCTTTTCTAATTAGGTTCTAAAAATATAAAATTATAATTAGGGTTCCCTAATTATAATAAAGTATACTAATCACATTCAAGTTTGCTAATTAGGGTTAAGGTTTCCTAATTAACATTAAACTCTATAAATTATTAATTAGGTTTTCTCTAATTGTACATTAGGGTCTCCAGTTGAATAATTAAGGTTTTCTAATAATCAATTAGGGTTATCCCTAATTAAATATAAAATCAATAACATAAAAAAAACTTATATTTATTTTGAAGCTTCTCAATTAGGGTTTTAATAATCCGAATTAGGGTTTCAGATTCCCAGTTCTGAAATTATGGTTTCCATAGCCGGTAATAGGGTTTCTTATCATTCGTTAGGGTTTTCTAACTAAACGTCAAGGTTCTTAATATATTATTAGGGTTTATGACTGATATAGTTTATCTGGTCAACCCTTGACCCTTAACCACACATTGTACACACATATGACAATATACACATAATATATACACTTAACACTGAAAACCTTCACCAAGAGTTTTTGAATTCACAAAATTTATTCCCAAAAATGTCAAATACATACACTTATTTTCTGTCTAGGTCTATTATTTAACCTCTATTCAATATTTTAAGGTTTTATTAAATTGTCTAAATTTTCGGGTTGTCACAAGCTCAATCCTGGAGACAATCCCGGGATACTTAGTTTTTCATCTCGGAGACAACCCCAAGATATTTAATTCCAGTCCCAGAGATAACCCCGAGATATTCAGTTCCAACCTAGGAGATAACCCCAAGGGATGCAGTTTCACTTCCTGAGATAACCCCGAAAAAGTCAGTTCTAAATCCCCATAAGTCAGCTTAAACCTCGAAGACAACCCTGAGGCGCTCAGTTCAAACCCCGAAGATAACCTCGGGAGGTCAAGCACACCTCAAAGATAACCCTGAGGACATTCAGTACCTACAGCATCCCAATCTTGGAGATAACCATGAGCAACGACTGTTAAATCAACCCAAAGCCAGAGACAACCCTGGTGAGGGGCAAAAACATCATTTTACCACCTCGATCCCACATTCACGCCATCTTAGCATCATTTCATACCACATTCTACATAGAAGTGTCCCACAAGAACCATAGCTCAAATCCCAAGTGACTACTACGCAAGATAATATACCGAATAGAATTTGAAGACTTGAAGATCAGGTCATGGACCCATATTTCTGGCTTTGTACAACCTCTTATCCCATGTCATTGTGTAGCTCTCGACAACAACATTGCAGAAAGGTAGTATACGCCTCAATCGGATGCCCGGATTGAAAGTTATGAAGGTTTTAGTGAACCACACTTTGCATGCGTACACGTACTTCGAGACGACGGGGCCCAGGAAGCCCGGGGCACCCCGGGTAGCCGCAGGTAGACCTGCGGCTCCCCCCTTTATAAATACAGGGCTTGGGGTGACCATTTGGAGAAGAGAAAAGGCAAGGAAGCCCTGTCCATTTTACTTTACACACACTTTAAACTGAGTGCTTTCTTTTTCCAAATACCCGTGAGCTTGTGTTTTGCAATATTTTACCAGTGGAAACCGAGTATTCATTCATTTAAAGCTATCTGAAGTTTTCTTGGCAGCCCACTGTAAGACATTTCAAATTTCTTTCAGTTTTTCTCCATTTACATCCACACTGTAGACACTCGAAATTTTATTTTCCTGTTACTAACTATACAGGAAGGCAAAAACAACTTTTTCACACTCCAGAGGTAACCCTGGAGGACCACAACATCAATTTCAACCTCAGAGATAACCCTGAGGATATTCAGAGCCAACAACATAACAACCTCAGAGATAACCCTGAGAAAAGACTGCTACAACTGTGCAAAAACCGGAGATAACCCCGAGAAGGGCAAAATGGTTATTTTGCCAACTCAACTTTAACTCACATCAAATACACTCAATTCAACTCAAATTACTTCAACAGAAGTCCCACAAGAACCATATCTTAACTATTGAGCGCAAACTACGCAAAACGGCTCACCGGATTGTCTGACGGAAACTCAGAAATGCTATTTTGGTCACGAACCCATCTTCCCTGAATCAAAAAAGGACAAATACTATGTCATTGTGTAGCTCTCAAAAAGAGTTTTCCGGAATGGTATGACACACTTCCATCGGACTCCCAGATTAAAAGTTACGAACGACCGAGCGAATAGCGCGTTGTCCGAGTGTACGTACTTCGACACGGTGGGACCCACATTGCTGGGCATCCTGGGCATCACAGGCAGCCGAAGGTAGACCTGTGGCACCCCCTTCTATATATATGGGGCTTGGGGTGGCCTTATTTGCAAGAAAAAAGGCGAGGAAGCCCTGTCCAATTTACTCTGTACACCCTATAAACTGAATGATTTCTCATTTTAAACACTTGTAAGCTCGTATATAGCAACTTTTCTACCGGTGGGAGCCGAGTGTTCATCCACTTAAAGCTATAGAAGTCTTCTTTGACAGTCCACTGTAAGCCTTCTTACACACTTTAAAGCCTTTCTCTTCATCTTTGCACACACCGTTTGTGACAACCCGAAAATTTGGACAATTTTATAAAATCTTAAAAGATTGAATAAATGTTATAAGATGAACCTAGACAGAAAATAAGTGTATAGATTTCACATTTCTATAAAGGAATTTTAAGGATTTCAAAATTTTTGGAGAAGAACTTGAATGATTTGATAGACTACAAGTGATAGTCTGATAATGAGGTATATGTTTAGTGTATGAGTTCATAAGATTATGTGTATGTGGTTCTAGTATTTTAATTATATACTAGTGACCTAATCTAAGAGATTTGTGGACCATGTCTCAATTTATTAAATTATTTTGTATTAATATGTGAATAAGTTGAATTAAGGATTAAGTTATGTAACCTAATATATATATTAGGTGTGATAATTAAAAAACCTAAGAGGTTATGATACGGGAGAATATTAGTATATAAATTATATACTAATTCTAAGAGATTTAATTTATATATCTCAACTAATTAATTTTATAACCTAATTATAGCAAGTCTAATTGGGTTAATAATTTAAATGTGCATGAGTAAGGATTTATGTTTTAATTGTGGAATTAAAAACTCTAATTTAATAATTTAGGATTGATAATATTAAAAGTATTGGACTATGTAAATTTCATGGCCCAAGAAATTAAATTTGAAGCCCAAAAGAATTAATTGAGTGGCCCAACTTTTAGCCCAAGTGGGAGAGAACTTTTTAGACATTTAGTAAATCAATTAAAGCATAAAAGGAAAGCCAAGATTGGTTGGATAAGGCCACATGGCCGGCCCAAACAAGAGAGGAGAGAAGGGGAGATGAATGTGATGATTATTTACTTTAGTGGGTTATCTACTCTTCCATGTGTCATTTCCTCCTTTAGCCACAATGTTTTATTAAGTGTACAAGCAACACTAAAATGATTAAGAAAGAGAAAGAGAGAGTGAGTGGGGGGAATGAATATTAGATATACAAATATATCTACACATTTGTTTATTTTTTACTAAATCACAAAAACCCATTCCATTTCTCTCTCATCTCTTATTAGCTAACTCAAAGAAAACCAAATAGAGAGAGAAAGAAGAGAGGCAATTTTCGGCAGCTCCAAGAGGTGAGAGAGAGAGGTTTTGATCTTCAAGCTAACCAAGATCATCATCTACTTTGATGGATTAAGAAAAGCTAGCAAGATATCAAGGTATAAATCACATTTTTTCTAAGTTATTCTTAGTTGTTTAAATGAAAACTTGGGTTGATGATTTCAAACTTCAAAACTCTAGATCTACATGATCTAGAGTGTGTTAGGTGTGGATCTATCCATCTTGTGTGTTAAAAGTTAGATCTAAAGTATGAAATGGAAACTAGTTTTTTCAAAGGGTGGAAAACTCTAATTTTTCTTAGCCTCGATTGTGTTAATCTTGTGTTTGATGATTGTTTGATGAAATAGATCATGTATTATGGTAGAATCATGGGTATATGAAGTATTAGTAGGTATTATGATGAGTGATGTTGGTTATTATGTGAAAACATGAAAGTTTTCTTGGAAGACATCAAGAGTTAAAAATTAATTTTTGGTAAAAACGAAACATGAAATTCAAATGACCACATCTCCTATTGTATTTCGAATTTTTGAGTGTGGTCAAGTCCTAGAGTTAGATCTATAAGTTTTCTAACATCTCCAAGTGGAATCACTGAAAAAGGAGGTGTAGATTTCCGTATGGACTATTTTTCGCAAAGGACTCCAAAACTGCAAATCGCCAAAATGCTTCTGCCCAAAATTTTAAAATGGCAGTTTCGGCCACTTACATTGTGAGTAAAATTCTGGCCTTTTGGGACATGAAAATATATGGTATTAAGTACCTCCTGTCCAAAAATGAGCTAATTCCGACTTAAAATGAGCAAGTTATGACCATTTCAATTTCTGTGATTTTCCGACGAAAATCGCTATAACCGGAGTTCTATAACTCCAATGGCCACGAAATTTAAACTGGAGTGTCACGTTAACATGTATAAGATTGTGTCAAGAGATGGGAATTTTTGGAGCTAAGCACGATGTAGCTAATTTCTTAAGGAATTAACTAAAAATAATTTTTGAAAAATACCAAAGGAAGTTGGAAAATTATGGAAAAATACTTTTTGTGTATGATATACATGTATATAATCATGGCCAAGAGATAGAAAAATAATATGTTGTTTTGGTATTTTTGTAAAAAAGATATGGAATCCAGCTCGCTGGATTAGGAAATCTGATGAATCCAGCTTGCTGGATTGAAAAATATTTTACTGAATTGAATATTTGTTGAATCCAGTTTGTTGGATTGCGATCTAGTTTGCTGGATTTAGAATCCAGTTAGCTGGATTGCAGTTTAGGTTGTTAGATTTTGAATCCAGGTGGCTGGATTAGTATTTAACTTATTAGATGTTAAAGAATAACTTGTGAAATGAAAAAGCGAGTGGTAAATCATAATGTACATGATACAGTGATTGAAGAATTATCAAATGATAATAATAATACTAACGTTGTAAGGTTTTATCTATTATTTAATTATGTGATTAAGTGTTAGATAATTGATTGATTAAGTAATAGTATTATGAGTTAATAGGTATGTTATGCTAATTCAAAGATCAATCTTATAATGGATAGGTCTTTCATAAGAGATTACATTATATTTCTTAGCGGTAATCAGCGGTTCAGGCAAGTTTCCTAACTCAACCATGAGTTGTAATTTCAAAGCATGTTAGTGAATAGTTGTTGTTGATTATTCACGTCTATATTGATTATTGATTCGCACGTTGTGCATATTGTAAATGTTCATCAGGTATGAAAGGCTGATCACCTTCATTACCATTTGGTTCAGTTAATCTGTTCATGTTTATGCTTGACCATTCATTTTCATTGACTTGGTCGTTCAGCTAAGAAAATTTGTTCATGCTCTTTCACAATGTTTATATTGTTGAAAGTTAGCTAGCTTATTGTTCAATTCTTTCAATCATGATATATCCTCAAATAAATTTAAACTTGCTGGGCAAATTTGATGCTCACCCTTGCTATATCATGATAAAATTTTCAGATTTAGAGGAAAGCTCGAGTAAAGACAGAAGTAAAGGCAAAGTGCAAGGCTAAATTATGGTGCAGTTAGATTTATTAAATCTTCTGACGAAAATAGTATTGTAAACATTTAAGATATTGAATGTATATATTAAGTTAAGGTTGTAGACCTTGGGAATGATGTGTAAAAGTTTAATGTATAAACAATTTATGTTTATATCTTCCGCAATAGTTATAGAAATAGTATACCAGATCCTTGGTGATTAGGACCGGGATTTGGGGATGCTACAGGTGGTATCAGAGCCGTAGGTTAGAAACCTTAGGTAGGTTTACCATAGGCTATAACTGCAGAGATGATGATAAGTAATAAACTCAGATCGAGTTTAAGCGATAAGAGATGAATTTTTAGAAATTCATTATTAAGTAAAGAGAAAGATAAATAAGATTCAAAGAAGAATCTTGAAAAGTTATAAGGATAAGAATCTGGAGTTACCTGACTCCAGTAATAAAAAAAAAAAAAGAAAAGTGAAAATAAATAGACTATGTCTATAAGATGAAAAGTGTAAAATCATAATATTATATGATTAAAGGAAAAGAAGATCGTAAAATAAAACGATCATAATACGGTTATAATATGAGATCACAACGTGATCTGATAAGGTCATAGCAGGAGAAGGATCAATCAAATGATTGAAAACTTTACAACAAAATTGTTATACGACAGTTGTACTACGAAATGGTACTATGTAAACTCAGAAAAGAGTGGTAAATGTTAAGATACGGATTAAAGAAAATTCGTATTAAGAAAAGAGAAAGTTAGAATTGTGTAGGATTTCAATTGAGGACTCATGTCAGGAGCTGAGTTGTATGATTCTTTGTATGGGCGGAGAATTTGTACTTGGTTTTAGAATCACTTAGCTTCCTGGTCGATATAGTGGTTAGGTTGACCAATTCTTTGTATGGGCGGGGAATTGTGCGCTTAGCTTCCTATATTGATTAGTGGCCGAGTTTGGTTTGACGACCACTTAGTTTCTGATACTGATAATCATTGAAATGTCCGTGTCGCGCTAATTGCTATATGCATGTTGAGAGGGTAATTCCTTTCTCATGTGTATAACAAATAGATAGGTTATAAGTAGAGAATATCAGGTTAAGTACGAGTTCTTAAAACTCATACTTATGGTACGTTCGTGACTCATAATTATATGATATGTTTATGAACCCCTCAGCGAATGGACGCCAAAGGTCTGACTAGGACAAGTTCTTAAACTCATATGATTGTGGAAAGTTCCTGAACTCCTAATGTGTGGTAAGTTTGACGAACTGGGTATAGTTATGTGGTGAATGGAGCATTGAGGATGATAGAATAGATAGACTTATTAAGCAATGAATCATTAGAGAAAGTGAAGTTGATGGTGGAAGCATATGTATTCTAAATCTTCTAGCTATGCTAGACTTCACAGTTTTTGGCATCAAGCTAAAAAAATGCACTATGTGCTTTTTGGAAAATGAATTTTTATTCTCAACTCCTGGTGACCATTGTGTATGAGTTGACTTCGGGCCACCGACATATCGTTACCTGTTGAGATGATAAAACTGAATTGCAATGATTTTTGAGCGGTTTAAAGAATAGTTTATGCTACTTGATTCAGCTAGACAAAAATGATTTGACTTATCAAAATGTATTTTTTTTATATCATCAATGTATCATGGAACCTGATGCAGAATGATAAAAATGATGGAGTCATCAATGCAGTATTACTTAGTGTTGGATGTGATGTAAGGATCGTCAGCCCACTATATTATGATGTAGTATGACAAAGTCACAAAATGACGGAATCCTCAAACGGACTGTAAATACAGTGCGGTATCATGACGTCATAAAATGATTTTAAGAATTTTAAAGGTAAATTATTGCCAACTAAATTTGACCAGCAATGTTTCGATTGAAATTCGAATTATTTGATATGGGTCTAAGCTATTTGATTCGGCTAGACCAACTTTTATGAAAATCCTAAGCGTTCTTTGAAAATTATCCCAAACCAAATTGTTTTGGTGCGGAACCCTATGATAAGACTGAGGTGAACTATGTTGTTTGGATAAAATAATCCAATCTAGTAGCGTAAATATTCGCTAAACATGATTGATACGTTATGCATGACGTACGCGTACGATAGGCTAATCACCAAAAGTACTAGCAACGGTAGTTTACCTTCTTTGTGATTGTAAACATACCTAGTAATTTACTGTTTTGCGATATAAATATCGTTAAAACTACGTGTTCATGGTCTATATGACCCCTCAGCATGATTTGAAAAGTTTTAACTCCTTAGACTGAAGTTATGGAAGAATGTGATAGTAGCAGAGCTCCTCATAGTAGGAAGCAAGATGCACTCATTAAATTGAGCATGAAATCAATTAAAGGTTAGTAAGACAGCCTAGTTTTGATGAATAAAAGGAGTGGTGATTAGTAAACTGAAATTTCGAGGACGAAATTCTTAGAAGAAGGGGTGAATGTGACAACCCGAAAATTTGGACAATTTTATAAAATCTTAAAAGATTGAATAAATGTTATAAGATGAACCTAGACAGAAAATAAGTGTATAGATTTCACATTTCTATAAAGGAATTTTAAGGATTTCAAAATTTTTGGAGAAGAACTTGAATGATTTGATAGACTACAAGTGATAGTCTGATAATGAGGTATATGTTTAGTGTATGAGTTCATAAGATTATGTGTATGTGGTTCTAGTATTTTAATTATATACTAGTGACCTAATCTAAGAGATTTGTGGACCATGTCTCAATTTATTAAATTATTTTGTATTAATATGTGAGTAAGTTGAATTAAGGATTAAGTTATGTAACCTAATATATATATTAGGTGTGATAATTAAAAAACCTAAGAGGTTATGATACGGGAGAATATTAGTATATAAATTATATACTAATTCTAAGAGATTTAATTTATATATCTCAACTAATTAATTTTATAACCTAATTATAGCAAGTCTAATTGGGTTAATAATTTAAATGTGCATGAGTAATGATTTATGTTTTAATTGTGGAATTAAAAACTCTAATTTAATAATTTAGGATTGATAATATTAAAAGTATTGGACTATGTAAATTTTATGGCCCAAGAAATTAAATTTGAAGCCCAAAAGAATTAATTGAGTGGCCCAACTTTTAGCCCAAGTGGGAGAGAACTTTTTAGACATTTAGTAAATCAATTAAAGCATAAAAGGAAAGCCAAGATTGGTTGGATAAGGCCACATGGCCGGCCCAAACAAGAGAGGAGAGAAGGGGAGATGAATGTGATGATTATTTACTTTAGTGGGTTATCTACTCTTCCATGTGTCATTTCCTCCTTTAGCCACAATGTTTTATTAAGTGTACAAGCAACACTAAAATGATTAAGAAAGAGAAAGAGAGAGTGAGTGGGGGGAATGAATATTAGATATACAAATATATCTACACATTTGTTTATTTTTTACTAAATCACAAAAACC
The DNA here is from genome assembly GCA_016801055.1 of Panax notoginseng. Classification (NCBI taxonomy): domain Eukaryota; kingdom Viridiplantae; phylum Streptophyta; class Magnoliopsida; order Apiales; family Araliaceae; genus Panax; species Panax notoginseng. Next base: position 21,594,284 of record CM029012.1, on the reverse strand, counting down.
CATTCCATTTCTCTCTCATCTCTTATTAGCTAACTCAAAGAAAACCAAATAGAGAGAGAAAGAAGAGAGGCAATTTTCGGCAGCTCCAAGAGGTGAGAGAGAGAGGTTTTGATCTTCAAGCTAACCAAGATCATCATCTACTTTGATGGATTAAGAAAAGCTAGCAAGATATCAAGGTATAAATCACATTTTTTCTAAGTTATTCTTAGTTGTTTAAATGAAAACTTGGGTTGATGATTTCAAACTTCAAAACTCTAGATCTACATGATCTAGAGTGTGTTAGGTGTGGATCTATCCATCTTGTGTGTTAAAAGTTAGATCTAAAGTATGAAATGGAAACTAGTTTTTTCAAAGGGTGGAAAACTCTAATTTTTCTTAGCCTCGATTGTGTTAATCTTGTGTTTGATGATTGTTTGATGAAATAGATCATGTATTATGGTAGAATCATGGGTATATGAAGTATTAGTAGGTATTATGATGAGTGATGTTGGTTATTATGTGAAAACATGAAAGTTTTCTTGGAAGACATCAAGAGTTAAAAATTAATTTTTGGTAAAAACGAAACATGAAATTCAAATGACCACATCTCCTATTGTATTTCGAATTTTTGAGTGTGGTCAAGTCCTAGAGTTAGATCTATAAGTTTTCTAACATCTCCAAGTGGAATCACTGAAAAAGGAGGTGTAGATTTCCGTATGGACTATTTTTCGCAAAGGACTCCAAAACTGCAAATCGCCAAAATGCTTCTGCCCAAAATTTTAAAATGGCAGTTTCGGCCACTTACATTGTGAGTAAAATTCTGGCCTTTTGGGACATGAAAATATATGGTATTAAGTACCTCCTGTCCAAAAATGAGCTAATTCCGACTTAAAATGAGCAAGTTATGACCATTTCAATTTCTGTGATTTTCCGACGAAAATCGCTATAACCGGAGTTCTATAACTCCAATGGCCACGAAATTTAAACTGGAGTGTCACGTTAACATGTATAAGATTGTGTCAAGAGATGGGAATTTCTGGAGCTAAGCACGATGTAGCTAATTTCTTAAGGAATTAACTAAAAATAATTTTTGAAAAATACCAAAGGAAGTTGGAAAATTATGGAAAAATACTTTTTGTGTATGATATACATGTATATAATCATGGCCAAGAGATAGAAAAATAATATGTTGTTTTGGTATTTTTGTAAAAAAGATATGGAATCCAGCTCGCTGGATTAGGAAATCTGATGAATCCAGCTTGCTGGATTGAAAAATATTTTACTGAATTGAATATTTGTTGAATCCAGTTTGTTGGATTGCGATCTAGTTTGCTGGATTTAGAATCCAGTTAGCTGGATTGCAGTTTAGGTTGTTAGATTTTGAATCCAGGTGGCTGGATTAGTATTTAACTTATTAGATGTTAAAGAATAACTTGTGAAATGAAAAAGCGAGTGGTAAATCATAATGTACATGATACAGTGATTGAAGAATTATCAAATGATAATAATAATACTAACGTTGTAAGGTTTTATCTATTATTTAATTATGTGATTAAGTGTTAGATAATTGATTGATTAAGTAATAGTATTATGAGTTAATAGGTATGTTATGCTAATTCAAAGATCAATCTTATAATGGATAGGTCTTTCATAAGAGATTACATTATATTTCTTAGCGGTAATCAGCGGTTCAGGCAAGTTTCCTAACTCAACCATGAGTTGTAATTTCAAAGCATGTTAGTGAATAGTTGTTGTTGATTATTCACGTCTATATTGATTATTGATTCGCACGTTGTGCATATTGTAAATGTTCATCAGGTATGAAAGGCTGATCACCTTCATTATCATTTGGTTCAGTTAATCTGTTCATGTTTATGCTTGACCATTCATTTTCATTGACTTGGTCGTTCAGCTAAGAAAATTTGTTCATGCTCTTTCACAATATTTATATTGTTGAAAGTTAGCTAGCTTATTGTTCAATTCTTTCAATCATGATATATCCTCAAATAAATTTAAACTTGCTGGGCAAATTTGATGCTCACCCTTGCTATATCATGATAAAATTTTCAGATTTAGAGGAAAGCTCGAGTAAAGACAGAAGTAAAGGCAAAGTGCAAGGCTAAATTATGGTGCAGTTAGATTTATTAAATCTTCTGATGAAAATAGTATTGTAAACATTTAAGATATTGAATGTATATATTAAGTTAAGGTTGTAGACCTTGGGAATGATGTGTAAAAGTTTAATGTATAAACAATTTATGTTTATATCTTCCGCAATAGTTATAGAAATAGTATACCAGATCCTTGGTGATTAGGACCGGGATTTGGGGATGCTACACCGTTGTGACGCCCCCAAAATAGGTATACAACACCCATTCTGAGTCGCCAAATACATGGTACAGAAAGCAAACTACAACTTCAATAATACAAATGTCGTGCAAAATACGACAACACATACTGTGAGTTTAAATACAAATATTGTCTTCTAGACAATATCCACACTCAAATAAATCCTCATTACAATTATTCAAACACTATTTTACAGAAATAGTGAGGACTGCTAAAACATCTTTTTAGAACCATCACTCCATACCCCGACTAGATCCTGCTATGTTCTCACCTCCCGAGAAGAAAAATAGAACAAAAAGGAAAAGGGTGAGCTCAACTAGCCCAGTAAAGAATATTATGACTAAGATAATATACAACAAATTATCGTTAGTCTTTAACAGGGAAAAATCTGATAAAATATAATCGACAACAAGTTTTAGATCAACAACTGCAGCGGAAACAACAAACCATTAGAAGAGTCAAGTAGAGAAAGAATTCTACTATCTTCTAAGATTTAAAAGTCCATCATCAATATTTTATCCCTGTAACATCAATTAATAATCATCTTTATCCAAATATTCATCTTTGCACTACAGGCCAAAGATATTCATTTGTATCACCTGTCAGTCATGTTCATCTCAACACCTGTTCATCTTTGCACTACAGGCCAAAGATATTCATCAAGTAATCATACATCTTTGCACTACAGGCCAAAGATATTCATTAATATCATCATTTAGGACTGAGGATGATGAAAAATATCTTAAAGAGAACGAATCCAATGAGACAGAAGGACAAATAGTAGGGATTCGTATAACAGTTTATCCAAGATCAATAATACTTCATAATAATCAATTGTGAAGCAGAATTCAAAAATAAAGATCAAAACATGGATACAATCAAAGATAGTAACCATAATAGACATCTTGGACAAAAAGGGAAAATTTTATTTTTCGGTGAATAGTGCCGTATTCGTGAATAGTGCCGTATACGTGAATAGTGCCGTATACGTGAATAGTAACCCCCGACACAAAAAATTCCAAATTTGATAAAAACTCATATCAATATTTCAGCATAATGATATTGAAGAAAATAATATCATTTAAGAAGAAAATAATATCCCTTACCTCAAAATATCAGTACTTCTGGTCGGAATACCGGTATAAGGCTGAAAGAAACTTGCTCTGATGAATAGAAACTCTCAAAGTATCTAAATACTCACAAAATACACTCAATAATCTAGAGAGAGAAAGAGAGAAAACTTGTTTCTGGTGTGATTTTCAATTCTAACTTAGCCCTCTATTTATAGGAAAATTTTGGTAGGTTTGACCTGCAACCTGATGGCTTTACCTGCTACTATTCCCACCCACCACATTTGAAATATAATTCAGCACATTTCTTCACCAACCACAAGTGGGGCCCACCAATTCTAGAATTTTCCACCAAAATGATAAACTCCGAAAATTCAACAATTTCTGAACCAGTCATCTTGTAAAATTCGTAATAAATCATACGTTCATTTTTAACGGTTCAAAATTTGTGGACATATACTCAACTTATATATGTATAACATATCCAAAAATTACCACGATCCAACGGTCGGATTAAAAATTATAACCCCCGCAAACTATCTCAAAAATCCTGATTTTTAATACCTCCATTCCGACAAAAATACTGACAAAAACCTCAACATTAACTCCTTCATTTTTAACCACAAAAATATATCCCTCATTTATATCCACATAAAATAAATATTTCCTTATCATATGAATCAATAATTAATTATTCACAAATAATATTACAGAATCACATTTATGACAACCAGGCCGTTCCTAGGAAAGAGGGGGCTTTCCAATAAGGATTTCTCCTTACTGGCGCGCAATTAGATGACCAAACCTCTCCTTAGACAGAACTTTCTAGACATTGCCAATAATGTTATCTAATAATATTATTCAAATAATATGAATTATTTATCTGATAAATGAAAATACTGTGCAGCAACAATTATTGAAACAACAATAATATAAAATATCAACGCAGCAATTATTGAATCAATAAAATAAAATATTGAATAATAACTACTGTAACAATTATTGAGTAGTGCCTTCTTACGTAAGAATCAATAATTGGTGCAATACCGTGTGCTACTGTATTTTAACCACCGGGTATTCCAACAGTATTAACGGTAACAACAACTTATACTTGTCGTTTTCTTCATCCAATCGCTTTCCGTTATGGGGCCCACACAAGGCTGCGTCGTCGTACGAATATTCCCCGACAGCAAGAATATTCCACGACCAACCGAATATTCACCGACCAAAAATAAATATTTTATAACCACTTGCTTATTTTGCAAAATTTGCACATTTCACCCATAACCAAAGTATTATATCAAATTAACCCCTTATTATTCAGAATAATATTTAGAGAAAATTTGATTTTATTCATTAATAAGTTGGGGTCTTACAACCGTTCTTCACGTTGAGAGTCGTGTTGAGTGTGTTTGCCCGGACTTCGGTCCATGGCTTTTATTTCTTTTGTATATATATATATATATATATATATATATATATATATATATATATATATATATGGAATAACATTATCGAGTTATGCCTCGATTGAGCCTAGACTCACATCCGGAGCGTACATTTGCTTTCATATATATATATATATATATATATATATATATATATATATATATATATATATATATATATATATATATAAATAAACTGTTGTCGGACTTTGTTCGATGAGCCTGAATTTATATCCGAAGCGTTTACTTGCTTTTATATATATATATACTTGTATATATAAACTGTGGTCAAACTTTATTCGATGAGCCTAGATTTACATCAGGAGCGTTTACTTGCTTTTATATATATATACTTATATATATGAACTGTTATCGAACTCTGTTCGATGAGCCTGGATTTTGCATCCAGTGCGTTTATTGCGTTTATATATATATATATATATATATATATATATATATATATATATATATATTTCGTCCCGCCTGGAGTTTACTTCGTGGCGGTTGACCGTTTTTACTGCTTTCTTTACATTTCGTCCCGCCTAGAATTTACTTCGTGGCGGTTGACCGTTTTTACTACTTTCTTTACATTTTGTCTTGCCTGGAGTTTCCTCCGTGGCAGTTGATCGCTTTTACAACTTTATTTACATTTTTGATCCCCCATGGAGGTGCTTCGTGGTGGTTGATTATGTCAATATATATATATATTTATCGCTTTTATATATTTATATTTTCGATCCCCCATGGAGGTGCTTCGCGGTGGTTGATCATGTCTGTATATATATATATATATATATATATATATATATATATATATATATATATATATATATATATATTACAACTTTTATATATATGACTGCTTACTACTTTTCATACAAATTGCGACATCATGTGAGCCTAGGAATCATGTGATCACAGATTCAGTTTACTGAATCTAGATTCGGTTCCCGTGATGGACATTTTCAGCTGTAATCAACTTGTAAATTATTCAAGGTATTTGGATTTCCTCAAATGGTTTTCATGCCCACAAGGAATTAGGCACTGCTTTGTACATTATTTTTCTCGAAGATGCTTCGCATCTCGAAAATAAAAGTAATCCAGCCGAACATTTAATAATAAAATGGAAGTATCAAAGGCCTCAATTACTATTGAGCACAGGGTTTGAAAAAATCTCATTTATAAAATCTCATTGCTATATCTTGTTTAAAACTGAATTTTTATACAAATTCAAACCCTATGTATATAGGTGCGAACAACGCATGGCACTACTTCCAAATAACATCACATTGACCCACACGCACACACATTCCTATAACAGTTTCTTGAAAAGTGGCGGTCACCGTGGCAACACGGATGTCGGAGGGTACCTAACACCTTCCCTCCTCATAAGCAAGTCCCCGAACCCTAATGAATCTCGATTTCACAGACCCGTTTAGCAGTGTCACATCACTTGGTCAGTGTGTAAACCGTTTCTCGGTTGTGTTGGTACAACCAATTAAAAAACTAACTGGCGACTCTTATAGTCCAATCGTCGACATTATACATGTCGGACCTTTTTCACTTGTTTTTTCAAACAAATCTCACATAACATGAGAACACAAAAGAACTAGAACAGAAAAGGGACAAATAAAATTCCCGACGTCGACAGGTGGCGACTCTGCTGGGGACTCCAGTAAGAGGACTTAAGTCGCTATTACAAGCTTTTCAAAACTGTTATATGCTGGTGTGTGGATGTTGCATTTACATTTGAATGAATGTGTACGAATGCATTTACTTATTGCGCTTAGTGCTTGGCACCATATATGCCTGTGATATTAGTGCTTCGCACATGTCACCATTTCCATACGGTGAAACGAGATGTATTTGAATGTATGTTGTGTGGTCCCTCCACCAGGAGGCTATCCTGTCGGTGTTTGATTACTGGACTCATAGGAAGACTAATTCCAACGAGGCTCAGGAAAGGCACCACCCAAATTCGCTCCAGTTGAAAAACCGGATTAACTTCCCGTCAAGTAAATTGCGATGATTTGGGAACCTTCATGCCGAAAAACCGTGAGAGTAACCTAAGATAGGTCAGCCTCTGATAAACTAAACGTGGAGGGAAGTCTCTTCATACTTTCCATTTTTAATTACTTGTAAAAACAATTACTTGTAATTTCATTCCATATCAAATCATTGTAATGGAAAATATGAAGGAATATGTGTACATACATAAAACCTGACATATTAGGATAACACTCCTATAACAGACACATTCTAACTTGTAAATTATTTTTTTACATTCCCTAAAGACTAAACTACATAAGTCTTTTTGTAGGGAAGCAATCGGTCTCGTTACCCGTTTAAAGTCCAAAAAGGCACTAAGCCCACCGTCAGACATGGCTACAAGTGCCCATCCTGATCCTACTCCTGTTTCCCGAGAGGAGTTTGAAGGACTAACAAATCAGATAGCAGAATTGGTTGTCTTTCTAAAAGAGCAAAGTAAAAATACTCAGGGCCAGACAATGCCTACTCAACCAGAGTCATTCACACCAGGGGGTAGTCAGGGCATTGGTAAAAAGATGGAAACCCATATACCTAAACCTCATTACAATAAAGGAACCAACAAAACCCTTGAAGTCACAAAACTCAGCGATGATCGAGAAACTAGGAATATAAGAAAGAAAGTCCAACAAATGGAGGAAACCATCCGGTCAATCAAATGGACTGGAAATTATGGGAGTGTCACCTATTCAGATCTCTGCATATTCCCAGGGGCTCGCTACCCTACCAAATTTAAAATCTCAGAGTTTGAAAAGTACAATGGGGCAGGCGATCCCTATACACACCTAAAAGTGTACATTGGCGAACTGGGGTCTTTTGCTGAAGATGAAAGCCTCAGAATGCAACTTTTTCAAAGGAGTCTCAGTGGAGAGGCTAAAGCCTGGTATGCCCGACTTTATAATGCCAAAATCTACAACTGGGAAGAATTGGCCCACGCCTTTCTAAATCAATACAGTTTTCAGTCACAAATGGCACCAGATCGATACCAAGTGACTAAAGTGAAAAAGCAAAGTACTGAATCTTTTCGAGAATATGCCCAAAGGTGGAGACATCTAGCAGCGCAAGTCATTCCATCAATGACAGAAATTGAGATGGTAATAATGTTTATTGATATCTAAGATGTAAGACCCCGAATTTTATAAAATAAAAGTATTCAATTTTTCTTATAATTACAATTCAGTAAATGGTTAAATTGATAAAAAGTTAAAGTTAAGGGTGATATATGAATTTTTTTCAAAAATACCCAAGTGGTTATAAAATATTCATTGTTGTCGGGGAATATTCGTTTGGTTGTAGAATATTCTTTCTGTCGGGGAATATTCGTACGACGGCGCAACCATTTATGGGCCCCATACAGAATAACTGTCGGATGAAGAAAACGACAAATTTGAGTTTTTACAAATAACGGCGTAGTTGTTACCGTTAATACTGTTGAAATACCCGGTGGTTAAAATACAGTAATACGCGTTATTCCACAGTAGCACACGGTATTGCACAGTATTTTTGAAATTATTGATTCTTACGTAAGAAGGCACTACTCAATAATTATTACAGTAATTACTGTTCAATATTTTATTTTATTGATTCAATAATTGCTACGTTGAAATTTTATATTATTGTTGTTCAATAATTGTCACTGCACAGTATTTCCCATTATCAGATCAATAATTCATATTATTTGAATAATATTATTAGATAAAATTATTGGCAATGTCTAGAAAGTTCTGTCTAAGGAGAGGTTTGATCACCTAATTGCGCTCCAGTAAGGAGAAATTCTTATTGGAAAGCCCTCTCTTTCCTGGGAACGGCCTGGTTGTCATAAATGGGATTCTGTAATATTATTTGTTAATAATTAATTATTGATTCATATGATAAGGAAATATTTATTTTATGTGAATATAAATGAGGGATATATTTTTGTGGTTAAAAATGAAGGAATTAATGTTGAGGTTTTTATCAGTATTTTTGTCGGAATGGAGGTATTAAAAATTAGGGTTTTTGAGATATTTTGCGGGGGTTATAATTTTTAATCCGACCGTTGGATCGTGGTAATATTTGGATATGTTATACATATATAAGTTGAGTATATGTCCACAAATTTTGAACCGTTAAAAATGAACGTATAATTTGTTATGAATTTTACGAGATGACTGGTTCAGAAATTGTTGAATTTTCGGAGTTAATTATTTTGGTAGAAAATTCTAGAATTGGTGGGCCCCACTCTTGGTTGGTGAAGAAATATACTGAGATTTTTATTCAAATGTGGTGGGTGGGAATAGTAGCAGGTAAAGCCATCAGGTTGCAGGTTAAGTCTGCTTCGGCGTGCTAACATTTTCCTATAAATAGAGGGCTAAGTTAGAATTGAAAATCACACTAGAAACAAGTTTTCTCTCTTTCTCTCTCTAGATTATTGAGTGTATTTTGTGAGTATTTAGATACTTTGAGAGTTGCTATTTAGTGCAAGTTTCCTTCGGCTTTGCATTCCAGTCAGAAATACTGTACTTTTGAGGTAAGGGATAGTAAGGGATATTAAGGGATGTTATATTCTTCATAATGATGTTATTCTTTCAATATCATTATACTGAAATATTGGTATGGATTCTATTGTGGAATTTCTACCTTTTTGAATCGGGATTACTATTCACGTATACGGTACTATTCACGTATATGGCACTATTCATGTATATGGCACTATATACGTATATGACATTATTTACGTATACGGTACTATATACGAATACGGAGTACTATTTATGAGTTATTATTCACGCGAAAAATTGGTTTCTTTTTCTAACCAAATTTTAGTTGATTTACGAATATTACTCTTGAGATTAAAATTATATGTTGATCATATTATTTTTATTATTATATACAATATTTTTATAACCTTAATGATGATATTTCTTTTTGACTTGAGTGTAAAGATGGGTAGATTTTTGGTATGATCATGACTATGGGTTCTCTTTGGCCAGTAGTGCAAAGTTGAATTGTTGACTGGTATGATCATGACCATTGAATTTATAATTGAATATCTTTAGCTTAAGTGCAAAGGTGAAATGATCAACATGGTTATAATTATTGTTTATATAAATTATAAAATGATTATATATTTCTTTAAGATATTAATATATTTGGCCTGTAGTGCAAATATGAACTGTTGATGAATATATTTGGCCTGTAGTGCAAATATGAACTGTTGAGTAATATCTTTGGCCTGAAGTGCAAAGATGAATTGTTGATGAATATCTTTGGCCCGTAGTGCAAAGATGACCTGTTGATGAATATCTTTGGCCTGTAGTGCAAAGATGGTCTATTGACGAATATCTTTGGGCCGTAGTGCAAAGATGAATTTATTAGTATGATTATGAACTGGAAATGTGATTTGGTATAACCATGATCTTTGATGTTTCAGGCAAAGACAGGTGATGAAAATATTCTTCGTCGTGGGTGCGAAGAAAAATTTAGAATCATAATTATGATTATGAGTTATTTATATGATTCTGGACCAGAACTGTTGATTGATGTTACAGGGATAAAACATTGTTGGTGGATTTTTAACATGGAGAAGATAATAAACTTTATAGTCTATTTGACTCTTCTAATAGATTGCTCGTTCCGCTGCAACTATGGTTAAAATTTTTATCATTTACCATATGTTCTAAATCTCTGATTTATTATTGATGAAGGCTATTGATAATTTAATTATCTTTAGTCATGATATTCTTTACTGAGCTAGTTGTGCTCACCCTTTTGCTTCACAATTCCTTTCAGGTAATAAGAGTGTAGCTGGGTCGAGCGGGGGTAACAAGGGAATAGAACGATGGTCATCATTTAGTAGTTATATTTGGTGAAGAAAATAGGGTGAGGCGAACCCAACGTTGGAAGGGTGTTTTGTCACTATCATATAAGATGTCTAATGACATACAACCTCGTGTCATCATAAGACAGGGTTGTGCTCATCCACTTGCTGAGTATATCTATGGGCACTACCTATATAATCTTGGTGTTTGTTTGAAGTATAATTCACGATTAAAGACAGTGGAGATAATGATAAGTCAATAGAAGACTCACCATTGGGAAGAATATGATAGTAATCTTCTCGTTTTTCTTTGGGGTCTATTGGGTCAACCAAGGATAATTCTGTGGCCATATGATATCTATCATAACCTAGACGCGTGGCCTCCCATGCACGAAGGTTTTCTTGAGCACTTCCCAAAGATTCTAATTTCTAAAACAGTTTTTGACTATACCTTTATGTAAGGTGTCATTGTGAGGTGATGTCCACGGTTGGAACATGAGTCACATTTGGTATATATTTCTATCCAAATTCACAGCATATGTGTTGTTGCATTTTGCACGACAATTGTTGTAATAAAGTTGTAGTTATTTTCTGTACCATGTATTTGGCGACTCAGAATAGGTTGGGTGTTGTATACCTATTTTGGGGGTGTTACAGTTGGTATCAGAGCTTAGAGATATGATCTCTGGCAGAGATCGGGGAATAAAACTAGGAAGGGAGAGACGAGTAAATCCTTCGCTAGTGTGTCATACCTAAGCTTATTTGTTTGTCAGTCATAATATCGGGATATTATGTGATATGTTAATTTGTTAAATTAACCTTTATTTTTGAAGCTGTATTCTAGAATGATATCTGAAATACAGGAGATGAGCAATAGAGAAATCATGATGACATGAAAGATGGAATCTGAAATGAAAGCAAGGCATTCTCAACTTTTTGAAATACCAGGTACGTAAATTTCGGGGACGAAATTTCATAAGGAGGGGAGATTGTAAGACCCCGAATTTTATGAAATAAAAGTATTCAATTTTTTTTATAATTACAATTCAGTAAATGGTTAAATTGATAAAAAGTTAAAGTTAAGGGTGATATATGAATTTTTTTTAAAAATACGCAAGTGGTTATAAAATATTCATTGTTGTCGGGAAATATTCGTTTGGTCGTGAAATATTCTTTCTGTCGGGGAATATTCGTACGACGGCGCAGCCATTTATGGGCCCCATAACAGAATAACTGTCGGATGAAGAAAATGACAAATTTGAGTTTTTACAAATAACGGCGTAGTTGTTACCGTTAATACTGTTGAAATACCCGGTGGTTAAAATACAGTAATATGCGTTATTGCACAGTAGCACACGGTTTTGCACAGTATTTTTAAAATTATTGATTCTTACGTAAGAAGGCACTACTCAATAATTATTACAGTAATTACTGTTCAATATTTTATTTTATTGATTCAATAATTGCTACGTTAAAATTTTATATTATTGTTGTTCAATAATTGTCACTGCACAGTATTTCCCATTATCAGATCAATAATTCATATTATTTGAATAATATTATTAGATAACATTATTGGCAATGTCTAGAAAGTTCTGTCTAAGGAGAGGTTTGGTCACCTAATTGCGCTCCAGTAAGGAGAAATTCTTATTGGAAAGCCCCCTCTTTCTTGGGAACGGCTTGGTTGTCATAAATGTGATTCTGTAATATTATTTGTGAATAATTAATTATTGATTAATATGATAAGGAAATATTTATTTTATGTGAATATAAATGAGGGATATATTTTTGTGGTTAAAAATGAAGGAATTAATGTTGAAGTTTTAATCAGTATTTTTGTCGGAATGGAGGTATTAAAAATTAGGATTTTTGAGATATTTTGCGGGGGTTATAATTTTTAATCCGACCGTTGGATCGTGATAATATTTGGATATGTTATACATATATAAGTTGAGTATATGTCCACAAATTTTGAACCGTTAAAAATGAACGTATAATTTGTTATGAATTTTACGAGATGACTGGTTCAGAAATTATTGAATTTTCGGAGTTAATCATTTTGGTGGTAAATTCTAGAATTGGTGGGCCCCACTCTTGGTTGGTGAAGAAATGTGCTGAGATTTTTATTCAAATGTGGTGGGTGGGAATAGTAGCAGGTAAAGCCATCAGGTTGCAGGTTAAGTCTGCTTCGGCGTGCTAACATTTTCCTATAAATAGAGGGCTAAGTTAGAATTGAAAATCACACCAGAAACAAGTTTTCTCTCTTTCCCTCTCTAGATTATTGAGTGTATTTTGTGAGTATTTAGATACTTTGAGAGTTGCTATTCAGTGCAAGTTTCCTTCGGCTTTGCATTCCAGTCAGAAAAACTGCACTTTTGAGGTAAGGGATAGTAAAGGATATTAAGGGATGTTATTTTCTTTATAATGATGTTATTCTTTCAATATCATTATATTGAAATATTGGTATGGATTCTATTGTGGAATTTTTACCTTTTTGAGTCGGGGTTACTATTCACGTATACGACACTATTCACGTATACGCCACTATTCATGTATATGGCACTATATACGTATATGACATTATTTACGTATACGGTACTATGTACGAATACGGAGTACTATTCATAAGTTACTATTCATGAGTTACTATTCACGAGTTACTATTCATGAGTTACTATTCACGAGTTACTATTCACGAAAAAATTGGTTTCTTTTTCTAACCAAATTATAGTTGATTTACGAATATTACTCTTGAGATTAAAATTATATGTTGATCATATTATTTTTATTATTATATATAACATTTTTATAACCCTAATGATGATATTTCTCTTTGACTTGAGTGTAAAGATGGGTAGATTTTTGGTATGATCATGACTATGGGTTCTCTTTGGCCAGTAGTGCAAAGTTGAATTGTTGACTGGTATGATCATGAACATTGAATTTATAATTGAATATCTTTAGTTTAAGTGCAAAGGTGAAATGATCAACATGGTTATAATTATTGTTTATATAAATTCTGAAATGATTATATATTTCTTTGAGATATTAATATATTTGGCCTGTAGTGCAAATATGAACTGTTGATGAATATATTTGGCATGTAGTGCAAATATGAACTGTTGAGGAATATCTTTGGCCTGTAGTGTAAAGATGTATTGTTGATGAATATCTTTGGCCCGTAGTGCAAAGATGACCTGTTGATGAATATCTTTGGCCTGTAGTGCAAAGATGGTCTATTGACGAATATCTTTGGCCCGTAGTGCAAAGATGAATTTATTAGTATGATTATGAACAGGAAATGTGATTTGGTATAACCATGATCTTTGATGTTTCAGGTAAACACAGGTGTTGAAAATATTCTTCGTCGTGGGTGCGAAGAAAAATTTAGAATCATAATTATGATTATGAGTTATTTATATGATTGTGGACCAGAACTGTTGATTGATGTTACAGGGATAAAACATTGTTTGTGGATTTTTAACATGGAGAAGATAATAGACTTTATAGTCTATTTGACTCTTCTAATGGATTGCTCGTTCTGCTGCAACTATGGTTGAAATTTTTATCATTTACCATATGTTCTAAATCTCTGATTTATTATTGATGAAGGCTATTGATAATTTAATTATCTTTAGTCATGATATTCTTTATTGAGCTAGTTGTGCTCACCCTTTTGCTTCATAATTCCTTTCAGGTAATAAGAGTGTAGCTGGGTCGAGCGGGGGTAACAAGGGAATAGAACGGTGGTCATCATTTAGTAGTTATATTTGGTGAAGAAAATAGGGTGAGGCGAACCCAACATTGGAAGGGTGTTTTGTCACTATCATACAAGATGTCTAATGACATACAACCTTGTGTCATCATAAGATAGGGTTGTGCTCATCCACTTGCTGAGTATATCTATGGGCACTACCTATATAATCTTGGTGTTTGTTTGAAGTATAATTCACGATTAAAGACAGTGGAGATAATGATAAGTCAAGAGAAGACTCACCATTGGGAAGAATATAATAGTAATCTTCTCGTTTTTCTTTGGGGTCTATTGGGTCAACCAAGGATAATTCTGTGGCCATATGATATCTATCATAACCTAGACGCGTGGCCTCCCATGTACAAAGGTTTCCTTGAGCACTTCCCAAAGATTCTAATTTCTAAAACAGTTTTTGACTATACCTTTATGTAAGGTGTCATTGTTAGGTGATGTCCACGGTTGGAACATGAGTCACATTTGGTATATATTTGTATCCAAACTCACAGCACATGTGTAGTTGCATTTTGCATGACAATTGTTGTAAAAAAGTTGTAGTTGTTTTCTGTACCATGTATTTGGCGACTCAGAATAGGTTGGATGGAATGGACCTATTTTGGAGTCGTTACATAAGAAGCTCCTTACTATGAGAGGATCCTAGCAGGCATAGGAAAGCCATTTTTAGAAATGATCAAACATGGCGAATTTGCAGAGATGGGCCTGATGGCAGGAAAGATTAAAGACTTCACTGCCTTAGAAGTAGTTGCCAAGCATATACAGACTGGTAAGTATGCGAGCGATCCCGAGGGTGTACCCAATAAAGGCATTGAAGATGTATCCCTTGCTGTACAGGGCAAGCTAGGAGACTAAACTACAGTCCCCCCATTTGGAAAATGCAAGACAATCTTCCATCTCAACAACAGGCTGCATTCAACCAATGCCACGATAGAAAAAGAAAATTTGAAAGAGCGGAAAATCGGGTGTTCACTCCACTGGTTGATTCCCTTGAACATGTATTGGCGATATTAATGGATCACAAGAAAATTACTAAAATGGCCCCACCTCTGGAACCAGGGAGCAAAAGATAGAATCTAAGCCAAAGATGTGCTTACCACTCAGGGTCTCCAGGACACGATACACAAGATTATTGGTCTTTAAAGCATAAAATTCAAAATCTGATCGAAAGTGGCAGTATTGTGGTCCAACAACCTGATCAACAAAATGTCAACACCAACCTTTCATTGCAACATGATATAGGGGAAGTAAACATGATCGGGTCAGGAAGCGCTGAAATATATCCAATTCGTAAGTGCATACGAAGGATTGAGGAATATCCCCAAAGGCAGAAAATGAATGTCCTAGATTGGGAAAACCCGGAGAAGGGTATGCCAGTAATGCAAAAATTAGAGACGATACAGAATCAAGTAAATTTGCTGGCTAAGTTGATAGTGCGCCAACATCAGGAAACAAGGCAGTTTTTCACTCAACTATCAGAAGCCAAGAGAAAAGGAGGTTAATCACAATGCAAGCCCATATCTCTCCATGATGAGCCAGCTAAATAAAGAAGATCAAAGCAAGCTAAAAGTACAAGAAAAGGGGGATGATAAATGTGCTAAAAGATCTCTCCAGCAGAAAAATCGCTCGAGGGAATGCGAATTCTCAAAGATGAAAGATCAAACAACCTCCAAAAGAGTCCGAAAATTCACCCCTCTGAGCAAATCAAATGAAGAAATGCTACACTTTCTGATAAGCAAAGGAAGGATTACTAAGTTACTGCCTCCTATAAATCCCAAGATAAAGAGTTATGATTCCACCAAAACATGTCTATGCCATTCTAACTCACTTGGACATACGACTGAAGAATGCTGGTCTTTGCGACATAAAATCCAAGATCTCATTGAAAATGGAGAGCTGGAGATAGAATTTCCCATGACCAAAAAAGGCGAAAATGAAATAAAAAGCTTAAGATGTCCATTCGAGACAGACAGTTCAAATGAGGCGAAGGCTATGAGCGACAATTCTGCCAGAATACAAGGTGGACTGATCCTAATGCAAGTAATGATAGAGGAGACAAAGGCATCCCCAAAGGAGATTCCTCCGCCAATATCAAACGTCCTGTGGTCCAAAGATATCAACCACGTTCCTGATTTCATCACCTTGGATGATGAGGAGGAAATACTAATCCTTTCAAAAGAAGAAAAAAGCCAAAAAGGAAAGTTCCTTGCGAGAAATGCAACAGTTCGAGGGAGATTTCATGGTCGAGTTATCTCAAACCCAGGAAAAGGGTGAAGGAACAGATGAAGAAAAAGGTGGTGAGATTGTTGGGGAAGCCAACTCATTGAAGAATCTAGAGTTCATACCTTTGTGCGATGGGTCCCGTTCAAGTGTCCCTGAGGAATGTATTGAATTAGGAAGTGATCAAGTTATGACTATAAGTGATGATATTCAGAATCAAGAGGTAACCTCTATCGCGAGCCCTGAAGGCAACATAACCATGGACAACTGGACTATCATGCCTCAGCTAGCCAAGAAGATGCAGATCCAGAGGATACAGTTGTGAGTTCCATGAGATGTTGAAACGATATCATTTTCTTCGCAGTGTGCCATTTATTTTCCATGCTTGTAAAGAAAAAGAAAAAAAAGAAAAAGAAAAAGGAAAAACAAAAATAAAAACAAAAACACAAACATCTCCACACCCTTCTCACAACTTATCACTTTGAACCTTTTCAAACCAAAGTTGGAACTACGAAAGACCTGATCTCCCTTCAATAATGGGAGTACGTAGGAAGCCATGTACGGCGCGGTCTAACCACTACAAAAATCGACAAACCCCTTCAACCAAGCTCAGCCTCCAACCTTTCAAACTAACGCCTGAACTACGAAAGACCTAATCTCCTCTCATCAATGGGAGTACGTAGGCAGCCATTTATGGTGCGGTCTAACCAAACAAAAACCCAAAAAACCCAAACAAACACATCTCAAACAAACACTTCTCAAGCAAACACGTCTCAAACTGTTCAGCTCACTAGCGGGAACTACGCAAACCTGATCTCCCCTCATTAATGGGAGTACGTAGGCAACAAGCAGTGGTGCGGTCTAACCCTCAAAAGAAACATCCAAACCCAAACATCAATCCCAAGGACAACCTTCCAAGCCAGCGACCCATGTCGAGAAGACCCAACAATACTTCAATGTCATCGAATCTGGCACAAATCCCAAAAAGGAAGAAACAGTGATACACTAAGATAACCAGCAGCGAGGACCTTCAAAAAGTTGACACCCTCAATCACAAGTCTTCATTAAATTAGAAGAAAACCATCAACGCCGATTGTGAGAACAAGTCAGGAACAATAATTGAGGGCATCAAAACCCAAATCCACTACCAATTCACCATTTTATAAAAGCCTCTTACAAGCCCGACATCTTATCAGCTCTTCTGTCAAAGCAACTATCCCAAAAATTAAGCAAGGCTGGGGCAATTTCAAAATTAGCGACAACCCGATATTGGATCCCTTACAACAAGACTGAGGCAATCTCAGGAACAGCGACAACTCAACACTGGGGCATTTATCAACCATCCTAAAGAGGAAAATACGCCAGTCAGCACCATCAGCATGGTACATCATCATCAGAGCTTCTCTCACATCATCTCATTGGTGATATTACTCACTTGTGACTTTATCAACAAAGAGAGTTTCTCATATGAACCCTCAGCATCAACATGCGAAAGAAATGGGGCATTATCCAATTCTAAATAATGGAAGGATCTTAAGGCGGAATCAATCCTCTCCTCAAAAGAAAGGGGAGAACTCCTAGAAGAAATCTCGGCGACTTTAGCTTGCCCCTATGAAAGAAGGGGAAAATTCTCAATAAAGTTCTTAACTCAAAAGCAGAAGGCCAACAACGAGAGGCCTAGCGAATGAAATCTACACCATCAAATGCGTCAACCTGCGTTAAGTCCTCACAAGTTGAGGCCTCTACACCGAAGTGCAAATCTGGGCAGCGAAAGAATGAGTTACACCCTCTAGGGATGTCAGTGGTATTCAGGTCATAAGGTCAACCAGTTTGCGAATCAAATGCTCAAGGAAATGGGGCACAAGTACCCAACAGTGAAAGGAAACTCCAAATCACCTCAAAAAGGGTGAGCGTAACATCATACTGAGTCTAGTGAACCAAAACGTTGGATATTACTTCAGCGAAGGTATCAGATGATCTAGTATTCTAAATTATTAGCATCAATTTAGCGCAACATCAAGACAGTTTAGTGATGAAAGCTTCGTATACCACCATTCGAGTGGGAACCAAAACAGTTTGGCGATCAGCAGGGTAGGCATCGTTGCAAACTACCAGCGTATACATCGGGAAGGCCTGGTGATTTTAGAACGTCATCCCCATCAGAGATGTGGAAAACATCTCAACTTATCTTCATCAAATAAGCCTCGACGACACCGATAAAAAGCCATATTGTTGGACTCAACACCAGCATAGACATCAGCAATGATCGTTAAAGGTAAAGCGATTTAAAAAAATCATTTTAAACATTCATCATAACATTCATTATATTGTGATTTGTGATTTTCGATTTGCGATATACGATATGCGATGTGCGATTTGTGATGTGTGATTGGCCAAAAGCGAAATGCGAAGTGCGAAATGCGATGTGCGATTTGCGAACTGCGATTCATAATGACATTTATTACATTGCGAGTTGCATCATTAAAAATACCTTATCATATTTCAAGTGTCTACTAATCTTTATCATGTCCATTCTATTACATTGCATGACCATGATAAAGAGGGGCATCTATAGACACTCAAAATTTTCTTTTCCTGTTACTAACTATGTAGGAAGGCAAAAGCGTCTTTTTCACACTCCAGAGGTAACCCTGGAGGATCACTACATCAATTTCAACCTCAGAAATAACATTGAGGATATTCAAAGTCAACAGCATGACAACCTCAGAGATAACCCTGAGAAAAGACTGCTACAACTGTGCAAAAATCAGAGATAACCCCGGGAGGGGCAAAATGGTCATTTTGACAACTCAACTTCAACTCAAATCAAATACACTCAATTCAACTCAAATTACTTCAATAGAAGCCCCACAAGAACCACATCTTAACTTTTGAGCACAAACTACGCAAAACGGCTCATCGGATTGCTTGACAGAAACTCAGAAATACGATTTTGGTCACGGACCCATCTTTCTTTAATCAAAAGGGCAAATCCTATGTCATTATGTAGCTCTCGGAAAGAGCTTTTCGAAATGGTATGGCACGCTTCCATCGGACTCCCGGATTGAAAGTCATGAACGACCGAGCTAATAACACGTTGTCTGAGTGTACGTACTTCGACACGGTGGGACCCATATTGCTGGGCATCCTGGGCATCACGGGCAGCCACAGGTAGACCTGCGGCACCCCCCTCTATATATATGGGGCTTGGGGTGGCCTTATTTATAAGAGAAAAGGCGAGGAAGCCCTGTCTAATTTGCTCTGTACACCCTATAAACTGAGTACTTTCTTATTTTAAACACTTGCAAGCTCGTATATAGCTACTGTTCTAGCAGCGGGAGCCTAGTGTTCATCCACTTAAAACTATAGAAGTCTTCTTTGGTAGTCCACTATAAGTCTTCTTACACACATTAAAGCCTTTCTCTTTATCTTTCCACACACCGTTCTTCACGTTGAGAGTCGTGTTGAGTGTGTTTGCCCGGACTTCGGTCCATGGTTTTTATTTCTTTTGTATATATTATATACATATTTATATATATATATATATATATATATATTTATTTATTTATATATGGACTAACATTATCGAGTTATGTCTCGATTGAGCCTGGACTCACGTCCGGAGCGTTTATTTGCTTTCGTATATATATTTATTTATATAAACTGTTGTTGAACTTTGTTCGATGAGCCTGGATTTATATCCGGAGCGTTTACGTACTTATATATTTATATATATATATATATATATTTACTTGTATATATAAATTGTGGTCGAACTTTGTTCGATGAGCCTGGATTTACATTCGGAGCGTTTACTTGCTTATATATATATATATATATATATATATATATATATATATATTTCGTCCCGCCTGGAGTTTACTTCGTGGCGGTTGACCGTTTTTACTGTTTTTTATACATTTCGTCCCGCCTGGAATTTACTTCGTGACGGTTGACCGTTTTTACTGCTTTCTTTACATTTTGTCTTGCCTGGAGTTTCCTCCGTGGCAGTTGATCGCTTTTACAGCTTTATTTACATTTTTGAACCCCTATGGAGGTGCTTCATGGTGGTTGATCATGTCAATATATATATATATATATATATATATATATATATATATATATATATATATATATATATATATATTTACCTCTTTTATATATTTACATTTTCGATCTCCCATGGAGGTACTTCGTGGTGGTTGATCATGTTTGTATATATATATTTACAGATTATATATATATAACTGCCTACTATTTTTCATACAAATTGCGACATCATGTGAGCCTATGAATCATGTGATCACAG
This sequence comes from Panax notoginseng, assembly GCA_016801055.1. NCBI lineage: Eukaryota > Viridiplantae > Streptophyta > Magnoliopsida > Apiales > Araliaceae > Panax > Panax notoginseng. Next base: position 21,573,298 of record CM029012.1, on the reverse strand, counting down.
ATTCAGTCTACTGAATCTAGATTCGATTCCCGTGATGGACATTTTTAACTGTAAGGAGCTTCTAAATTATTCATGGTGTTTGGATTTTCTCAGATGGTTTTCATGCCCACGAGAAATTAGGCACTGTTTTGTACATTATTTTTCTCGAAGATGCTTCGCATCTCGAAAATAAAAGCAATCCAGCCGAACATTTAATAATAAAATGGAAGTATCAAAGGCCTCAATTACAATTGAGCACAGGTTTTGAAAAAACCTCTTTTATAAAACCTCATTGCTATATCTCTTTTAAAACTGAATTTTTTTACAAATTCAAGCCCTATGTATATAGGTGCGAACGAGGCATAACACTACTTCCAAATAATAGCACATTGACCCACACACGCACACACATTCCTATAACAGTTTCTTGAAAAGTGGCGGTCACCGTGGCAACACGGATGTCGGAGGGTGCCTAATACCTTCCCTCCGCATAAGCAAGTCTCCAAACCCTAATGAATCTCGGTTTCACAAACCCGTTTAGCAGTGTCACATCACTGGATTAGTGTGCAAACCTTTTCTCGGTTGTGTTGGTACAACCAGTTAGAAAACCAACTGGCGACTCTTATAGTCCAATCGTCGACATTATACATGTCAGACCTTTTTCACTTATTTTTTCAAATAAATCTCACCTAACATGAAAACACAAAAGAACAAGAACATAAAAGGGACAAATAAAAATCCCAACGTCGACACACACATATTTATTCACATTTAGAGTCGTGTTGTTTGTGTATGCCCAGATCGTCGATCTGTGACTTTTATTGCTTATATATATATATAACTATTTACAGCTTTTATACATATTGTATCATCATGTGAGCCTAGGAATCATGTGGTCACATATTCAGTTTCTGAATCTAGATTCTGTTCCCGTGATGGACATTTTCAGCTGCAATCAGCTTGTAAATTATTCACGGTGTCTGAATTTCCTTAGATGACTTTCATGCCCACAAGGAGTTCGATACTGCTATGTACCTTATTTTCTCGAAGATGCTTCACATCTCAAAAATAATAAAAATAATCAAGCCGAACACATAATAAACTGGAAGTATCAAAAGCCTCAATTACTATTGAGCATAAGGGTTTAAAAAAAATATTTTATAAAATATCACTGCCATATCTCATTAAAATTGAACTTTTATATAAAAGTCAAACCCTTTGTATATAGGTACAAACGAGGCATAACACTACTTCCAGACATTTGCACATTGACCTATACACACACATTCAGATAAAATTTTAAATTAAAAGTGGTAGTAACCGTGTCATCACGGAAGTCGGGGGTTGCCTAACACCTTTCATCCGTTTAATCAAGCCCCCGAACCCTAACGAATCTCAGTTTCACAGACCAGTTAAACAGTGTCATGTCACTAGGTCTTTGTGCAAACCTTTTATCAATTGAATTGGTGCAACCATTTAAAAATACCAATTGGCGACTCTTACAGTCCAATCGTCGACATATACATGTTGGACATTTTTAAACTTATTTTTTTGAATAAATCTCATCTAACATGAGAATACCAAAAGACAAGAACAGAAAGGGAAAAATAAAAATTGAAATAATACAAAGTTGGTAATTGTTAGATTAAAATTAATACTTGTCTCTGTGGGAACGATACTTTACTTATCATTGTATTATTTGTTATCACGTATACTTGTGTGTCATGCATAATTAGATTTTACACCAATAAGTTTTTGGCGCCGTTGCTGGGGACTAGTTTTTGATTTTATTACTTTCAATATCAGTTTAATTAGATCAGTTTTAGTTAAATAAATTTTTATTTTTTCTTTTTGCTATTTCTTTTTTCAGGTTCTCTTACTTACTGTATGCAAACTCGGTTAAAGAAACCAGATTTGTTTCCTTACAAGGACAACATCGAAAGAAGATTTCAGAGGCTTAGTAAGTGGATTGAGGAAACTCGAGAGAACTTTGATAAGCAAGAAAGTATGGCTACATGAGATCAGAAAGCACTGAGGGACTATGGTTACTGAAATTAAGTCAAGCATTACCAGGCCTATAATAGCTGCTAATCATTTTAAGATAAAGCCTAGGACGATTCAGATGATATAGAATTCAGTATAGTTTGGGGGATTAGCTAATAATGATTCGAATGACCACCCGGTTAGCTTCCTAGAGATTTGCGCTACCTTCAAATACAATGGGGTATCTGATGATGCAGTTAGGCTTCGGTTATTTCCGTTCACACTGTGGGACAAGGCAAATAGTTTGTTACATTCACTACCGCCAGGGTCAATCACTACTTGGGATGACGTAGCTCAGAAATTTTTACCTAAATTTTTTCCACCGGCGAAGACTGCTAAGGTGAGGAATGAGATTACAATGTTTAAACAGTAGCATGGGGAGTCTCTGTATGAATCTTGGGAAAGGTATAAGGAATTGCTAAGGAAGTGTCCGCATCACGAATTACCCAAGTGGCTGCAGATGAACACCTTCTATAATGGGCTGAATGGAAATCTTCGTACTAACATTGATACAACATCTTGGGGAGCTTTTATGACTAAAAGTTTTGAGGAAGCATATGATCTGATTGAGACGATGATAACTAACAACTACCAGTGGCCCACAGCAAAAATGGCACAGTCTAAGGCAGCTGGGTCTTAGAGGTAGATGGATTGGCACAGGTTCAGCATGTGGCGTTTGTGTGTGAATTGAAAGCAGGGTAACATCTGACAGAGTAGTGTGCTATTAATCCTGTAGCAGTTCAGTTTGTAGGTAGTTATAATAGAATTCCTCAAAATCCATATCAGAATACCAAAACCTAGGGGCAAGGAACCATCCGAACTTTTTATGGACTAACAATAAAAATCAGCAGGCTCCACGACCATCTTATCCCCCCAATTTCCAAAATCAGCATCAGCAGTCAGCTCCACATCAAGAGAAAAAGTCAAATTTGGAAGAGTTATTATTAAAATACATATCCGGTAATGAGGTAGCCATGAAAACGTAAGCAGTAGAGATTAAGAACTTAGAAACTCATATGGGACATCTTACGATGGCTTTGAACAATAGACCACAAGGGATGTTACCGAGTGATACTGAAAAGAACCCTAGAGGAAATCATGAGCAATGTAATGCTATCACACTTCGGAGTGGTAAAGAATTGGGGTACGACTTTGATAGGAAAGCAAACAAAGATGAGGTTTGTGAAAATAACGGGATCGATTCGGCAAAGAAAACTAAGGAAAAAAGAATGGAGTCACACAACCTGTGCTTTTCCCCCAATGGTTGGAAAGTCAAAAGCTAAAGGATCAGTTTTTTAAGTTTATGGACATATTCAAGCAGTTGCACATTAGCATTCTGTTCGCCAAATCACTAGTGCAGATGCCACGATATGTCAAATTCATGAAAGAGATACTTTCAAAGAAACGCAAGCTCAAGGAATTTGAAAAAGTGGCGTTAACGAAAAGGTGCAGTGCAATTCTGGAGAAAAAGATTCCCCCTAAGTTGAAAGATCTGGGGAGTTTTACTATTCCTTGTTCAATTGGTAATCAAGATGTGGGAAGAGCCCTATGTGATCTAAAAGCAAGTATCAACCTTATGTCATTATCCATATATAGGAAGTTGGTCTTAAAGGAAGCAAAGCCAACAAACATATGTCTACAACTTGTAGATAGATCAATTACTTATCCATTGGGGATAGTAGAAGATGTGTTGGTAAAAGTTGATACATTGATTTTTCAAGCTAATTTTGTGGTGTTAGATTTTGAAGAAGATAAGAACATCTTGATCATCTTGGGATGACCATTCCTTGCAACGGGATGAACAGTAAGTGACGAGCCTAATGGAGAATTAACCATGAAAGTGTTCTATCAGGTAGTGAAATTTAAAGTGTTCAAAGAAATACCAATCACTATTGAAAAGGATGAGAGCAAATTGATCGAGGCGTCTACACATGTCAAACACAAGGATTGTAGAGAGGTTGGTGGTCTAAAGGCACTGATTGAGGATATTAAGTCAACTTCAATCTCAGAAATGCAGTTAAACGAGCATGCAATAAAGCATTATTGGTGTTGTGCGATAAACAAGCAGCATGCTAAAAATATCCCAACCGATCCAAGCTAGACACAGGGAAAGTCAGACTGAAAGACTCAAAAATAAGAGCTCATTGGGAGGCAACCTAATTTTATTATCATTTACAGTATTTTAGTTTCATGTTATTCAATTCGTAGTTTAGTTAATAATTTTAGTATTACATAGTTTAATTGTGTACAATTCTTAGGTAGTTAGTTAGTTATTTTTAGTAATTTTCAACATTCTTGCTCAAACTCCGTATACTTATCTTATATTTTGGGTTTTAATGGTTTTTAAGTACTAATGATAAAGTTTGGTATGCACGCGGGTCAAAATAGTTGAAAATCAGAAGTTCTACAGAATTACACCCCTACCCCAGCGGGCCTATTCACCACCTGACACACCCGCCCCTGCGGGGTAGTCCTCTATATCTACCTGCCCCTGTGGGCCATTTAAGCTAAAATACCCCCCGCCTCGAGGGGGGGGTACGGGACATGGGACATTAGTTTTTTTAAAACTACTAAAATCGTGGCTTTACGACTTCTAACTTTCAAAACAAAATTCAAAGCTTCTCTCTCCAATATCTCATAACTGAAACCCCCCATAACCCCTAATCTCACTTCAAATTCGTACACTACTCAAACCTTCTATAAATTAAACCCTAAACTCATCAATTCCATACCAAATAACCATCAAAACCTTTAATTTTCAGTCACCAAAACATAGATTTTCATCAAGCTTAGTGTTTACAGCAAGGGAGGAATAGGAACTTCAGTAATTGGGTACCTACCACTTCAAAGTTGTAAGACCCCAACTTATTAATGAATAAAATCAAATTTTCTCTAAATATTATTGTGAATAATAAGGGGTTAATTTGATATAATACTTTGGTTATGGGTGAAATGTACAAATTTTGCAAAATAAGCAAGTGGTTATAAAATATTCATTTTGTCGGGGAATATTCGTTTGGTCGTGGAATATTCTTTCTGTCGGGGAATATTCGTACGACGGCGCAACTATTTGTGGGCCCCATAACGGATAACGGTCGGATGAAGAAAATGACAAAATTGAATAACGGCGTAGTTGTTACCGTTAAGACTGTTGGAATACCCAGTGGTTAAAAATACAATAACACGCGTGGTTTCACAATAGCACACGGATTGCACAGTATTTTTTTGAATTATTGATTCTTATAAAGGAAGACACTACTCAATAATTGTTACAGTAGTTACTGTTCAATATTTTATTTTATTGACTCAATAATTGTTGCGTTGATATTTTATATTATTGTTGTTTCAATAATTGTTGCTGCACAGTATTTTCCATTATCAGATCAATAATTCATATTATTTGAATAATATTATTAGATAACATTATTGGCAATGTCTAGAAAGTTCTGTCTAAGGAGAGGTTTGGTCATCTAATTGTGCGCCAGTAAGGAGAAATCCTTATTGGAAAGCCCCCTCTTTCCTGGGAACGGCCTGGTTGTCATAAATGTGATTCTGTAATATTATTTGTAAATAATTAATTATTGATTCATATGATAAGGAAATATTTATTTTATGTAGATATAAATGAGGGATATATTTTTTTTGTGGTTAAAAATGAAGGAGTTAATGTTGAGATTTTTATCAGTATTTTTGTCGGAATGGAGGTATTAAAAATCAGGGTTTTTGAGATATTTTGCGGGGGTTATAATTTTTAATCCGACCGTTGGATCGTGGTAATTTTTGGATATGTTATACATATATAAGTTGAGCATATGTCCACAAATTTTGAACCGTTAAAAATGAACGTATGATTTATTATGAATTTTACGAGATAACTGGTTCAAAAATTGTTGAATTTTAGGAGTTAATCATTTTGGTAGAAAATTCTAGAATTGGTGGGCCCCACTCTTGGTTGGTGAAGAAATGTGCTGAGATTTTTATTCAAATGTGGTGGGTGGGAATAGTAGCAGGTAAAGCCATCAGGTTGCAGGTTAAGTCTGCTTCGGCGTGCTAACATTTTCCTATAAATAGAGGGCTAAGTTAGAATTGAAAATCACACCAGAAACAAGTTTTCTCTCTTTATCTCTCTAGATTATTGAGTGTATTTTGTGAGTATTTAGATACTTTGAGAGTTTCTATTCATCAGAGCAAGTTTCTTTCAGCCTTATACCGGTATTTCGACCAGAAGTACTGATATTTTGAGGTAAGTGATATTATTTTCTTCTTAAATGATATTATTTTCTTCAATATCATTATGCTAAAATATTGATATGAGTTTTTTTATCAAATTTGGAACTTTTTTGTGTCGGGTTACTATTCACGTATACGGCACTGTTCACCGAAAAATAAAATTTTCCCTTTTTGTCCAAGTTGTCTATTATGGTTACTATCTTTGATTGTATCCATGTTTTGATCTTTATTTTTGAATTCTGCTTCACAATTAATTATTATGAAGTATTATTGATCTTGGATAAACTGTTATACTAATCCCTACTATTTGTCCTCCTGTCTCACTGGATTCATTTTCTTTAAGATATTTTTCATCATCCTCAGTCCTAAATGATGATATTACTGAATATCTTTGGCCTGTAGTTCAAAGATGTATGATTACTTGATGAATATCTTTGGCCTGTAGTTCAAAGATGTATGATTACTTGATGAATATCTTTGGCCTGTAGTGCAAAGATGAACATGTGTTGAGATGAACATGACTGACAGGCGATACAAATGAATATCTTTGGCATGTAGTGCAAAGATGAATATTTAGATAAAGATGATTATTAATTGATGTAACAGGGATAAAATATTGATGATGGACTTTTAAATCTTAGAAGATAGTAGAATTCATTCTCTACTTGACTCTTCTAATGGTTTGTTGTTTCCGCTGCAGTTGTTGATCTAAAACTTATTGTCGATTATATTCTATCAGATTTTTCCCTGTTGAATACTAATGATAATTTGTTGTATATTATCTTAGTCATAATATTCTTTACTGGGCTAGTTGAGCTCACCCTTTTCCTTTTTGTTCCATTTTTCTTCTCAGGAGGTGAGAACATAACAGGATCTAGTCGGGGTATGGAGTGATGGTTCTAGAAAGATGTTTTAGCAGTCCTCACTATTTCTGTAAAATAGTGTTTGAATAATTGTATTGAGGACTTATTTGAGTGTGAATATTGTCTAGAAGACAATATTTGTATTTAAACACACAGTATGTGTTGTCGTATTTTGCACGACAATTGTATTATTGAAGTTATAGTTTGCTTTCTGTACCATGTATTTGGCAACTCAGAATGGGTGTTGTATACCTATTTTGGGGGCGTCACAAATGTCATTACATAGAATATAAATCGGTATGGGTAAGCTACTTTCACCAGTTTTTCATAAAATTTGTAATTCAATCTTCACTTTGGGGTATTGTGAGTGGTTTTGCACACTACGTGTTTAATATATTGCTCAAGACAAAGTTTGGGGGATATGATTGATTGCATTAGTGTGGAATGGCTCCTAAAACTCATGTTAAGCTCCAACGTGGCGAGGGTTCATCGCCACCAACACATAGCTACGAAAAATACAAATTCGTTAGTGCAAATGCAACTAATAAATATGATTATTTCACACCAAAGGCACTAACACCGAAAAAAAGCTTGAGGTCGGATGCGTTCGATGGACAAATATAGAGACAAATTCATGAACAAGGTTGGGAAGTATTCACTGATGAGCCGGACCCTGCAGTTGTGACTGTAGTGAAAGAGTTTTATGCCAACGCCGAAGATAAAGCACCGTTTATGGAGTTTGTGTGGGGTAAGTATTTTCCTTTCAGTCCTGAGGTGATAAATCAGTTTTATAGCGTGCGAGCCCTTACTGTTTATCAATATACTTAGCTTAGAGATAGTAACCTTAATTATGATCAGATTCTCATGGAAATATCAAAACTTGACACTACATGGGCTAAGGGGAAGAAGGGTGGAACCTTGTTTATGAGCAAGGACTTGAGTTTGTATGGAAAAATCTAGTATGCATTCCCGTGTGCGAAGCAGTTTCCTTCGACACATACCAGTGAAGTTACCAAAGAAAAAGTTCTGCTTTTGTATGCTATAGTGAAGGATTTTGACATAGATATTGGAGCCTTCGTCAAATTTTTGATCTGATGTTGCTTGTGCGGGCCATTTTCATATGGATTGCCACACCCCTCACTTATTTGTGGACTGTGTAAACAGTCATGGGTTCATTGGATGGCATATGAGCCCGTACAATAGCCTCTCTAGTTACTTGATTCGAGAATGATTGCTAGATATTCGGTATGAGTTAGAGAGGAGTCGCATCCTTGAGGTTTAGGTTTTATATTTCCTGATGCTCCTAAGGAGGAAGATGAGGCAAAAGATACCTCTAAGATGACAAATTCAAAGCTGATGAGATGTTTGGTAAGGAAGAGGCTGCAAGGGATAGTAGGTCTACTAAGTACATGTTTAGTACCCAGTTTCGTAGCTTGCAGAGGCACATTGATATGAGGGATAGAGAAGAAGATAGAAAGCTAAAGAGAATTACAGCGAGGCAGGATCACATGCTTACCACAATGAATAATTACCATGCTTCATTGACTGAGAACCTGTAAAGCTCCCAAATCTGGGTACTTGAAACCTGAATTCGGTGCTTCACAATACCATTTCTATGAGCGGAATAATACTAATAATAATAACAATAATATAAAGATCAACTTATTTTACATATTCATCAGAGTCTGAATCCCAAGTACGTAACCTTTAAACATTCATTACAACCCATGATAGATAATATATATCATACTTGTCTTAATAAAAATATCAAACTATTACAGAAACTACCACAAATCTTATTTGGTTAGCTTTCCTTTTCCTTTGTTTCTGCATGATCCTTCTAGTTCTTCACACTTAGCTGAAAATATTTAAATTAAGCAAGGATGAGCATTTGAGTGCCCAGCAAGTAGTAGCATATATATATATATATATATATATATATATATATATATATATATATATATATATATATATATATATATAAGCTGAAAGACTTTAAATGTTTTCTTTATACTACCCTTCTACAACAAGTCAATAGTTATGAAGTAATCTGAACCGATAATAATAACATAACAACTCTCTATCAAATTTTTGAAACTACATAATGATTATAACTAGGGTTAAGGTGACATACTATGAACATTATTTTCATTTTCAAAAAGGTTAAGCAGAAATTCATCTGTAAACCGTCATAACTTACGGGCACGGGGGTGATCAGCCCGTTGTACCCTACATTGATTAATACTACATGCAAAAACGAGGGTATCGTTCACTCTGTCCGCCTTGGGCGCATAAAAGTTTTCCCGTGTAGGGATGTTTATACTTGTCTAGGTTCCAAATCAAAGGTTTTATCTTGTTCAACAATAATCTATAATTCAACATATATATATATACGGGTAATTGACAAAAGTGTATCAACATGTGGTTAAATACAATGATTATCCAAGTGGGGCCACTTATATAACCATTTATAAAAATTAACGAACATAATATATATATGAATTTACTATATACTAACATGTTGATAATCAATGAGCGTATATAATATAGGGTTAATAATCTGTACATTAATAATATAATTCTGAAACATTCTTACTCATGTCCATTATATAAAGAAAATACAAAGGTAAGATACTTACCTTATGTACTGCTTACAATTTACAACTTTGTTTTATCTTTTATATCACGACCTATCATTAATCATATCATTTTATTAATTAGAATAACATACTATAACACATAGCACTGCTTATTGCAGTCAGCACATTACCTACTCACAGTGTCACATATATTTAACAACCATTGAATCACAAATAAACACATATCTAATCAAATTATCTAAGTCCAGATCAATTTCTGAAACAAGTCGGTGTACCGACAACTTTATCGGGTAATTATCGAGTCTAAGACTCTATCCTGTAGCTCATCATCTGTAATTATCAGTCATATTATTTTTTAATGACTTAATATAATTTTAAAATATTTATTATAATTTATCATGAATTTTCAAACATCGGAATCATTATTAAATAATTTAAATATTAAACAATTTTATTATCATTAATATTTAATTACTATTAAACTATTAATGAAACCATTGCCAAAATATTGAAGTTATTTATAATACCTTATAATATTTTTAAAGTATTAATATTACCCTTAAAAGATTTTTAACACATTTAAAATCCTTTTAAAATAATTATCATTAATATTAAAATATTAATGTACTATTTATCAAAATATTAAAAGTCATTAAATATAAATTAAAATATTTTTAATTCATTTATATCCTTTTTAAATAATTTTTAAATTAATAAAACCATTTTTAAACTATTTATTTAATATAATTATTAAATGAATTTAATATCATTAATAATAAATTAATAATTATTAATATTAAATTATTAATGAAATTATCCTTTAAATATTAAAAGTTATATTTTATAACTTAAAATATTTTTAAACACTTTATTTTCATTTAAAATAATTTTTCTAATATTAAAATTATTTTTAAATTAAATTATTTAATATAATTATTAAATAACCTTAATATCATTAATTAATGAAATTTATTTTTAAATATTTAAAGTTATATTTTATAACTTAAAATATTCTTAAATACCTTATTATTATTTAAAATGATTTTTAATATAATAAAATTATTTTTAATTAATTTATTTAATTCATTTAGTAAATAACTTAATTATCATTAATATTAATTTATTAATGAAATTTATCACAAAATATTAAAAGTCATTAAAAATAACTTAAAATATTTTCTTATATCCTAATATAATTTTAAATAATTTTTTAAGTATTAAAATCATTTTTACATAATTTATTCAATATTATAATTAAATAAATTAAATACCTTTAATATTCTAAAAATATTAAATATTTATGAAATATATTTAAAATAATTAAAAACTAATTTTTGGAATTTAAAATAATTTTTAATAATTTATTTTGTATTTTTAATAATTAAAAACTAAATTTCTATAAATATTTAATAAAAATATAATTTTTATATAGAAACTTTCACTAAAGACCACCTATAGCGACAGAACTGTCGTTATAGGTGTTCTTCATGCAAACCCAGATCTTCATGTGTAGTGATCGAGGGCACTACTTTGACCAAAATCTAAACACGAGTCATGTTGTTTCTTTGCAAACTAAATGTTAGAGGTTGTAGTACTAATGTAATCCTACAAGATCCAACAACAATCATGGCCAACAAGCGTGAAACCAATGAGATCTAAGCCTTCAAAGGGGCTGTCAGATTTGTCCTTCATTTTCTGGGTTACCCAGAAATGAAGAACAGTTCGTGAGACCTACTTTAGGCTTCCACAACTTGTTGATCATGTGATGTTTCTGTGATATAATGCATCCAGTACATACCCAACATGACAAGGAAGAGCTCTATCACATTATATCACTGAAACAACAACAAATCAAACATAACAAGGCCGGTCAAACCATGTCAGATGACATGGTCAAGCGTTTTCTGGGTTACCCAGAAAACAGCTTCCATGTTCGTCTGTCCTAGTTTAACCATCCATTGCAATCTTCCAGCTTGATATTTTGGAGATGTTAAAGCTAAAACATATAGTATAAACTACATACTACAACATGGATTCAACAAACAACATAAATAAACAATATACTGACAGATCTAGCCGATCAAAAGTGTTGTCAGGTCGTTTCTGGGCTATTTTTGGGTTACCTAGAAACGTCCGGTCATGGCCGGTCAACGACTTTTGACCTTGAATAACTTACAATCGGTTCATATTCTGACCTTGATTTAAGTTCTAGAATAAAGATCTCATGACATACTACACGGTCAAACATTAAAACAACAAAAATAAATATTATACCGAGATCTATGGCCACTGACATTCATTGTCAGACCATATTTTTTCATTTTTCCATATTTTGAAGAACATCAAATCTGAGCATCTAGATGTTATGGATCTAACATCTAGCAACCCAGATCATGATTAGACGCTACAATTAACATATTCTAACACTCAATCATAACATTTAACAACGGATCAATGGTCAGATTTTTTTAGGGTTAGTTTATACCTTGATGATCAATCTCTGATTCTGGCTTCTAGTGTTTGTTATATGTATTAGTGGGGCTGGTATTTGGGACTGAAGAACTTATGAAATTCGTGGCTTTAGGTGAGAGAGAGAGAGAGTTGTTAAGAGCTTATAGTGCAAAGTGAGCGAATGAGAACATTTTCTCTCTCTCAATCCTTTTATATAGATGTTAGATGCATGTATGGCTGATAATTGAGACTAATTGCTGGCAATTTTAAGTCACATGGGGTTGTTGGATTTGGTCACCAACTCCCACACTTGTCAAACTTTGTATTTTACATAATAAAGAAAATCCGAAGAGGGGTATTTTGGGCATTTCGCTCACAAATTTAATGGCATTCTTGTAATCTTGCAAACCCTTAGGGTTTGACCCTTAGGGTTTAGCACAATTCATTTGTAGGACTTCCAATTTAGGGTTTGCACAAAAAAAGAAAATTAAATAAATTTTAGTTTCTAATTTTTTTGAAATTAGGGTTTCCTAATTATGATTAATTTTCTAATTACACTATACATAAACATTAGTATTTTAGTGTCTACTAAATAGCACTTAGCTTACAATTAACAAATTAGGGTTACCAAATTAGCAAATTAGGGCTATTAATTAAAGAATTAGGGTTTCTAGTTAATTAGGGTTTTTAGAGTTTTTAATTACTAATTAGGGTTTTCCATAATTAGCACTAAACTCTACAACACATACCAAATACAACATAACACGATGGCTTAACAGATTTTAAAGTCTTAATTGACTTACTAACTAGGGTTTATAAGGAAAATATTGCTAGGATTTTCTTGAGTAGCTAATTAGGATTTCTAACTATTAATTAGGATTACCTAATTAATCATAACATTTCATAATACATAACATAAATCATATATCATAGTTATATAACTATCTTAAACTCACAATTGATTTTCAAATTAGAGTTTCCCATAGTAAAACTAGGGTTTTGACATTAAACACCATAATTGACCAACCATCCTCAATACGTACATACAATACATATTTATAGCACTAAAAAATCAAAATATAATATTATTATATTATTATTCTCATTTCTAGATAAAAATCCAAAATTAGGGTTTGGATTCCATATCTGATTTATTCTTCCATATTTAACCTTAATAATTAAGGTAAAACAATTAACTGAATAATATGTACTAAACTCCATATAATAAAATAATTATTTTAATTATTCTAAGAAAATCGTTTCACATATTATTTAAAAAATATATAACTATATTTTCATAGAAAATAATTAATAAAAATATTTCTGTTATAATATTAATTATTATAAGAATATACTTTATAATAATCAATAATTCTAAAATAAAATTATTTGTAAATATTTATGTAATAAATATATTTTTATTTATCACATAAATATATATACATCTTATCTTGTACAAATCCTCATCCTTAAAATATAAAAAAAATATTATACGCAAAATTTCTTATTTATTTATATAGAAAATATGGGGTTGTTACATTCACCATCCCTTATAAAGATTCCGTCCCCGAAATCACCGTTTTAAAACTCATACATACACGGTTATATAGCATACACAATCATTGCAAGTAGATCTCGATCATAATTTGATCGAACTGATCTTTAACTATTCACATAAAGCTTGTCTTTCTGATTAAACGGAAATTTAATTTCTAAAAGAACTCAAATTCCTCCCTCAAAATTTCTTTATAAAATAATTTACTATAGATAGGAAAATCATGTATAATAAAATAAAAGTTGTATGAATAAAACCTGGAGTTGCATTCCCAGCTGCCATCATATCCTGAACAGTCATATTGTAGACCATTGTTGTTGATTTTTTTAGTTTGTTTGACAAAGTCGGTCCTGTGATTGCCAAAGTCCCGCTGCTAGTGCCCGTGTTCACACTTCCTACCTCCGCCCTCCTCTTCGGACAATCTTTCACCTTGTGCTCAGTCGATCCGCATAGAAAACACACACTGTTTATCCTAGGATTGGGGCAGTTGGGAGAGATATGGCCCTCCTGCCCGCACTTATAGCATACGAACTTTCCTTTCAGACACTCACATGTATGGTTCTTTCCACAATTCTTACACAGCACAGTCTGTTTCTTCACACCTTCTTGCTTCACCTGTACATTCCCGAAATTGCTCCCCTTCCTCTTGCTACTACCACCCCTACTCCCACTATTAATTTCCACCTTCCCAGTTCCTTCAACCTTACCCTTATTCTTCCTCTCCTTGTTGTAGAGGCTCGTGGCCTCACTTCCCTCCTCAGCTATGATCGCTTTCTCCATGAGTGCTGCAAATGTAGGGATCTGCAACACCGCCACCTTGTTGTAGAGCCAGGGTTTTAATCCCAGCTCAAACCTTCTCGCTTTTCTAGCCTCCGTATCAACTTGATGTGGGGCAAACCTAGCTAACTCATTAAATTTGGTGGCGTATTCTAACACCGTCATATTCTCCTGCTTCAACTCTAAAAATTTTACCTCTATTCTAGCATGCATACTTGGTGAAAAATAGTTTTCGAAAAACAGAGTTTTGAACCTATCCCATGTAACTACACCTTCTCCTGCCCTCGCCTGATTCGCTTCCCACCAAAAATTTGCCTCACCCTTCATCATGTAAGTGGCAAAAGCAGTCTTTTGCCCCTCAGTTACCCTAGCTATTACGAATGCCTTCTCAATCTCTTTAACCCAAGTCCGAGCCTCAACATGGTCAGTTGTACCTTTGAATTCTGGCGTTCCTATAGCCTTAAAGTCTTTGAAGTTAGCTAAGCGGTTGTCCGGTTGGTTCCCTGCGGCTAGTATTCCCTGTTGCATAGCTTGTGCTACCATGTTCGCGAAGTTCTACATCGGGTCTGCTTGTTGTTGTCCCCCAATGTTATTGACAGATTCTTCTGCCCTTTGATTTCGAGTTCGACGTCTTGGCGGCATTATCTGATTAAATAAAATCATAAATTTAACTTACATTCTAAGCCTTATCGCATAAGATGAGTATGTTAAACTTGTTTCATTTCTCAAATTTAGATTCATATTCATTAATGAATATTTTACATAGCATAGCATATAGTGCTTTAAACATCAGTTATCCCTTTGTGACCACAAAAGTCGGGATTTACAAACTTGATCATTACAAAAGTTTTAGAATATTATATTACACGGACATACGTATCTGGGAGCTGTCGTTTACACTCCTAAATTAACCTTACTTTCACTTTACAAATTTAAACAATTAGCACAATAGTAAGCAAGGATCGATCCCACAGAGAGTGATTTGTTTTATATTTATCCTATGATTTCTAATGACAAAGGGATTTTGAATTAATTAATTAAATTAACAAGAATAAACTAATAAGAATAAACAATGAATAAAAAGCTTCAGTTCTTCAGTTCAGTATCACCATTTTACAATAATAGATTAATAGTGTAACATTATTTACCCTTCAATGAAAGTAATAGCCCTAGGTAACAACAAGCTCTGCTACCCGAAACTCCCCTTAGATTGTCACTAAATGAAACAAGCTCTTCACAAGATTCTAACAATTATATAACCTAGAATAAGCTCTCTAGATTTAATATAATAGCAGCATTAAGAACTAGGGAATTAGACTATTCCAAGCAACAAACACATAAGCTCGGATTGTTTAACTTGTCTTCTGATAATCATAGCAATACTCAAAAGCTTGTCCACAATCAGATATTACAAATTACTAGTTGTGATTAGAAACAATATCAATTACACGTAATATTATTTCCTTGATCTAGCATATGATATTCGTTAACCAACTCAATCCTGCAGAAATCAAATCAGTTAAGCCTAATAGCATTCAGAAATTAAATCAGATTATCAAGAATGAATTTCATGTGAGAAGGAATAAATAATGAATACTAAATTAACCATTAATTATAAATAAGGTTCAACATCCCTTAGAACTGAATAAAAAGAACTTAGCTCATGTCTTCAATCCTCTAATATTGTAGATGAGAGAATATAGTAGATGATTGAATGAATAAAACCCTGACTAGCATCCTCTATTTATAGTGCTAGACAAAGTCCTAAATCCTATAGGAAGTAGAAATCCAAATCCTAAAAGGAATTACAAATCATAACTAGTTTCCATAAAGAAATATACTTCAATTTGGAAATAAATCTTAGTCTAAAGGAAATTCTAAAGCTAATAGAAATATCAATCCAATTCCATGTAGAAGTCTGCCAAAATCTGCTTTTAGAAACTTTCCAAAAATCTAAGATTTTCCAATTTTTCCGCTCAAATTCTCTGGGGCGAATTTTCATTTTCTGCTACGATGTCCTTTGGTAAAATGAGCATAACTTTTGGTCCGGGAGGAGTTACGGGGCCTGCTACCTATTAAAACGAAGATATAGACGAGATCTACAACTTTCATAATTTGAGATTTGATAGATTCTGGCTGCATCAAAGTCGAAATCCGGCTTCAAGTGACTGTTATGCAAATTCCAACTTCCAAACTTTGAGGTTCAACTTCCGTTTGGTAAAAAGATCATAACTTCTTCATACGAACTCCGATTGGGACGATTCAAGATGTTACGGAAAGCTAAGGAATAGCTCTACAATAAAAGCCAAGTCCCAAGCTAAGACCATGTATCCAACTTAATGCTAAAAACTCTACAATTTTTTGTTTTTCCTCATTTCAGCTCCAATTTCTCCTGAAATCATTAAACACCTTAATAAGTTCATATACACATGAAACATGCAATAAAACTAAATATAATAGAATCAAAATAAATGAATAATATGCACTCATCAAATTCCCCCACACTTAGCCTTTTACACGTCGTCGTGTAAAATAAAGTTTAATTTTCAGAAAAATTCTATTCAACCATCATGTCAAAAGATTTCAAGGTACAAATCATGATTATCAACACTAAATTTGCAAAAATCTAATCAACGCCTTATCAATCAACTCACAATTACCAACCTTACCATTTCACCAATGAATTTCATTAAATTAAACTATAACCACGTAAGTAACTTTCCCAAAATCATCATACTTACTTAACTTAGTTACCATGGAGCAAAAACTGTGCACACTGACTCACATCCAAGAACAAATTTTTCTCGCTTTTTAAGTTTTTTCATAGAACCTTCTTTTTAGCACAGATGAATATATTTTCATGCTTCTTTTTTTTCGTATATTTTTTTTTTCTTTTCTTGACATGTGCAATGTCTCCTTTTCTTAGGCATTTCAGAGTTACCCATTAGCAAACTTTCCACCAACGACTCCCAAACCAGATGATCTTAGGGCGCTAGGTGTAGAGACACCCCTAAGGCTTACTTATTCAAGTAACAAAGGCCACAAAAGTCGACTAGTCAAGCTGCTTTTATCCATCACACTTTTCAGCGTGAATACCGATGCTTCCCGAGGCTTAGATACCCAGTTATTTCGCACAATGGACATTGAAGCAGATTTTTAATTCTTTTTTCCTTCTTTTTTTTTCTTTTGTTTTTCATTCATCATTTTTTTCACATGGTTCTGCAACAACATAAGCAAGCTAAACAGTTTTAAGTCATGAAATCAGTGCACATAGACAACTCTACAAATAGCTTAGCCAAATAAACATGTTTCTCATATTCAAGTACTCATGTATCACAAATTTAATTTAAATCAGTTACTATGGATCATGGCTTAGTTTTCATCATTCATTAACTAACTAAGCATTAAATAGATTTTGAAATTTAGCATTAATTTTTAATCTTTGACTTTAATCTTTTTAACACATAGCCAGATATAATCATGAAATCAAAATTTTCAAAAGCATTAATTTTTTTTTTAAATTCCCCATCAAAATCAGATCAATATTCCTAAATAAAATAAAAACCTAAATTTTTAATAAAAACCTAAATCTTCCCCCCACACTCAAACCTTACATTGTCCCCAATGTAAAAAAATCATGTAAAGAAGAAAATACTACTAGCTAACATGCAATAAAAAAACTAAAAAGTAAAGGGATAGAAAAATTAAATCTGGAATCTTGGGTTGCCTCCCAAGCAGCTGCCCTTGTTTATTGTCATTGGCTTGACATCATCCTTCTCATCTTATATAATTGGACTTGTGTACTTCAAGTGGACTGGTAACAATTTCAATTCTTCATTAGGAGCATCTTTCAGATCCTGATTTTGGTCCATTCTAGCCCTTAAATCCTCCTTATATATTTGCTCAAGAGATTCCTGCACTATAGAGTTAACAACATCAATAGAAAAAATAGAATTAACATTACCAAGATACCCCTTAACTTTATATATGCTGAACTGGACATGCGCGTCGTCCAATTCCATGTGTAAGGTCCCATGGTGTTGTGTTTATCATTGTGTGTTGTTGATGGTACAAGGAAAGTATCATCATCTATGTCCTCCTTATAGAAATCTGTAGGAATAATTAATTCTTCCATCTCTGCCTCTTGTTCATCCTTTTCAGACTTTGAATACCTGATTTCTTCAAATTTAGCAGTAGTCTCGAGCACATCCAAATGGTTTCCACTAGTGAACTCCTTATCATCTTTAAGTCCTTGTTCCCTATTCTCCATTTCATCAAGAAATTTTGCATTAGACTCTGTATACCACGTTGCATTCTTTCCAACTTTCCAATTACTTATTAGAACTTGGGGAAAAGGCAGTTTCGGTTCATAAGGTAAAAGAGGTGGAAATTTGTGCTTGAGTACATCACTATTGTCGAACTTGCTTTGTATTGAATTTCCTTGCTGCTGATCCTCTGCACCACATCTCAATGTTATAGCACTTACATTTTCAACAATTTGAGAAAGTAACCTTCCTACTATGGTTGCAAGCTGACCAACTTGGTCCCTCAGATCTTGAACAGAAGTTTTTGTCTCCTGCTGGAATTATTGTGTCTGACTCAAGAACCGTTGTGTTTGGTTCATGAATGCCTTGAACATATCCTCTATAGATGTCCCAGAATTGATAGGTACTTCTTGGTTTTCTGTGTGGTATTCAGGTTGAGCTTGCTGAAAACCTTGCGTATTCCTTGCAGCCATTTGTCGAACTATAGCAGTTAATTCAGAAATTTGTTGCTCAATATTACAAGTGCTCACCTCGTTTACCCTTTGTGATGCATGAGTCATCCTAGTATCATACTGTTGTGAGTTGGCTGCCATGGTTGTAATTAAGTTCTTTACAGCGTCTGGAGTTTTGTCTACCAGTGCTCCTCCACTAGCTGCATCGATCATACTTCTTTCCATTGGTATCAACCCCTCATAGAAGTATTGGATCAAGTGATGGTCATCAATTCCGTGAGGTGGACAGCTGGAACACAACTTCTTGAACCTTTCCTAATACTCATAGAGAGTTTCTCCATTGAACTGCCTAATTCCACATATCTCATTCCTTAGGTTGTCGACTCTTGATGCATGAAAGTAATTTTCCAAGAATAGTCTTTGCATATCAGTCCATGATCGTATTGATCCTGAAGGTAGATAGTATAACCAGTCTTTAGCCAAATCTGCTAATGAGAATGGAAAAAGTCTAAGCTTGACCTGCTCCTCTGTCACTCCTTGTGCTTTCACCGTGGAACACTCCACATGGAACTCCTTTAGATGCTTATATGGATTTTCACCTTTAAGACCATGAAAAGTAGGCAAAAGATGAATTAGTCTAGAGTTAAGTTCAAAAGCAACATCTAAAGTAGGATACTCAATACAAAATGATGATTGATCAAGATCGAGAGTAGCTAGTTCTTTTAAAGTCCTATTTTTGTTTGGCACCGCCATCTTTTCCTCTTCAAGTGATGGAACAAGAGCTTCTTCTATATCTGCAATTTTCTCTATATCTTGAACAAAATTTTAAGTTAATAGAGTGAGAGGACTAAGTTATAAAATAAAAATAAAAATAAAAATAAAAATAAAAATAAAAATAAAATAATAAATAAACGAAAATAAAGAATAAACAAAAACAAATAACACTCCCCGGCAACGGCGCCAAAATTTGGGAGCTGTCGTTTACACTCCTAAATTAACCTCACTTTCACTTTACAAATTTAAACAATTAGCACAATAGTAAGCAAGGATCGATCCCACATAGAGTGATTTCTTTTATATTTATCCTATGATTTCTAATGACAAAGGGATTTTGAATTAATTAATTAAATTAACAAGAATAAACTAATAAGAATAAACAATGAATAAAAAGCTTCAGTTCTTCAGTTCAGTATCACCATTTTACAATAATAGATTAATAGTGTAGCATTATTTACCCTTCAATGAAACTAATAGCCCTAAGTAACAACAAGCTTTGCTACCCGAAACTCCCCTTAGATTGTTACTACATGAAACAAGCTCTTCACAAGATTCTAACAATTATATAACCTAGAATAAGCTCTCTAGATTTATTATAATAGCAGCATTAAGAACTAGGGAATTAGACTATTCCAAGCAACAAACACATAAGCTCGGATTGTTTAACTTGTCTTCTGATAATCATAGCAATACTCAAAAGCTTGTCCACAATCAGATATTACAAATTACTAGTTGTGATTAGAAACAATATCAATTACACGTAATATTATTTCCTTGATCTAGCATATGATATTCGTTAACCAACTCAATCCTGCAGAAATCAAATCAGTTAAGCCTAATAGCATTCAGAAATTAAATCAGATTATCAAGAATGAATTTCATGTGAGAAGGAATAAATAATGAATACTAAATTAACCATTAATTATTAATAAGGTTCAACATCCCTTAGAACTGAATAAAAAGAACTTAGCTCATGTCTTCAATCCTCTAATATTGTAGATGAGAGAATATAGTAGATGATTGAATGAATAAAACCCTGACTAGCATCCTCTATTTATAGTGCTAGACAAAGTCCTAAATCCTACAGGAAGTAGAAATCCAAACCCTAAAAGGAATTACAAATATAACTAGTTTCCATAAAGAAATATACTTCAATTTGGAAATAAATCTTAGTCTAAAGGAAATTCTAAAGCTAATAGAAATATCAATCCAATTCCATGTAGAAGTCTGCCAAAATCTGCTTTTAGAAACTTTCCAAAAATCTAAGATTTTCCAATTTTCCCGCTCAAATTCTCTGGGGCGAATTTTCATTTCCTACTACGACGTCCTTTGGTAAAACGAGCATAACTTTTGGTCCGGGAGGAGTTATGGGGCCTGCTACCTATTAAAACGAAGATATAGACGAGATCTACAACTTTCATTATTTGAGATTTGATAGATTCTGGCTGCATCAAAGTCGAAATTCGGCTTCAAGTGACTGTTATGCAAATTTCAACTTCCAAACTTTGAGGTTCAACTTCCGTTTGGTAAAAAGATCATAACTTCTTCATACGAACTCCGATTGGGACGATTCAAGATGTTCCAAAAAGCTAAGGAATAGCTCTACAATAAAAGCCAAGTACCAAGCCAAGACCATGTATCCAACTTAATACTAAAAACTCTGCAATTTTTTGTTTTTCCTCATTTCAGCTCCAATTTCTCCTGAAATCATTAAACACCTTAATAAGTTCATATACACATGAAACATGCAATAAAACTAAATATAATAGAATCAAAATAAATGAATAATATGCACTCATCATTATCCTATATATTACATTAAACACACCTACTTCACCGAACCTATACTACCTATTTGCTACGCCTTTTTCCTTGGACAACCTCTCGCCTGATGACCTTCTATCCCACAGATAAAATATGCACCTGGTTTGTAGTCGGGACAATACAGAGTAGTATGTCCTTCATAACTGCAAAGATAACATATTATTTTCCCTTTCTTCTTGTCGAATTTTCCTAAGTCATGATCTTCTATCTTTCTTTTTCCCTTCTTGCTCAGAGCTGCACACGATGTGTTGCTTATGGCTCCTATCTGATCAATTTAGATTTTAAGCTTATCTTGTTCTTCCATTGTTTCTATTAACGCTTGACGCAACTGACTATTCAACAGCTTTTCTATTCCTCACAGCCTCTCCAGAAAAGAAACTTTGTTCCTCAGATCCTACACCTCCGTTGATGCTTGATCAGCTTCAACTTTAGTGTCCAAATCACTATCTGTCAGCTCCACCATCTTTGAATTTGGTACTACATTTTCTACAATAACCACCTCGTCTGAGTTATTTTCATCGTGAGCCTCTATTTCTGCTATTGACTTCGATATTAGCTCAGGTGTATGGATTCGATCCTTCTTCATGCTATAAGCATATAACAAGCCTTTTCCACCAGACATCTACACACATAAATTATCCTGATTAGCATATTGTATATACACACAACAAATAATAGTTTTATATAAGTTATCTTTTATTTTGTTTGACAATGAATTTATTCAATTCATCTCCTTTTAAACACTATATAAGTTATTTATATTTTCAACGTTTCTTTCTGTTCTAAGGTTATGACCTAAGGTCTAGCCCACCTAAGATTTTTAACCCTAAGCTCTGAGACCAACCTCTAAAGCCCCCAAATTCGGGTACTTGAAACCTGAATTCGGTGCTTCACGATACCATTTCTGTGAGCGGAATAATACTAATAATAATAACAATAATATAAAGATCAACTTAATTTACATATTCATCAGAGTCTGAATCCCAAGTATGTAACCTTTAAACATTCATTACAACCCTGATAGATAATATATATCATACTTGTCTTAATAAAAATATCAAACTATTACAGAAACTACCACAAATCTTATTTGGTTAGCTTTCCTTTTCCTTTGTTTCTGCATGATCCTTCTGGTTCTTCACACTTAGCTAAAAATATTTAAATTAAGCAAGGATGAGCATTTGAGTGCCCAACAAGTAGTAGCTATTATATATATATAAGTTGAAAGATTTTAAATATTTTCTTTATACTACCCTTCTACAACAAGTCAATAGTTGTGAAGTAATCTGAACCGATAATAATAACATAATAACTATCTATCAAATTTTTGAAACTACGTAATGATTATAACTAGGGTTAAGGTGACATACTAGTAACATTATTTTCATTTTCGAAAAGGTTAAGCAAAAATTCATCTGCAAACCGTCATAACTTACAGGCACGGGGGTGATCAGCCCGTTGTACCCTGCATTGATCAATACTACATGCAAGAACGAGGGTATCATTCACTCTATCTGCTTTGGGCGCATAAAGGTTTTCCCGTGTAGGGATGTTCATACTTGTCTGGGTTCCAAATCAAAGGTTTTATCTCGTTTAACAATAATCTATAATTCAACATATATATATACGGGTAATTGACAAAGGTGTATCAACATGTGATTAAATACAATGATTATCCAAGTGGGGCCACTTGTATAACTATTTATAGAAATTAACGAACATAATATATATATATCTGAATTTACTATATACTAACATGTTGATAATCAATGAGCGTATATAATATCGGGTTAATAATCTGTATAGTAATAATATAATTCTAAAACATTCTTACTCATTTCCATTACATAAAGAAAATGCAAAGGTAAGATACTTGCCTGGTACGCTGCTTACAATTTATAACTTAATTTTATCTTTTATATCACGACCTATCATTAATCAGATCATTTTACTAATTAGAATAACATACTATAACACATAGCACTGCTTATTGTAGTCAGCACATTACCTACTCACATTGTCACATATGTTTAACAACAATTGAATCACAAATAAATACATATCTAATCAAATTATCTAAGTCCAGATCAATTTCTGAAACATGTCGGTGTACCGACAACTTTCTCGGGTAATTATCGAGTCTAAGACTCTATCCTGTAGCTCATCATCTGTAATTATCAGTCATATTACTTTTAAATGACTTAATATAATTTTAAAACATTTATTATAATTTATTTTGAATTTTGAAACATCGAAATCATTATTAAATAATTAAATATTAAACAATTCTATTATCATTAATATTTAATTACTATTAAACTATTAATAAAACCATTGCAAAAATATTAAAGTTATTTATAATAACTTAGAATATTTTTAAAGTATTAATATTACCCTTAAATAATTTTTAACACATTTAAAATTATTTTTAAATGATTATCATTAATATTTAAATATTAATGTTCTATTTATCGAAATATTAAAAGTCATTAAATATAACTTAAAATATTTTTAATTCATTTATATCCTTTTTAAATGATTTTTAAATTAATAAAACTATTTAGTTAATATAATTATTAAATAAATTAAATAAATTTAATAATAAATTAATAATTATTAATATTAAATTATTAATAAAATTATCCTTTAAATATTAAAAGTTATATTTTATAACTTAAAATTATTTTTAAACACTTTATTTTCATTTTAAATGATTTTTCTAATATTTAAATAATTTTTAAGCTAAATTATTTAATATAATTATTAAATAACATTCATATCATTAATTAATAAAATTTATCTTTAAATATTAAAAGTTATATTTTATAACTTAAAATATTCTTAAATACCTTATTATTATTTAAAATGATTTTTAATATAATAAAATTATTTTTAATTAATTTATTTAATTCATTTAGTAAATAACTTAATTATTATTAATATTAATTTATTAATAAAATTTATAACAAAATATTAAAAGTCATTAAAAATAACTTAAAATATTTTCTTATATCCTTACATAATTTTAAATAATTTTTCAAGTATTAAAATCATTTTTAAATAATTTATTTAATATTATAATTAAATAAATTAAATACCCTTAATATTCTAAAAATATTAAATAT
Organism: Panax notoginseng; assembly: GCA_016801055.1. Lineage (NCBI taxonomy): Eukaryota > Viridiplantae > Streptophyta > Magnoliopsida > Apiales > Araliaceae > Panax > Panax notoginseng. The sequence goes on along the minus strand of CM029012.1, from coordinate 21,548,357 downwards.
TTTTGAAATATATTCAAAATAATTAAAAACTAATTTTCGAAATTTTTAATAATTTATTTTGTAATTTTAATAATTACAAACTAATTTTCTATAATTATTTAATAAAAATATAATTTTTATATATAAACTGTCACTAATGACCACCTATAGCGACATAACTGTCGCTATAAGTATTCTTCATGTTTTTCATGCAAACTCAGATTTTCATGTGCAGTGATCGAGGGCACTACTTTGACCAACATCTAAACACGAGTCATGTTGTTTCATGGCAAAATAAATGTTAGAGGTTGTAGTACTAATGTAATCCTACAAGATCCAACAACAATCATGGCCAACAAGCATGAAACCAATGAGATCTAAGCCTTCAAAGGGGCTGTCAGATATGTTCTTCATTTTCTGGGTTACCCAGAAATGAAGAACAGTTCGTGAGGTCAACTTTGGGCTTCCACAACTTGTTGATCATGTGATGTTTCTGTGATATAATGCATCCAGTACATACCCAACATGACAAGGAAGAGCTCTATCACATTATATCACTAAAACAACAACAGATCAAACATAACAAGGCCGGTCAAACCATGTCAGACGACATGGTCAAGCGTTTTCTGGGTTACCCAAAAAACAGCTTCCATGTTCGTTTGTCCTAGTTTGACCATCCATTGCAATCATCCAGCTTGATATTTTGGAGATGTTAAGGCTAAAACATATAGTATAAACTACATACTACAACATGGATTCAACAAACAACATAAATAAACAATACACTGACAGATTTAGCCGATCAAAAGTTTTGTCAGGCCGTTTCTGGGTTACCCAGAAACACCCGGTCATGGCCGGTTAAAGACTTTTGACCTTGAATAACTTACAATCGGTTCATGTTCTGACTTTGATTTAAGTTCTAGAATAAAGATCTCATGACATACTACACGATCAAACATTAAAACAACAAAAACACATATCATACCGAGATCTATGGCCACTGACATTCATTGTCAGACCATATTTTTTTAGTTTTCCAGATTTTGAAGAACATCAAATCCGAGCTTCTAGATGTTATGGATCTAACATCTACCAACCCAGATCATGATTATACACTACAATTAACATATTCTAACACTCAATCATAACATTTAACAACAGATCAATGGTCAGATTTTTTAGGGTTAGTTTATACCTTGATGATCAATCTCTGATTCTGGCTTCTAGTGTTTGTTATATGTATTAATGGGGCTGGTATTTGGGACTGAAGAACGCATGAAATTCGTGGCTTTAGGTGAGAGAGAGAGAGTTGTTAAGAGCTTATAGTGCAAAGTGAGCAAATGAGTACATTTTCTCTCTCTCAATCCTTTTATATAGATGTTAGATACATGTACGGCTGATAATTGAGGCTAATTGCTGGCAATTTTAAGTCACATGGGGTTGTTGGATTTGGTCACCAACTCCCACACTTGTCAAACTTTGTATTTTACATTATAAAGAAAATCCAAAGAGGGGTATTTTGGGCATTTAGCTCACAAATTTAATGGCGTTCTTGTAATCTTGCAAACCCTTAGGGTTTGACCCTTAGGGTTTAACCTTAAGGTTTAGCACAATTCATTTATAGGATTTCCAATTTAGGGTTTGCACAAAAAAAATAAAATTAAATAAATTTTAGTTTCTAAAATTTTTGAAATTAGGATTTCCTATTTATGTGATTAATTTTCTAATTACACTATACATGAACATTAGTGTTTTAGTGTCCACTAAATAGCACTTAGCTTACAATTAATAAATTAGGGTTACCAAATTAGCAAATTAGGGTTACTAATTTAAGAATTAGGGTTTCTAGTTAATTAGGGTTTTTAGAGTTTTTAATTACTAATTAGGATTTTTCATAATTAGCACTAAACTCTACAACACATACCATATACAACATAACACGATGGCTTACCAGATTTTAAAGTCTTAATTGACTTACTAACTACGGTTTATAAGGAAAATATTGCTAGGATTTTCTTGATTAGCTAATTAGGATTTCTAACTATTAATTAGGATTACCTAATTAATCATAACATTATATAATACATAACATAAATAATATATCACAGTTATATAACTATCTTAAACTCACAATTGATTTTCAAATTAGGGTTTTCCATGGTAAAATTAGGGTTTTGACATTAAACACCATAATTGACCAACCATCCTCAATACGAACATACAATACATATTTATAGCACTAAAAAAATCAAAATATAATATTATTATATTATTATTCTCATTTCTAGATAAAAATCTAAAATTAGGGTTTAGATTCCATATCTGATTTATTCTACCATATTTAACCTTAATAATTAAGGTACAATAATAAACTTAATAATCTGTACTAAAATCCATATAATAAAATAATTATTATAATTATTCTAAGAAAATCATTTCATATATTATTTAAATAATATATAACTATATTTTCATGAAAAATAATTAATAAAAATATTTCTGCTATAATATTAATTATTATAAGAATATACTTTATAATAATCAATAATTCTAAAATAAAATTATTTGTAAATATTTATGTAATAAATATTTTTTTATTTACCACATAAATACATGTACATCTTATCTTGTCCAAATCCTCATCCTTAAAATATATAAAAAAAATTATACGCAAAATTTCTTATTTATTTATATAGAAAATATCGGGTTGTCACAACTGAGGCATTTCAACGAATGAATCCAGCTGCTGCAGATCAATTCCATTTTCCAGTACCACAGTCATGCCGCAATATCCACCATTTGACACCGATGTGGAGGAGTTTTCAATCCCACAGCCACCGTCTGCTTAGCATGCTATAGGAAAGTCCTCTTATACTTTAATGCAGTATTTTCACAATGAGGACATTGTGTTTGTCAAGTTTGGGGGAGTAGTAGTGTAGTTTATTAGTTTTGTCTAAGTTTGTTATTTTTGTTGAGTATGTTAGTTTGCTTGTGTTAATTGCATTTAGTTAGTTCATGCCAGTCTATGATTGCATTCATGTAGTTGCATTATTAGTATAATATAATTCTTTTTGCATAGTTACTAGTTTAGTATTGTAAATAATTTAATCTTTCTATTTTTATTGGGTAATCTATATCTGAAAAAAATATGAAAATCTCAAAAATATTAGTTAGTTTATTATTTTTATGTTGCATTTAGTTCATATTTGTATGATTCCAATTATTAGATGGGTTAAAGTTTGTTTATCCAATGATGAGATTGGAATTGCATAGATAAGAATAGTATTGACTGTTAAGGCTTTGATGTGATTTCTTATCATGAATTAGATCTTTATCTGTTTGAAATTGGTATAATCACGATAGCATATTAAGAAACAACTATGTTGACTGACTGAGTTTAAATTGACACATAATGAAACTCTTAAGGATAATGCTAGTTTGAATGAAGGGAATTCATGAATAAGTAGTGATGGCTAAGATTAGACAGGAACCTAAGTTTTGGGGAAAATTTGGGATATTAAGCTTTAAAAAGAGAAAAAAAGAGAGAAAAAAGAAGAGAAGAAAGAAAAAAAAATTATGAATAAATATCGTGGCTAGTCTAGTTATGTGGCCTTTGTTACTTGAGTAAGTACGCCCAAGGGGATGTCTCCGCACCTAGTGCCCTAAAGCCTAACGGTTTGGGAGTCGTTGGTTGAATGCTCGCTAAGGGGTAACACTGAATAGCCTAAGAGAACTAGACATCGTGCAATCATGAGAAAAATAAAAAGTGAAAAACGGGTAAAAGAGCGAAAAGCCCCCGTATGTGAATAAATAAAGCATAAGTATCCCATTTTGACCTTTGAATTTGGTAACTGTTTGATTTTAGTTAGATCTTGCTTATTTTTGGATTTCTTAGCTTTACGTTGTATGATTCCTTTAAAGAAGACTATTATGTGCTTTATTTAACTTTACGTCAACAGGTTAAGATTTGGTGATTGATTGAGAAGTTATTGATTTGTCATGGTATGATGTATTGTCATGTGAATAGCCTTTGTTCTGTTTGATAGCTGGATTCGTAGGCATATAATTAGGCGAATTGCATTGCATATTGTTGTGCTCGAGGACTAGCACGGTTTGAGTTTGGGGGAGATTGATGAGTTGGTTTCATACCGACGAATCGAGTTCCTATTTGAGCTTAAAAAGTGTTTAATCTATCTATTTTAGTATAGTTTTATGTGTTTGTGTTTGTTTTACTTGTAGGTTTTATTATATGTTAGTTAAGGCATGTTGGTGGCAATGTTGCGAGAATTGGCATAAAATGCAAGGAAATCAGTAACTGCAGCGTAGTACCCCACCAGGGCGGGCATTTTACAAAGGAAATACCCCATCAGGGCGGGGGTGCACGTGGCAGAAGTTAACACCCCGCCTGGGCGGGGGTGCGCGGACAGAAGGGAAGTGTTTGGATACAATTCTAACACTGCTGTGGTATGGACTGAACGACTTTGGCTTTGATTGGGACTGGATTGTGGATGTTTCTATTAGCTATTACAGAGACTTAGGCTAGGAAATTCAAAGAAAAAATCATTCAATCTATACACTTATCAATTTGAACTTTGAATCCCTAATTTGGAGTAGATCGTGGAGGAGCGGATCGGAGAAGCAAGGATCACAAAGATTGCATAATTGAAAGAGGATGAGGGTGGTTCTATACTATTCTTATACTTTTAATTCAATTTCTGTAATTGGGATGAAGTTTTCTTTAATCTTTTTAGTGTTTAATTCATTCGTTATGAGCTAAATTTCTTATTAAGCCTGCAATGGATCTTTAAGTAAAACGATGATTATCATACATTGATTTCAGTTCAATAAAGCTATCTTCTTAGTTCATTTATTATGATTTGTGCATAACTTATGAATTGCTAGATCACCAATTCTATATGAATTTGTATGGATTCGAGAGATGAGATATGAATCTAGACTTAGTCATAATAGCATGTGTTTATGATTTCTGTGTTTGGATGAAATTCATGATGTATGTTTAGGATAGAGATATACCTAGCATTGTATGTAATCATATAAGAACTTGGAATTTAAATCTTCTTTAATTATAATTCACATAAAGATATAGTGAATTAGTTAATTAGGGTATTTGGCTTAATTCTACCAATTATGGATATAAGTTAATATGGTGTTAGTGCATTGAGAAATGGCTAATTCTACTTTTCTGTTCTTGATTAATGAACTGGGATAGTTAATTGGATTGAAAAGAAGTGTGATAATCTGAGTGCAGCTTAAAGTGAAGTTGTAGGCTTAATTCTCCATTATCTGAGTAAAATTTGAGGTAATTAGTTGTGTTGATTTGTTTCGATTTTTAGTTTATTAGCTTAAAGTGAAGCGTGATAATCTGAGTGAAGCTTACTTGACTTATCATTATATTCTTTGTCGATCACGTATACTTGCGTGCCGTGCATAATTAGATTTTACACCAATAGAGATCATCATAGTATCTTGTGTATGATGAGTTATACTTTGACTTATTCCTTAATACCCTTAGGGTATATCAAAGTGTGACACCCCCAAATACAGGTACTTGAGTTTCCCACAGATTTGGTGTTCACTCACCGAAATAAATAACATCTATCTACCCATAGTAAAGATAACAATAAAATTTAAATAAAAATCATCCCATTAAAGGGTTACAACAACTTAAACAAATAAATCCCAGGTTATCTAACCTTAATACATCAAATGCGAAACATCATAAACAAATAAGACTTAAACATCACAAAATAAGTCTTAACATAATCATTCTCAAATACTAAATATTATTATTATCATTTGCTTGCTTTGCCCTTGCCCTTACTTGTGGATAGCTCATCAACATTCTCAATCTTAGCTGCAATATTATTATGCAAGAGTGAGCAACAATTTCCCACAAGTTTAACAATAGTAATAATAATAACATGCGAATAATCAATGGATACTGAACAAAAGAAAGCTCGGCTTTTGAATCAAGATTAGAACAGTAATCAAAAGTACATCTGAGGGTCACAAGACCATGAACTATGTCCTAGGTTATTAAGTATTTCTACTTTAAATTACGACTATATGGACCTTACTTCTCGTACTTTGGGGGATCAGCCCTTAGTACCATGTATGTGCACAACATCTTAACGCTATCGCATAATATAATCCTCTATAACAGGGTTGTTCATCTCAGCTTTGACGTTAGAGTCCACACCAAAGGAAGTTTGGTTTGGATTAGCTTCAAGGGTAATTTAGATTTCAATAATCATCAACTAAGGATTAGTTGAATCAATAAGGAATCACTATATATCCAAGGTTTCAATGCAATAACGAAATCAATAATCAAATCAAAGATTGAATCTCAACTCTATATAATTAACTGAAAAGATTGAATCTCAATTCTACACAATTGAATGAACTTTGTACAATAGAAGTAATACTTCAAAAGAATTAGAACATTTCATTTGGAATCATGAAATTGAATAATTAAGCTTTGAACAGTTCGAAATAAGAATACGAAGCTTGCTCAATAATAATAAGATTTAAGAACTTGCTAAATATAAGAATAGGGTTTGGAAACTTGCCTCGTGCATAGTCTAAACAATTACTACTCACGTTCACCACAAGTCCTATACACATACCATATGTATTCACGACATTCATTAGTTACATTAATACTAACCTTATAGGTGTAGTTCCCTCTTTTAATATAACTTGTTAACTTGGTTTAAATTCTGCTCATTATCATCATTCACATATACATGACTGAAATCTCAAATCTTAAGTTTAAACAACATCATATCATCTCATGGACATCATTTTTTTTAATGTGATTTAACCAGTTACAAAACATAGCAGTTATAAGGTCACAAGACCTTTTCTAATTTATTTTTATAATTCTCTTATTATGTGGTTCATTAGCCACACTTTCACTTAATTATTTAATATAAACTCCACTTTATTTAACAAATCATTACCCTTCTAATTTAATTACTTAATTAAATTAGAATATTTTCATTCCCTCACTATTATTACACTCGAATAAATTATTCTATAATAATTTCCATCGAATATTTATTTTATTCCATAAATATTTCAACTAAAATATTCATTTTATTTGATAAATATTTTAATTTTAATTTTTTTGCCTGACAGGGCGGGGTAATTTAGCTTGGTAACACTCGCCAAGGCCGGGTTACCCAGATTCAGTTTTTGCAGTTCGCGAAGAACACAGAACATGGCCAATTTAGGCCAAAATTTCACACAAACAACGAATTCAATTTCACCCATATGTTGTGAACTTAACAGAAACATTTAATGATATTCCTAGCATACTTTTAACATCTTAAGTCATAAACAACAAAATTTAAAGTCACAATTTTAATATTTTTGTGAAAAACTTCATTTTTGGCATTCTTAACGAAATCGACCACTACGAACTCGTTTTTCAACCAAATTAATCCATACAAGTTTCGTTCTTTTCGTTTTTACATATATAAACATAATCAATTATCAATTTACCGTTTAACATACGATTAAAGCACCGATTTTTGTACTTACGGGCCACATTTTTTGTACTTATGGGCCACATTCAAACATTATTTCTCTGTAACCTTCAATATTCCAACTTAATCTTAATTTCAGGGATTAAGTTATCTAAAATTGTTTATAAACATCAAATAGCAGATTATACATGCATATTAACAATTAAAAACAGCTTCTCAACAATTTGGCCATAAAAATTCAATTACAAAGAACTAAAATAATATTTTTACTATAATTCAAAACTCGGATTTTAAGCATGATTTCATGGATTTGATTATTCTAAATCCCATACAAGTCATGTAAAACATGTTATAAACATATATAACATCATATATTTAACAATCATTCATAAAAATTCAAATACAGAAACTTAAAAATTGATTCCATGAAGAACTTTTAAGAACGTAATTTAAAAACATGAGATTAAGAGATTACCCTTGATTTATCTGTTAAAATGGTAGGAAGCCCTCCTATGATTCTGCAAACATTCTTCCTCAAATCCAATTTCTCTGTGATTCCTCTGACTTAGGTTTTAGGAACTACGTAAAAAATAAGGCTGATACATAATATAATGCGCATAATATAACCGGTGCGTACATGGGTAGCAGTTAAGCGCAGTATGGCCTTAACTGCTCCCCATGTCCTCAAGGCCATGTTTGGTTTGTTCCAATTCAACTCATTTTCCCATTATTTTAATTAACTTGTTTATTATATAGTTTATTTGTCACACTTTAATTAATCAAATAATATTATTTAAATTTAATTAAATAAAAGGAAATATTACTTATTAAATCACATCATCACATAATTAAAATTCTCATTTATTATTTATAACAAATCATTAAATCTCTAATTAAATAGAACAACATTAAACTTATTTAAGAACTAATTTAATTTAATTATCTCAATTAAATTCTCACTTTGATCTATAAAATTATTCCACACTAATTTAATTAATGTGAAACACTTAATTAAAAATTATCTACCACAACTCCATCAAATAATTATTTAACTCAACAAATAAATCAATAAAATATTTATTTAATTCAATAAATATTTAAAAATTAATTACAAAGGTCTTGTTCGTCATATCAAAGGGTATGCTAGGGTGTAATAAGTTGTATATGGAGATAATGAATGATCAACAAAGAATCAACCGCTTCTAGTAAAAGAAGAAAATGTCGTATGATCGATAAATGACATCCCCGTAGTTCTTGACAAAGACAGAATGAAATTAGAAAGGAATTTATAATTTGCATTATTTGGAGTTATGCATTTAAGAATTGAAATACATATAATTAAATAAAATAACACTTGACAATAATTCCATGTCTTATATTTAATTTGGACATTGTATGGTGGAAGGATTGAATTATGCGGTAACTTTTTACTCAAAAGTTTTTTTATGATTAATGTTAAATCTATATTATCCGGAAAGTCATTGATCGCTAAGAAGATTAATCCTTATTGTAGAATAATTGTTATTTATTTAAATAAATTAATAGATTAATTTATTTATTTAAATAAGATTAGAATTGTTCTAATTGATTTATTCACAACCGGTTTAATATGGAGAACCTAAATGGTCATACAGTAAATGGAAGAATATTTTTTTGAGAAGTAAAAGACATCATCGTAATAATAAGTTAAGTGTATTTAATTAATCTATGGTGATAGAATAAATTAAATAGCTTAATATTTATTATTTAATATTTTAGAAATATTAAATATAAATTAATAAGAGGAGTCTTATTATTATTATTATTATTTAATTCCTAAAGGAGTTTGAGAATTAATTAATAAGAGTACTCTCATATATTCTTAATAAGATTAGGAGACTAATTAATTAAAAGAATTTAATTAATTATTCTTAATAAGATTAGAAGCCGAATTAATGAAAGGAGTTTAATTAATTAAAATAAAACACAATTTTTTAATTGTTAAGGAGGGTTACCTACATCTATAAATAAGAGGAGTCTTATTATGGGCGAGGGTTGATTTTTTTTTACAAAACACGTGAATGACAATTCCAAGAGTTAGGAGAGTACACCTTTTCTATAGAGATAGAAAAATTAGGATTTTGCAAAATACTCATTTTCTTGAATACTTGTTCTTCCTTGGTGGATCACCTCTAAAGGCCAAACACTTGGGTGGCTAACGTTAATCAAAAGAAGGAATCAAATCCCGTAAATTCAAGTTAAACATTAAAAGGAATTGGAGGTGAACTCGTACCTGAGGAAGCTAGTTTCTACAAGAATATAAATTTGATCTCCATCTCTTTTCTATTGATTGATAATTATTCACAAAGAATAATCATGGTGATGGGTTTGTATGAAAATTTTAAATTCCTATTTTATTACGTTTCCGCACCTTTTATGTAATTTGATTGCATCATCGCGCTATATACAAACCTAACAGTGGTATCAGAGCCGAACTTTGTGCTAATTATTGATCTTAATGATTCCATGTATGTATGGTATGCGATTGGATCGAATTTTCTAGGTAAAGAAAACTTTTTTTGATTCTGCTACACTGCGCCGCCTCCAGTTCATTCTGGAGCGCGGCCGCGCCCTGCACCATAATTTGAAATTTTTATTTTATTTTTATTTATTTATTTTAGTTAAAATAAAAAGTTTATTTTTAATTGGAAAATATTTTAAAAATAAAAGTTTTATATTAACTTAGAATTAGATTCCACGTTCGTTTGAATAAAAGAGTTTATTCAAAAGTTTTATATTAACTTGGGATTGGATTCCACATTCGTTTGAATAAAATAGTTTATTAAAAAGTTTTATATTAACTTGGAATTGGATTTCACGTTCGTTTGAATAAAAGAGTTTATTCATATATGGAATAGAATTCTATGTTTTCTAGAATAAAGTAGTTTATTCACATCTGGAATAGGATTCCATGTTTCCTAAAATTAAATATGTTTAATTTTAATAAGGAATATGATTCAACATATTTTATTTTTCAGCAATTTTAAGTTAAAATAAAGGAGTTTATTTTGTACTTGAAATTGGATTCCTTGTTAATTAAAATAAAGGAGTTTATTTTGATTTAGAATTTGATTAATATTAAACTCATTTATTTTTATTCAAAATTGGATAAAATAAAATAAATAAACTATTATGATTTAAATTATGATTAAAATAAAGGAGTTTGTTTTTTTTATCTCAAAATTGGATTTTTAATAAATTTGAAATTGTCTATTAAATTGATATCGATGCATATATGGAATGGATTTTGTGGACATCAGAATTTTTATTTGTCACTTTCTGTACTTGTCTTTTGGTGTTCTCATTTTAGGTGAGTTTAGTTTGAAAAGGTCTGACATGTATATGTCGATGATTTGACTTTTAGAGTCGCCAGTTGGTAGATTTGAAATGGTTGTACCAACTTAACCAAAAAGGTTTGCACAAAGACCCAATGGTTTGACACTGTTTAACTAGTCTTGAAAATCGAGTTTCGTTAGGGTTCGGGAGCTTGATTACACGGAGGGAAGGTGTTAGGCACCCCCGACTTTCGTTAGGGTTTGGAAAATGCAAGACAATCTTCCATCTCAACAACAGGCTGCATTCAACCAATGCCACGATAGAAAAAGAAAATTTGAAAGAGCGGAAAATCGGGTGTTCACTCCACTGGTTGATTCCCTTGAACATGTATTGGCGATATTAATGGATCACAAGAAAATTACCGAAATGGCCCCACCTCTGGAACCAGGGAGCAAAAGATACAATCTAAGCCAAAGATGTGCTTACCACTCAGGGTCTCCAGGACACGATACACAAGATTATTGGTCTTTAAAGCATAAAATTCAAAATCTGATCGAAAGTGGCAGTATTGTGGTCCAACAACCTGATCAACAAAATGTCAACACCAACCTTCCATTGCAACATGATATAGGGGAAGTAAACATGATCGGGTTAGGAAGCGCTGAAATATATCCAATTCGTAAGTGCATACGAAGGATTGAGGAATATCCCCAAAGGCAGAAAATGAATGTCCTAGATTGGGAAAACCCGGAGAAGGGTATGCCAGTAATGCAAAAATTAGAGACGATACAGAATCAAGTAAATCTGCTGGCTAAGTTGATAGTGCGCCAACATCAGGAAACGAGGCAGTTTTTCACTCAACTATCAGAAGCCAAGAGGAAAGGAGGTTAATCACAATGCAAGCCCATATCTCTCCATGATGAGCCAGCTAAATAAAGAAGATCAAAGCAAGCTAAAAGTACAAGAAAAGGGGGATGATAAATGTGCTAAAAGATCTCTCCAGCAGAAAAATCGCTCGAGGGAATGCGAATTCTCAAAGATGAAAGATCAAACAACCTCCAAAAGAGTCCGAAAATTCACCCCTCTGAGCAAATCAAATGAAGAAATGCTACACTTTCTGATAAGCAAAGGAAGGATTACTAAGTTGCTGCCTCCTATAAATCCCAAGATAAAGAGTTATGATTCCACCAAAATATGTCGATGCCATTCTAACTCACTTGGACATACGACTGAAGAATGCTGGTCTTTGCGACATAAAATCCAAGATCTCATTGAAAATGGAGAGCTGGAGATAGAATTTCCCATGACCAAAAAAGGCGAAAATGAAATAAAAAGCTTAAGATGTCCATTCGAGACAGACAGTTCAAATGAGGCGAAGGCTATGAGCGACAATTCTGCCAGAATACAAGGTGGACTGATCCTAATGCAAGTAATGATAGAGGAGACAAAGGCATCCCCAAAGGAGATTCCTCCGCCAATATCAAACGTCCTGTGGTCCAAAGATATCAACCACGTTCCTGATTTCATCACCTTGGATGATGAGGAGGAAATACTAATCCTTTCAAAAGAAGAAAAAGCCAAAAAGGAAAGTTCTTTGCGAGAAATGCAACAGTTCGAGGGAGATTTCATGGTCGAGTTATCTCAAACCCAGGAAAAGGGTGAAGGAACAGATGAAGAAAAAGGTGGTGAGATTGTTGGGGAAGCCAACTCATTGAAGAATGTAGAGTTCATACCTTTGTGCGATGAGTCCCGTTCAAGTGTCCCTGAGGAATGTATTGAATTAGGAAGCGATCAAGTTATGGCTATAAGTGATGATATTCAGAATCAAGAGGTAACCTCTATCGCGAGCCCTGAAGGCAACATAACCATGGACAACTGGACTATCATGCCTCAGCTAACCAAGAAGATGCAGATCTAGAGGATACAGTTGTGAGTTCCATGAGATGTTGAAACGATATCATTTTCTTCGCAGTGTGCCATTTATTTTCCATGCATGTAAAGAAAAAGAAAAAAAAGAAAAAGAAAAAGGAAAAACAAAAACACAAACATCTCCACACCCTTCTCACAACTTATCACTTTGAACCTTTTCAAACCAAAGTTGGAACTACGAAAGACCTGATCTCCCTTCAATAATGGGAGTACGTAGGAAGCCATGTACGGCGCGGTCTAACCACTACAAAAATTGACAAACCCCTTCAACCAAGCTCAGCCACCAACCTTTCAAACTAACACCTGAACTACGAAAGACCTAATCTCCTCTCATCAATGGGAGTACGTAGGCAGCCATTTATGGTGCGGCCTAACCAAACAAAAACCCAAAAAACCCAAACAAACACATCTCAAACAAACACTTCTCAAGCAAACACGTCTCAAACTGTTCAGCTCACTAGCGGGAACTACATAAACCTGATCTCCCCTCATTAATGGGAGTACGTAGGCAACAAGCAGTGGTACGGTCTAACCCTCAAAAGAAACATCCAAACCCAAACATCAATCCCAAGGACAGCCTTCCAAGCCAGCGACCCATGTCGAGAAGACCCAACAATACTTCAATGTCATCGAATCTGGCGCAAATCCCAGAAAGGAAGAAACAACGATACACTAAGATAACCAGCAGCGAGGACCTTCAAAAAGTTGACGCCCTCAATCACAAGTCTTCATTAAATTAGAAGAAAACCATCAACGCCGATTGTGAGAACAAGTCAGGAACAATAATTGAGGGCATCAAAACCCAAATCCACTACCAATTCACCATTTTATAAAAGCCTCTTACGAGCCTGACATCTTATCAGCTCTTCTGTCAAAGCAACTATCCCAAAAATTAAGCAAGGCTGGGGCAATTTCCAAATTAGTGACAACCCGATATTGGATCCCTTACAACAAGACTGAGGCAATCTCAGGAACAGCGACAACTCAACACTGGGGCATTTATCAACCATCCTAAAGAGGAAAATACGCCAGTCAGCACCATCAGCATGGTACATCATCATCAGAGCTTCTCTCACATCATCTCATTGGTGATATTACTCACTTGTGACTTTATCAACAAAGAGAGTTTCTCATATGAACCCTCAGCATCAACATGCGAAAGAAATGGGGCATTATCCAATTCTAAATAATGGAAGGATCTTAAGGCGGAATCAATCCTCTCCTCAAAAGAAAGGGGAGAACTCCTAGAAGAAATCATGGCGACTTTAGCTTGCCCCTATGAAAGAAGGGGAAAATTCTCAATAAAGTTCTTAACTCAAAAGCAGAAGGCCAACAACGAGAGGCCTAGCGAATGAAATCTACACCATCAAATGCGTCAACCTGCGTTAAGTCCTCACAAGTTGAGGCCTCTACACCGAAGTGCAAATCTGGGCAGCGAAAGAATGAGTTACACCCTCTAGGGATGTCAGTGGTATTCAGGTCATAAGGTCAGCCAGTTTGCGAATCAAATGCTCAAGGAAATGGGGCACAAGCACCCAACAGTGAAAGGAAACTCCAAATCACCTCAAAAAGGGTGAGCGTAACATCATACTGAGTCTAGTGAACCAAAACGTTGGATATTACTTCAGCGAAGGTATCAGATGATCTAGTATTCTAAATTATTAGCATCAATTCAGCGCAACATCAAGACAGTTTAGTGTTGAAAGCTTCGTATACCACCATTCGAGTGGGAACCAAAACAGTTTGGCGATCAGCAGGGTAGGCATCGTTGCAAACTACCAGCGTATACATCGGGAAGGCCTGGTGATTTTAGAACGTCATCCCCATCAGAGATGTGGAAAACATCTCAACTTATCTTCATCAAATAAGCCTCGACGACACCGATAAAAAGCCATATTGTTGGACTCAACACCAGCATAGACATCAGCAATGATCGTTAAAGGTAAAGCGCTTTAAAAAAATCATTTTAAACATTCATCATAACATTCATTATATTATGATTTGTGATTTTCGATTTGCGATATACGATATGCGATGTGCGATTTGTGATGTGTGATTGGCCAAAAGCGAAATGCGAAGTGCGAAATGCGATGTGCGATTTGCGAACTGCGATTCATAATGACATTTATTACATTGCGAGTTGCATCATTAAAAATACCTTATCATATTTCAAGTGTCTACTAATCTTTATCATGTCCATTCTATTACATTGCATGACCATGATAAAGAGGGGCATCTATAGACACTCAAAATTTTCTTTTCCTGTTACTAACTATGTAGGAAGGCAAAAGCGTCTTTTTCACACTCCAGAGGTAACCCTGGAGGATCACTACATCAATTTCAACCTCAGAAATAACATTGAGAATATTCAAAGTCAACAGCATGACAACCTCAGAGATAACCCTGAGAAAAGACTGCTACAACTGTACAAAAATCGGAGATAACCCCGGGAGGGGCAAAATGGTCATTTTGACAACTCAACTTCAACTCAAATCAAATACACTCAATTCAACTCAAATTACTTCAATAGAAGCCCTACAAGAACCACATCTTAACTTTTGAGCACAAACTACGCAAAACGGCTCATCGGATTGCCTGACAGAAACTCAGAAATACGATTTTGGTCACGGACCCATCTTTCTTTAATCAAAAAGGGCAAATCCTATGTCATTATGTAGCTCTCGGAAAGAGCTTTTCGAAATGGTATGGCACGCTTCCATCGGACTCCCGGATTGAAAGTTATGAACGACCGAGCGAACAACACGTTGTCTGAGTGTACGTACTTCGACACGGTGGGACCCATATTGCTGGGCATCCTGGGCATCACGGGTAGCCACAGGTAGACCTGCGGCACCCCCCTCTATATATATGGGGCTTGGGGTGGCCTTATTTATAAGAGAAAAGGCGAGGAAGCCCTGTCTAATTTGCTCTGTACACCCTATAAACTGAGTGCTTTCTTATTTTAAACACTTGCAAGCTCGTATATAGCTACTGTTCTAGCGGCGGGAGCCTAGTGTTCATCCACTTAAAGCTATAGAAGTCTTCTTTGGTAGTCCACTGTAAGCTTTCTTACACACTTTAAAGCCTTTCTCTTTATCTTTCCACACACCGTTCTTCACGTTGAGAGTCGTGTTGAGTGTGTTTGCCCGGACTTCAGTCCATGGTTTTTATTTCTTTTGTATATATATATATATATATATATATATATATATATATATATATATATATTTATATATGGACTAACATTATCGAGTTATGTCTCGATTGAGCCTGGACTCACGTCCGGAGCGTTTATTTGCTTTCGTATATATATTTATTTATATAAACTGTTGTTGAACTTTGTTCGATGAGCCTGGATTTATATCCGGAGCGTTTACGTACTTATATATATATATATATATATATATAAATATATATATACGTGTATATATAAATTGTGGTCGAACTTTGTTCGATGAGCCTGGATTTACATTCGGAGCGTTTACTTACTTATATATATATATATATATATATATATATATATATATATATATATATATATTTCGTCCCGCCTGGAGTTTACTTCGTGGCGGTTGACTGTTTTTACTATTTTTTATACATTTCGTCCCGCCTGGAATTTACTTCGTGACGGTTGACCGTTTTTACTGCTTTCTTTACATTTTGTCTTGCCTGGAGTTTCCTCCGTGGCAGTTGATCGCTTTTATAGCTTTATTTACATTTTTGAACCCCTATGGAGGTGCTTCATGGTGGTTGATCATGTCAATATATATATATATATATATATATATATATATATATATATATATATATATATATATATATATTTACCTCTTTTATATATTTACATTTTCGATCCCCCATGGAGGTACTTCG
The DNA here is from genome assembly GCA_016801055.1 of Panax notoginseng. Taxonomy (NCBI): domain Eukaryota; kingdom Viridiplantae; phylum Streptophyta; class Magnoliopsida; order Apiales; family Araliaceae; genus Panax; species Panax notoginseng. Next base: position 21,531,750 of record CM029012.1, on the reverse strand, counting down.
TGGTGGTTGATCATGTCTGTATATATATATTTACAGATTTTATATATATAACTGCCTACTATTTTTCATACAAATTGCGACATCATGTGAGCCTATGAATCATGTGATCACAGATTCAGTCTACTGAACCTAGATTCGATTCCCGTGATAGACATTTTTAACTGTAAGGAGCTTCTAAATTATTCATGGTGTTTGGATTTTCTCAGATGGTTTTCATGCCCACGAGAAATTAGGCACTGTTTTGTACATTATTTTTCTCGAAGATGCTTCGCATCTCGAAAATATAAGCAATCCAGCCGAACATTTAATAATAAAATGGAAGTATCAAAGGCCTCAATTACAATTGAGCACAGGTTTTGAAAAAACCTCTTTTATAAAACCTCATTGCTATATCTCTTTTAAAACTGAATTTTTTACAAATTCAAGCCCTATGTATATAGGTGCGAACGAGGCATAACACTACTTCCAAATAATAGCACATTGACCCACACACGCACACACATTCCTATAACAGTTTCTTGAAAAGTGGCGGTCACCGTGGCAACACGGATGTCGGAGGGTGCCTAATACCTTCCCTCCGCATAAGCAAGTCCCCAAACCCTAATGAATCTCGGTTTCACAAACCCGTTTAGCAGTGTCACATCACTGGATTAGTGTGCAAACCTTTTCTCGGTTGTGTTGGTACAACCAGTTAGAAAACCAACTGGCGACTCTTATAGTCCAATCGTCGACATTATACATGTCAGACCTTTTTCACTTATTTTTTCAAACAAATCTCACCTAACATGAAAACACAAAAGAACAAGAACATAAAAGGGACAAATAAAAATCCCAACGTCGGCACACACATATTTATTCACATTTAGAGTCGTGTTGTTTGTGTATGCCCAGATCGTCGATCTGTGACTTTTATTGCTTATATATATATATATATATATATAACTATTTACAGCTTTTATACATATTGTATCATCATGTGAGCCTAGGAATCATGTGATCACAGATTCAGTTTCTGAATCTAGATTCTGTTCCCGTGATGGACATTTTCAGCTGCAATCAGCTTGTAAATTATTCACGGTGTCTGAATTTCCTTAGATGGCTTTCATGCCCACAAGGAGTTCGATACTGTTATGTACCTTATTTTCTCGAAGATGCTTCACATCTCAAAAATAATAAAAATAATCAAACCGAACACATAATAAACTGGAAGTATCAAAAGCCTCAATTACTATTGAGCATAAGGGTTTAAAAAAAATATTTTATAAAATATCACTGCCATATCTCATTAAAATTGAACTTTTATATAAAAGTCAAACCCTTTGTATATAGGTACAAACGAGGCATAACACTACTTCTAGACATTTGCACATTGACCTATACACACACATTCAGATAAAATTTTAAATTAAAAGTGGTAGTAACCGTGTCATCACGGAAGTCGGGGGTTGCCTAACACCTTCCATCCGTTTAATCAAGCCCCCGAACCCTAACGAATCTCAGTTTCACAGACCAGTTAAACAGTGTCACGTCACTAGGTCTTTGTGCAAACCTTTTCTCAATTGAATTGGTGCAACCATTTAAAAATACCAATTGGCGACTCTTACAGTCCAATCGTCGACATATACATGTTGGACATTTTCAAACTTATTTTTTTGAATAAATCTCATCTAACATGAGAATACCAAAAGACAAGAACAGAAAGGGAAAAATAAAAATTGAAATAATACAAAGTTGGTAACTGTTAGATTAAAATTAATACTTGTCTCTGTGGGAACGATACTTTACTTATCATTGTATTATTTGTTATCACGTATACTTGTGTGTCATGCATAATTAGATTTTACACCAACAAGTTTTTGGCGCCGTTGCTGGGGACTAGTTTTTGATTTTATTACTTTCAATATCAGTTTAATTAGATCAGTTTTAGTTAAATAAATTTTTATTTTTTCTTTTTGCTATTTCTTGTTTCAGGTTCTCTTACTTACTGTATGCAAACTCGGTTAAAGAAACCAGATTTGTTTCCTTACAAGGACGACATCGAAAGAAGATTTCAGAGGCTTAGTAAGTGGATTGAGGAAACTCGAGAGAACTTTGATAAGCAAGAAAGTATGGCTACATGAGATCAGAAAGCACTGAGGGACTATGGTTACTGAAATTAAGTCAAGCATTACCAGGCCTATAATAGCTGCTAATCATTTTAAGATAAAGCCTAGGACGATTCAGATGATATAGAATTCAGTATAGTTTGGGGGATTAGCTAATAATGATTCGAATGACCACCCGATTAGCTTCCTAGAGATTTGCGCTACCTTCAAATACAATGGGGTATCTGATGATGCAGTTAGGCTTCGGTTATTTCTGTTCACACTGTGGGACAAGGCAAATAGTTTGTTACATTCACTACCGCCAGGGTCAATCACTACTTGGGATGACGTAGCTCAGAAATTTTTACCTAAATTTTTTCCACCGGCGAAGACTGCTAAGGTGAAGAATGAGATTACAATGTTTAAACAGTAGCATGGGGAGTCTCTGTATGAATCTTGGGAAAGGTACAAGGAATTGCTAAGGAAGTGTCCGCATCACGAATTACCCAAGTGGCTGCAGATGAACACCTTCTATAATGGGTTGAATGGAAATCTTCGTACTAACATTGATACAACATCTTGGGGAGCTTTTATGACTAAAAGTTTTGAGGAAGCATATGATCTGATTGAGACGATGATAACTAACAACTACCAGTGGCCCACAGCAAAAATGGCACAGTCTAAGGCAGCTGGGTCTTAGAGGTAGATGGATTGGCACAGGTTCAGCATGTGGTGTTTGTGTGTGAATTGTATGCAGGGTAACATCTGACAGAGTAGTGTGCTATTAATCCTGTAGCAGTTCAGTTTGTAGGTAGTTATAGTAGAATTCCTCAAAATCCATATCAGAATACCACAACCTAGGGGCAAGGAACCATCCGAACTTTTTATGGACTAACAATAAAAATCAGCAGGCTCCACGACCATCTTATCCCCCCAATTTCCAAAATCAGCATCAGCAGTCAGCTCCACATCAAGAGAAAAAGTCAAATTTGGAAGAGTTATTATTAAAATACATATCCGGTAATGAGGTAGCCATGAAAACGTAAGCAGTAGAGATTAAGAACTTAGAAACTCATATGGGACATCTTACGATGGCTTTGAACAATAGACCACAAGGGATGTTACCGAGTGATACAGAAAAGAACCCTAGAGGAAATCATGAGCAATGTAATGCTATCACACTTCGGAGTGGTAAAGATTTGGGGTACGACTTTGATAGGAAAGCAAATAAAGATGAGGTTTGTGAAAATAACGGGATCGATTCGGCAAAGAAAACTAAGGAAAAAGTTGTGGGAAAGCCAAATGAAGACAAACAGAATGGAGTCACACAACCTGTGCTTTTCCCCCAATGGTTGGAAAGTCAAAAGCTAAAGGATCAGTTTTTTAAGTTTATGGACATATTCAAGTAGTTGCACATTAGCATTCTGTTCGCCAAATCACTAGTGCAGATGCCACGATATGTCAAATTCATGAAAGAGATACTTTCAAAGAAACGCAAGCTAAAGGAATTTGAAAAAGTGGCGTTAACGAAAAGGTGCAGTGCAATTCTGGAGAAAAAGATTCCCCCTAAGTTGAAAGATCTGGGGAGTTTTACTATTCCTTGTTCAATTGGTAATCAAGATGTGGGAAGAGCCCTATGTGATCTAAAAGCAAGTATCAACCTTATGTCATTATCCATATGTAGGAAGTTGGTCTTAAAGGAAGCAAAGCCAACAAACATATGTCTACAACTTGTAGATAGATCAATTACTTATCCATTGGGGATAGTAGAAGATGTGTTGGTAAAAGTTGATACATTGATTTTTCAAGCTAATTTTGTGGTGTTAGATTTTGAAGAAGATAAGAACATCTTGATCATCTTGGGATGACCATTCCTTGCAACGGGATGAATAGTAAGTGACGAGCCTAATGGAGAATTAACCATGAAAGTGTTCTATCAGGTAGTGAAAGTTAAAGTGTTCAAAGATATACCAATCACTATTGAAAAGGATGAGAGCAAATTGATCGAGGCGTCTACACATGTCAAACACAAGGATTGTAGAGAGGTTGGTGGTCTAAAGGCATTGATTGAGGATATTAAGTCAACTTCAATCTCAGAAATGCAGTTAAACGAGCATGCAATAAAGCATTATTGGTGTTGTGCGATAAACAAGCAGCATGCTAAAAATATCCCAATCGATCCAAGCTAGACATAGGGAAAGTCAGACTGAAAGACTCAAAAATAAGAGCTCATTGGGAGGCAACCTAATTTTATTATCATTTACAGTATTTTAGTTTCATGTTATTCAATTCGTAGTTTAGTTAATAATTTTAGTATTACATAGTTTAATTGTGTACAATTCTTAGGTAGTTAGTTAGTTATTTTTAGTAATTTTCAACATTCTTGCTCAAACTCTGTATACTTATCATATATTTTGGATTTTAATGGTTTTTAAGTACTAATGATAAAGTTTGGTATGCACGCGGGTCAAAATAGTTGAAAATCAGAAGTTCTACAGAATTACACCCCTACCCCAGCGGGCCTATTCACCACCTGACACACCCGCCCCTGCGGGGTAGTCCTCTATATCTACCTGCCCCTGTGGGCCATTTAAGCTAAAATACCCCCCGCCTCGGGGGGGTACGGGACATGGGACATTAGTTTTTTTAAAACTTCTAAAATCGTGGCTTTACGACTTCTAACTTTCAAAACAAAATTCAAAGCTTCTCTCTCCAATATCTCATAACTGAAACCCCCCATAACCCCTAATCTCACTTCAAATTCGTACACTACTCAAACCTTCTATAAAATAAACCCTAAACTCATCAATTCCATACCAAATAACCATCAAAACCTTTAATTTTCAGTCACCAAAACATAGATTTTCATCAAGCTTAGTGTTTACAGCAAGGGAGGAAGAGGAACTTCAGTAATTGGGTACCTACCACTTCAAAGTTGTAAGACCCCAACTTATTAATGAATAAAATCAAATTTTCTCTAAATATTATTGTGAATAATAAGGGGTTAATTTGATATAATACTTTGGTTATGGGTGAAATGTGCAAATTTTACAAAATAAGCAAGTGGTTATAAAATATTCATTTTGTCGGGAAATATTCGTTTGGTCGTGGAATATTCTTTCTGTCGGGGAATATTCGTACGACGGCGCAACTATTTGTGAGCCCCATAACGGATAACGGTCGGATGAAGAAAATGACAAAATTGAATAACGGCGTAGTTGTTACCGTTAAGACTGTTGGAATACCCAGTGGTTAAAAATACAATAACACGCTTGGTTGCACAATAGCACACGGATTGCACAGTATTTTTTTGAATTATTGATTCTTACGAAGGAAGACACTACTCAATAATTGTTACAGTAGTTACTGTTCAATATTTTATTTTATTGATTCAATAATTGCTGCGTTGATATTTTATATTATTGTTGTTTCAATAATTGTTGCTGCACAGTATTTTCCATTATCAGATCAATAATTCATATTATTTGAAAAATATTATTAGATAACATTATTGGCACTGTCTAGAAAGTTCTGTCTAAGGAGAGGTTTGGTCATCTAATTGCGCGCCAGTAAGGAGAAATCCTTATTGGAAAGCCCCCTCTTTCCTGGGAACGGCCTGGTTGTCATAAATGTGATTCTGTAATATTATTTATAAATAATTAATTATTGATTCATATGATAAGGAAATATTTATTTTATGTGGATATAAATGAGGGATATATTTTTTTTGTGGTTAAAAATGAAGGAGTTAATGTTGAGATTTTTATCAGTATTTTTGTCGGAATGGAGGTATTAAAAATTAGGATTTTTGAGATATTTTGCGGGGGTTATAATTTTTAATCCGACCGTTGGATCGTGGTAATTTTTGGATATGTTATACATATATAAGTTGAGTATATGTCCACAAATTTTGAACCGTTAAAAATGAACGAATGATTTATTATAAATTTTACGAGATAACTGGTTCAGAAATTGTTGAATTTTCGGAGTTAATCATTTTGGTGGAAAATTCTAGAATTAGTGGGCCCCACTCTTGGTTGGTGAAGAAATGTACTGAGATTTTTATTCAAATGTAGTGGGTGGGAATAGTTGCAGGTAAAGCTATCAGGTTGCAGGTTAAGTCTGCTTCGGCGTGCAAACATTTTCCTATAAATAGAGGGCTAAGTTAGAATTGAAAATCACACCATAAACAAGTTTTTTCTCTTTCTCTCTCTAGATTATTGAGTGTATTTTGTGAGTATTTAGATACTTTGAGAGTTTCTATTCATCAGAGGAAGTTTCTTTCAGCCTTATACTGATATTCCGACCAGAAGTACTGATATTTTGAGGTAAGGGATATTATTTTCTTCTTAAATACTATTATTTTCTTCAATATCATTATGCTAAAATATTGATATAAGTTTTTTATCAAATTTGGAACTTTTTGTGTCGGAGTTACTATTCACGTATACGGCACTATTCACGAATACGACACTATTTACCGAAAAATAAAATTTTCTCTTTTTGTCCAAGTTGTCTATTATGGTTACTATCTTTGATTGTATCCATGTTTTGATCTTTATTTTTGAATTCTGCTTCACAATTGATTATTATGAAGTATTATTGATCTTGGATAAACTGTTATACGAATCCCTACTATTTGTCCTCCTGTTTCACTGGATTCATTTTCTTTAAGATATTTTTCATTGTCCTCAGTCCTAAATGATGATATTACTGAATATCTTTGGCCTGTAGTGCAAAGATGTATGATTACTTGATGAATATCTTTGGCCTGTAGTGTAAAGATGAACAGGGGTTGAGATGAACATAACTGATAGGTGATAAAAATGAATATCTTTGGCCTGTAGTGAAAAGATGAATATTTGGATAAAGATGATTATTAATTGATGTTACAGGGATAAAATATTGATGATGGACTTTTAAATCTTAGAAGATAGTAGAATTCATTCTCTACTTGACTATTCTAATGGTTTGCTGTTTCCGCTGCAGTTGTTGATCTAAAACTTGTTGTCGATTATATTCTATCAGATTTTTCCCTGTTGAATACTAATGATAATTTGTTGTATATTATCTTAGTCATAATATTCTTTACTGGGCTAGTTGAGCTCACCCTTTTCCTTTTTGTTCCATTTTTCTTCTCAAGAGGTGAGAACATAGCAGGATCTTGTCGGGATATGGAGTGATGGTTCTAGAAAGATGTTTTAGCAGTCCTCACTATTTCTGTAAAATAGTCTTTGAATAATTGTATTGAGGACTTATTTGAGTGTGTATATTGTCTAGAAGACAATATTTGTATTTAAACTCACAGTATGTGCTGTCGTATTTTGCACGACAATTGTATTATTGAAGTTGTAGTTTGCTTTCTGTACCATGTATTTGGCGACTCAGAATGGGTGTTGTATACCTATTTTGGGGGAGTTACAGTTGGTATCAGAGCTTAGGGATATGATCCCTGGCTAAGATGTGAGACAAGAACTAGGAGGGGAGAGACGGGGAATTCCTTCACTAGTATGACCTGACTAAGTTTATTTGGTGTTTATTTGGTCGGTCAGAGTATAGTGATAATATATAACACGACTATTAACCCTTGTTTTATGGCAGTATTTAAGAATGACAGCTGAGAACGTTAATAATGGAGTAAATCAGACCGTGGAGACACCTTTGATCACCACCCAGGGGAACGTGCAACAGGAAGGCAATATTCCTCCTGTAAACAACGTTACCGAGCAAACGATGAATGATGGAATGTTTAGGAGCTTTTTGCAGTTCATGCAAAATCAGACGAGGGAGACTCGTGTGCAGAATACGGGTGGAAATGATAACAACGCACGGTTTGTTACAGCTAAGCAGTTCAAAGAATTAGGATCACCAGAATTTAAGGGAAAGCCGGATCCGATCATGACGGAAACGTAGGTCAAGCAAATTACCAAGATATTCGATGTCTTGGGATGCACGGAGGAACAGAAGGTTCCATTTGCCACCTTTATGTTCCGCGGTGAGGCAGACTACTGGTGGGAGTCTGTGAAGCGTACCCAGCCTGACGCACTCAACATGTCCTGGGAAACATTTCAAAAACTGTTCAATGACAAGTACTTTCCTGAAAGTATTCGTCATATGAAGGAGGTGGAGTTTATCAGACTAGAACAAAATAACATGACGGTGTCCCAGTACGAGGCGAAGTTTGTAGAGTTATCCAGGTTTGCACCTCATTTGGTCGAAAATGAGGAACGAATGACAATGATGTTTCTGAGAGGTCTAAAACCCGAGATTCGGCAATATCTTATCTCTCATAAATTTTCTTTATATTCAGATGTCGTAAACAGGGCTCAATTATTAGAGCGAGATAATAGGTATGTGCAACCGAGGGACCACAACCAGGGTCATACCGGTGGCGGCAGTCATCGAAGCAATGAAAACCAGCAGGGAAGTAAACATTCAGACAAAAGCGGTAACCACTCTGGTGGTAATCGTGGTCGTGATAATAGAAGGAGTGAGTCGGGAGGAGATTTCAAGAAGAGAAGGTACAACAATGATAACGTGAAGACGTCAGCACAAACATCAACTGTTTCTAGGGGAGGAGAACGACCACCGGTCGTATGTTACAAATGTGGGAAAGAGGGACATATCAGCCCAAACTGCCCACAACAATCCAAGGTATGTTATAACTGTGGAAAGGAGGGTCATATAGCTCGAGAGTGTTCTATAGCAAAACCAAGTTCAGTGGGGATGGTAACTCCAAAAGTTGTCCCGGATAAGTCGAAATCAGCGGTTCCTGGAAGGGCGTTTGTCGTGACTGGCCAACACGCGAGAAACCCGAACGAGGTGATCACGGGTAAGCTAATCTTAAATTCTTGCGAAGTTTATACTTTACTAGATACCAGTTCTACCCATTCTTTTATCTCTCCTGCTTGTGCTCAACGTTTAAACTTGACTCCGGAGAAATTGGACTTTAACTTAACTGTTGAAACTCCGTTGGGTGAAACCTTCGTTACATCTACAGTTTATAAATCTTGCATGATCCAAGTTGGCACTATCACATTACCTGTTGATCTTATCTCTTTAAAGATACTTGCTTTTGATGTGATTTTTGGAATTGATTGGTTAACCACTCATCATGCTAAAATTGATTGTTTTCGTAAGGTTGTTAGTTTTCATATTCCTAACCAACCTGTTACACGAATTCAAACAACTAAACCACTAAAATCAATCACTGTCATATCAAGCCACAAAGCTATTCGTTTATTGAAAAACAGATGTCAAGCTTTCTTAGCCCATGTTATGGATTTGAACAAAGACAAGTTAGATTTGAATAATATTTCTATTGTTAGAGAATTTCCCGATGTATTTCCTGAAGAACTTCCTGGTCTACCCCCAGAACGTGAAGTTGAATTCTTTATTGACCTTGAACCCGGTACAAAGCCCATTTCTAAAACTCCATATCGAATGGCTCCTATTGAACTTCAGGAGTTAAAAGTCCAACTACAGGAGTTGTTGGACATCGGTTTTATTCGTCCTAGTACGTCTCCTTGGGGTGCTCCTATTTTATTCGTAAAGAAGAAAGACGGGAGTATGCGACTTTGTATCGACTATAGGGAATTGAACCATGTCACCATCAAGAATAGGTATCCGCTACCTCGCATTGATGACCTGTTCGACCAGTTACAAGGAACACAATTCTTTTCAAAGATCGACCTTCATTCTGGATATCATCAGCTGAAGATTAAAACTGATGATATTCCAAAGATTGCCTTCAGAACTCGGTACGGGCATTATGAATTCTTAGTCATGTCTTTTGGATTGACTAATGCTCTTGTTGCCTTCATGGATATGATGAACCATGTATTCAAAGAATATTTGGATCAGTTCGTTGTTATCTTTATTGATGACATCTTCATCTATTCCAAAAGCCGTGAAGATCATGAGTGCCATTTGAAGCTGGTACTGCAAAGGCTTCGTGAAAATAAGCTATATGCCAAATTGAAGAAATGCGAGTTCTGGCTTGAGGAAGTAGCATTCTTTGGGCATGTGGTGTCAAAACATAGAGTATCTGTCGACCCGACGAAGATTGAAGCCATATAAAGTTGGGAGCAACCGAAGTCGGTAACCGAAGTACGTAGCTTTCTGGGCTTAGCTGGTTATTATCGAAGATTTGTGGAAGGATTTTCTCGAATCGCTACTCCGTTAACTCAGCTGACTCGGAAAGATACAAAATTCGTATGGAGTGAGAAATGCGAGAAGAGTTTCCAAGAACTCAAGAGGAGACTCATTTCGGCACCTGTTCTGACAATACCATCTGGTCCGGATGGATTTGTTATCTACAACGATGCTTCAGGCAAAGGGATAGGATGTGTTCTCATGCAACATGGGAAAGTCATAGCCTATGCCTCGCGACAACTCAAAGAATATGAGAGGAATTATCCTACTCATGATTTGGAGTTGGCAGCAGTCGTTTTCGCGTTGAAGATCTGGAGACACTACCTGTATGGGGAGAAAGTGGAGATCTATACAGATCATAAAAGCCTCAAATATTTTTTCACCCAAAAGGAACTCAACATGCGGCAGCGACGTTGGCTCGAGCTGTTGAAAGATTACGATCATACCATCCAATATCATCATGGAAAAATAAACGTAGTAGCTGACGCATTGAGTAGAAGATCATATGCGGGTACGAGTGCAATGTTGTTAACACAAAGGCCCATTTTGTATGACTTGCAAAGGATGGAGATAGAGATGAAGGCTCCAAGTACCCACATGATGATATCAAATATACGAGTAGAACCGACTTTAATCGATAAAGTTAAAGCTGCTCAAGCTACGGACATGGAGCTGATGCGTATGAAGAAGAAAGTGCAAGAAGGTGCTATTCCAGAAGCAAGAATCGATGAAGAAGGAATACTTCGAGTCAACTCCAGACTTTGTGTTCCTAACGATTTTAACTTGAAGCATAGAATAATGATGGAGGCACACAACACACCGTTTGCAATCCATCATGGGAGTACCAAAATGTATCACGATCTTCGACATATATTTTGGTGGAGCAATATTAAAAGAGAGATCGCGGAGTTTATCTCGAGGTGTTTAACTTGTCAACGTGTAAAAGCGGAGCATCAAGTACCAAAGGGTCCATTGCAACCACTTGAGATTCCGAAATGGAAGTGGGAACACATTACTATGGATTTTGTTACGGGTCTTTCCAAGGTTTCTCAAGGTATAGATGCGATTTGGGTTATTATTGATAGATTAACCAAGTCCGCTCATTTCTTGCCGATACGTGAGACTTATTCCCTTGAACGTCTTGCTAGAATGTACGTGAACCAGATTATGAGATTGCATGGCATGCCAGTATCCATAGTTTCAGATCGTGACCCAAGATTCACTTCACGATTTTGGGTTAGCTTGCAGAAAGCTATGGGCACGGATTTACGATTTAGTTCGGTATACCATCCTCAAACGGACGGACAATCAGAGAGGACTATTCAAACTCTTGAAGATCTATTAAGACTTTGTGTCCTAGATCTCAAAGGGAGTTGGGATAAGTACCTACCATTGGTGGAATTCTCCTACAACAACGGTTATCAGGCGAGCATAGGTGTGGCTCTATTCGAGGCGTTGTATGGAAGAAAATGTCGTTCTCTAGTATGCTGGGATGAGGTGGGTGAAGCAACATTGTTGGGACCAGAGTTGGTACGCATTACTATAGAGAAGATCTAAACGATTCGACAACGTATACAAACGGCACATGATCGACAAAAGAGTTATGCGGATCTTCATCGGAAGGATGTGGAATTTAATATTGGGGATCATGTATTGTTACGTGTTGCACCATGGAAGGGAGTTACAAGATTTGGGAAGAGAGAAAAGCTCAATCCAAGATTTGTTGGTCCATTTGAGATTCTTGAGCGAATAGGAAATGTGGCATATAGACTCGCATTACCTCCAAGCATGTCTCGTGTTCATAATATTTTTCACATATCTATGCTTCGTAAATATGTTAAAGACCCGAACCACATTATTGAGTTAGAACCAGACGAGATAGCTGAAGATTTAACATACGAGGAGGTACCTGTTAAGATCTTGGATAGGAAAGAGCATGTCCTACGCACAAAGGTTATACCATAAGTTAAGGTTTTGTGGAGAAACCATGCTATTGAAGAAATGACCTGGGAGTTGGAATCAGAAATGAAAGCGAGGTATCCTAACCTTTTTGAAACATCAGGTACGTACGTCAATTTCGAGGACAAAATTTCATAAGGCGGGGAGGTTGTAAGACCCCAACTTATTAATGAATAAAATCAAATTTTTTCTAAATATTATTGTGAATAATAAGGGGTTAATTTGATATAATACTTTGGTTATGGGTGAAATGTGCAAATTTTGTAAAATAAGCAAGTGGTTATAAAATATTCATTTTGTCCGGGAATATTCGTTTGGTCGTGGAATATTCTTTCTATCGGGGAATATTCGTACGACGGCGCAACTATTTATGGGCCCCATAACGGATAACGGTCGGATGAAGAAAATGACAAAATTGAATAACGGCGTAGTTGTTACCGTTAAGACTGTTAGAATACCCAGTGGTTAAAAATACAGTAATACGTGTGGTTGCACAATAGGACACGGATTGCACAGTATTTTTTTGAATTATTGATTTTTACGAAGTTATGCACTACTCAATAATTGTTACAGTAGTTACTGTTCAATATTTTATTTTATTGACTCAATAATTGCTGCGTTGATATTTTATATTATTGTTGTTTCAATAATTGTTGCTGCACAGTATTTTTCATTATCAGATCAATAATTCATATTATTTGAATAATATTATTAGATAACATTATTGACAATGTCTAGAAAGTTCTGTCTAAGAAGAGGTTTGGTCATCTAATTGCGCGCCAGTAAGGAGAAATCCTTATTGGAAAGCCCCCTCTTTCCTGGGAACGGTCTGGTTGTCATAAATGGGATTCTGTAATATTATTTGTAAATAATTAATTATTGATTCATATGATAAGGAAATATTTATTTTATGTGGATATAAATGAGGGATATATTTTTTTTGTGGTTAAAAATGAAGGAGTTAATGTTGAGATTTTTATCAGTATTTTTGTCGGAATGGAGGTATTAAAAATCAGGGTTTTTGAGATATTTTGCGGGGGTTATAATTTTTAATCCAACCGTTGGATCGTGGTAATTTTTGGATATGTTATACATATATAAGTTGAGTATATGTCCACAAATTTTGAACCATTAAAAATGAACGTATGATTTTTTATGAATTTTACGAGATAACGGGTTCAAAAATTGTTGAATTTTCGGAGTTAATCATTTTGGTGGAAAATTCTAGAATTGGTGGGCCCCACTCTTGGTTGGTGAAGAAATGTGCTGAGATTTTTATTCAAATGTGGTGGGTGGGAATAGTAGCAGGTAAAGCCATCAGGTTGCAGGTTAAGTCTACTTCGGCGTGCTAACATTTTCCTATAAATAGAGGGCTAAGTTAAAATTGAAAATCACACCAGAAACTAGTTTTCTCTCTTTCTCTCTCTAGATTATTGAGTGTATTTTGTGAGAATTTAGATATTTTGAGAGTTTCTATTCATCAGAGCAAGTTTCTTTCAGCCTTATACCGGTATTCCGACCAGAAGTACTGATATTTTGAGGTAAGGGATATTATTTTCTTCTTAAATGATATTATTTTCTTCAATATCATTATGCTAAAATATTGATATGAGGGTTTTTTATCAAATTTAGAACTTTTTGTGTCGGGGTTACTATTCACGTATACGGCACTGTTCACCGAAAAATAAAATTTTCCCTTTTTGTCCAAGTTGTCTATTATGGTTACTATCTTTGATTGTATCCATGTTTTGATCTTTATTTTTGAATTCTGCTTCACAATTAATTATTATGAAGTATTATTGATCTTGGATAAACTGTTATACTAATCCCTACTATTTGTCCTCCTGTCTCACTGGATTCATTTTCTTTAAGATATTTTTCATCATCCTCAGTCCTAAATGATGATATTACTGAATATCTTTGGCCTGTAGTTCAAAGATGTATGATTACTTGATGAATATCTTTGGCCTGTAGTTCAAAGATGTATGATTACTTGATGAATATCTTTGGCCTGTAGTGCAAAGATGAACATGTGTTGAGATGAACATGACTGACAGGCGATACAAATGAATATCTTTGGCCTGTAGTGCAAAGATGAATATTTAGATAAAGATGATTATTAATTGATGTTACAGGGATAAAATATTGATGATGGACTTTTAAATCTTAGAAGATAGTAGAATTCATTCTCTACTTGACTCTTCTAATGGTTTGTTGTTTCCGCTGCAGTTGTTGATCTAAAACTTGTTGTCGATTATATTCTATCAGATTTTTCCCTGTTGAATACTAATGATAATTTGTTGTATATTATCTTAGTCATAATATTCTTTACTGGGCTAGTTGAGCTCACCCTTTTCCTTTTTGTTCCATTTTTCTTCTCAGGAGGTGAGAACATAACAGGATCTAGTCGGGGTATGGAGTGATGGTTTTAGAAAGATGTTTTAGCAGTCCTCACTATTTCTGTAAAATAGTGTTTGAATAATTGTATTGAGGACTTATTTGAGTGTGGATATTGTCTAGAAGACAATATTTGTATTTAAACACACAGTATGTGTTGTCGTATTTTGCACGACAATTGTATTATTGAAGTTATAGTTTGCTTTCTATACCATGTATTTGGCAACTCAGAATGGGTGTTGTATACCTATTTTGGGGGCGTCACAAATGTCATTACATAGAATATAAATCGGTATGGGTAAGCTACTTTCACCAGTTTTTCATAAAATTTGTAATTCAATCTTTACTTTGGGGTATTGTGAGTGGTTTTGCACACTACGTGTTTAATATATTGCTCAAGACAAAGTTTGGGGGATATGATTGATTGCATTAGTGTGGAATGGATCCTAAAACTCATGTTAAGCTCCAACGTGGCGAGGGTTCATCGCCACCAACACATAGCTACGAAAAATACAAATTCGTTAGTACAAATGCAACTAATAAATATGATTATTTCACACCAAAGGCACTAACACCGAAAAAAAGCTTGAGGTCAGATGCGTTCGATGGACAAATATAGAGACAAATTCATGAACAGGGTTGGGAAGTATTCACTGATGAGCCGGACCCTGCAGTTGTGACTGTAGTGAAAGAGTTTTATGCCAACGCCGAAGATAAAGCACCGTTTATGGAGTTTGTGTGGGGTAAGTATTTTCCTTTCAGTCATGAGGTGATAAATCAGTTTTATAGCGTCCGAGCCCTTACTGTTTATCAATATACTTAGCTTAGAGATAGTAACCTTAATTATGATCAGATTCTCATGGAAATATCAAAACTTGACACTACATGGGCTAAGGGGAAGAAGGGTGGAACCTTGTTTATGAGCAAGGACTTGAGTTTGTATGGAAAAATCTAGTATGCATTCCCGTGTGCGAAGCAGTTTCCTTCGACACATACCAGTGAAGTTACCAAAGAAAAAGTTCTGCTTTTGTATGCTATAGTGAAGGATTTTGACATAGATATTGGAGCCTTCGTCAAATTTTTGATCTGATGTTGCTTGTGCGGGCCATTTTCATATGGATTGCCACACCCCTCACTTATTTGTGGACTGTGTAAACAGTCATGGGTTCATTGGATGGCATATGAGCCCGTACAATAGCCTCTCTAGTTACTTGATTCGAGAATGATTGCTAGATATTCGGTATGAGTTAGAGAGGAGTCGCATCCTCGAGGTTTAGGTTTTATATTTCCTGATGCTCCTAAGGAGGAAGATGAGGCAAAAGATACCTCTAAGGATGACAAATTCAAAGCTGATGAGATGTTTGGTAAGGAAGAGGCTGCAAGGGATAGTAGGTCTACTAAGTACATGTTTAGTACCCAGTTTCGTAGCTTGCAGAGGCACATTGATATGAGGGATAGAGAAGAAGATAGAAAGCTAAAGAGAATTACAGCGAGGCAGGATCACATGCTTACCACAATGAATAATTACCACGCTTCATTGACTGAGAACCTATAAAGCTCCCAAATCTGGGTACTTGAAACCTGAATTCGGTGCTTCACAATACCATTTCTATGAGCGAAATAATACTAATAATAATAACAATAATATAAAGATCAACTTATTTTACATATTCATCAGAGTCTGAATCCCAAGTACGTAACCTTTAAACATTCATTACAACCCATGATAGATAATATATATCATACTTGTCTTAATAAAAATATCAAACTATTACAGAAACTACCACAAATCTTATTTGGTTAGCTTTCCTTTTCCTTTGTTTCTGCATGATCCTTCTAGTTCTTCACACTTAGCTGAAAATATTTAAATTAAGCAAGGATGAGCATTTGAGTGCCCAGCAAGTAGTAGCATATATATATATAAGCTGAAAGACTTTAAATGTTTTCTTTATACTACCCTTCTACAACAAGTCAATAGTTATGAAGTAATCTGAACCGATAATAATAACATAACAACTCTCTATCAAATTTTTGAAACTACATAATGATTATAACTAGGGTTAAGGTGACATACTATGAACATTATTTTCATTTTCAAAAAGGTTAAGCAGAAATTCATCTGTAAACCGTCATAACTTACGGGCACGGGGGTGATCAGCCCGTTGTACCCTACATTGATCAATACTACATGCAAAAACGAGGGTATCGTTCACTCTGTCCGCCTTGGGCGCATAAAAGTTTTCCCGTTTAGGGATGTTCATACTTGTCTAGGTTCCAAATCAAAGGTTTTATCTTGTTCAACAATAATCTATAATTCAACATATATATATATACGGGTAATTGACAAAAGTGTATCAACATGTGATTAAATACAATGATTATCCAAGTGGGGCCACTTATATAACCATTTATAAATATTAACGAACATAATATATATCTGAATTTACTATATACTAACATGTTGATAATCAATGAGCGTATATAATATAGGGTTAATAATCTGTACATTAATAATATAATTCTGAAACATTCTTACTCATGTCCATTATATAAAGAAAATACAAAGGTAAGATACTTACCTTATGCACTGCTTACAATTTACAACTTTGTTTTATCTTTTATATCACGACCTATCATTAATCAGATCATTTTATTGATTAGAATAACATACTATAACACATAGCACTGCTTATTGCAGTCAGCACATTACCTACTCACAGTGTCACATATATTTAACAACCATTGAATCACAAATAAACACATATCTAATCAAATTATCTAAGTCCAGATCAATTTCTGAAACAAGTCGGTGTACCGACAACTTTATCGGGTAATTATCGAGTCTAAGACTCTATCTTGTAGCTCATCATCTGTAATTATCAGTCATATTATTTTTTAATGACTTAATATAATTTTAAAATATTTATTATAATTTATCATGAATTTTCAAACATCGGAATCATTATTAAATAATTTAAATATTAAACAATTTTATTATCATTAATATTTAATTACTATTAAACTATTAATGAAACCATTGCCAAAATATTGAAGTTATTTATAATACCTTATAATATTTTTAAAGTATTAATATTACCCTTAAATGATTTTTAACACATTTAAAATCCTTTTAAAATAATTATCATTAATATTGAAATATTAATGTACTATTTATCAAAATATTAAAAGTCATTAAATATAAATTAAAATATTTTTAATTCATTTATATCCTTTTTAAATAATTTTTAAATTAATAAAACCATTTTTAAACTATTTATTTAATATAATTATTAAATGAATTTAATATCATTAATAATAAATTAATAATTATTAATATTAAATTATTAATGAAATTATCCTTTAAATATTAAAAGTTATATTTTATAACTTAAAAATATTTTTAAATACTTTATTTTCATTTAAAATAATTTTTCTAATATTAAAATCATTTTTAAACTAAATTATTTAATATAATTATTAAATAACCTTAATATCATTAATTAATGAAATTTATTTTTAAATATTTAAAGTTATATTTTATAATTTAAAATATTCTTAAATACCTTATTATTATTTAAAATGATTTTTAATATAATAAAATTATTTTTAATTAATTTATTTAATTCATTTAGTAAATAACTTAATTATCATTAATATTAATTTATTAATGAAATTTATCATAAATTATTAAAAGTCATTAAAAATATCTTAAAATATTTTCTTATATCCTAATATAATTTTAAATAATTTTTTAAGTATTAAAATCATTTTTACATAATTTATTCAATATTATAATTAAATAAATTAAATACCTTTAATATTCTAAAAATATTAAATATTTATGAAATATATTTAAAATAATTAAAAACTAATTTTTGGAATTTAAAATAATTTTTAATAATTTATTTTGTATTTTTAATAATGAAAAACTAAATTTCTATAATTATTTAATAAAAATATAATTTTTATATAGAAACTTTCACTAAAGACCACCTATAGCGACAGAACTGTCGTTATAGGTGTTCTTCATGCAAACCCAGATCTTCATGTGCAGTGATCGAGGGCACTACTTTGACCAAAATCTAAACACGAGTCATGTTGTTTCTTTGCAAACTAAATGTTAGAGGTTGTAGTACTAATGTAATCCTACAAGATCCAACAACAATCATGGCCAACAAGCGTGAAACCAATGAGATCTAAGCCTTCAAAGGGGCTGTCAGATTTGTCCTTCATTTTCTGGGTTACCCAGAAATGAAGAACAGTTCGTGAGGCCTACTTTAGGCTTCCACAACTTGTTGATCATGTGATGTTTCTGTGATATAATGCATCCAGTACATACCCAACATGACAAAGAAGAGCTCTATCACATTATATCACTGAAACAACAACAGATCAAACATAACAAGGCCGGTCAAACCATGTCAGATGACATGGTCAAGCGTTTTCTGGGTTACCCAGAAAACAGCTTCCATGTTCGTCTGTCCTAGTTTAACCATCCATTGCAATCTTCCAGCTTGATATTTTGGAGATGTTAAAGCTAAAACATATAGTATAAACTACATACTACAACATGGATTCAACAAACAACATAAATAAACAATATACTGACAGATCTAGCCGATCAAAAGTGTTGTCAGGCCGTTTCTGGGCTGTTTCTGGGTTACCTAGAAACGCCCGGTCATGGCCGGTCAACGACTTTTGACCTTGAATAACTTACAATCGGTTCATATTCTGACCTTGATTTAAGTTCTAGAATAAAGATCTCATGACATACTACACGGTCAAACATTAAAACAAAAAAAATACATATTATACCGAGATCTATGGCCACTGACATTCATTGTCAGACCATATTTTTTCATTTTTCCATATTTTGAAGAACATCAAATCTGAGCATCTAGATGTTATGGATCTAACATCTAGCAACCCAGATCATGATTAGACGCTACAATTAACATATTCTAACACTCAATCATAACATTTAACAACGGATCAATGGTCAGATTTTTTTAGGGTTAGTTTATACCTTGATGATCAATCTCTGATTCTGGCTTCTAGTGTTTGTTATATGTATTAGTGGGGCTGGTATTTGGGACTGAAGAACTTATGAAATTCGTGGCTTTAGGTGAGAGAGAGAGTTGTTAAGAGCTTATAGTGCAAAGTGAGCGAATGAGAACATTTTCTCTCTCTCAATCCTTTTATATAGATGTTAGATGCATGTATGGCTGATAATTGAGGCTAATTGCTGGCAATTTTAAGTCACATGGGGTTGTTGGATTTGGTCACCAACTCCCACACTTGTCAAACTTTATATTTTACATAATAAAGAAAATCCGAAGAGGGGTATTTTGGGCATTTCGCTCACAAATTTAATGGCATTCTTGTAATCTTGCAAACCCTTAGGGTTTGACCCTTAGGGTTTAGCACAATTCATTTGTAGGACTTCCAATTTAGGGTTTGCACAAAAAAAGAAAATTAAATAAATTTTAGTTTCTAATTTTTTTGAAATTAGGGTTTCCTAATTATGAATAATTTTCTAATTACACTATACATGAACATTAGTATTTTAGTGTCTACTAAATAGCACTTAGCTTACAATTAACAAATTAGGGTTACCAAATTAGCAAATTAGGGCTATTAATTTAAGAATTAGGGTTTCTAGTTAATTAGGGTTTTTAGAGTTTTTAATTACTAATTAGGGTTTTCCATAATTAGCACTAAACTCTACAACACATACCAAATACAACATAACACGATGGCTTAACAGATTTTAAAGTCTTAATTGACTTAATAACTAGGGTTTATAAGAAAAATATTGCTAGGATTTTCTTGATTAGCTAATTAGGATTTCTAACTATTAATTAGGATTACCTAATTAATCATAACATTACATAATACATAACATAAATCATATATCATAGTTATATAACTATCTTAAACTCACAATTGATTTTCAAATTAGAGTTTTCCATAGTAAAACTAGGGTTTTGACATTAAACACCATAATTGACCAACCATCCTCAATACGTACATACAATACATATTTATAGCACTAAAAAATCAAAATATAATATTATTATATTATTATTCTCATTTCTAGATAAAAATCCAAAATTAGGGTTTGGATTCCATATCTGATTTATTCTTCCATATTTAACCTTAATAATTAAGGTAAAACAATTAACTGAATAATATGTACTAAACTCCATATAATAAAATAATTATTTTAATTATTCTAAGAAAATCGTTTCACATATTATTTAAAAAATATATAACTATATTTTCATAGAAAATAATTAATAAAAATATTTCTGTTATAATATTAATTATTATAAGAATATACTTTATAATAATCAATAATTCTAAAATAAAATTATTTGTAAATATTTATGTAATAAATATATTTTTATTTATCACATAAATATATATACATCTTATCTTGTACAAATCCTCATCCTTAAAATATAAAAAAAAATATTATACATAAAATTTCTTATTTATTTATATAGAAAATATGGGGTTGTTACATTCACCATCCCTTATAAAGATTCCGTCCCCGAAATCACCGTTTTAAAACTCATACATACACGGTTATATAGCATACACAATCATTGCAAGTAGATCTCGATCATAATTTGATCGAACTGATCTTTAACTATTCACATAAAGCTTGTCTTTCTGATTAAACGGAAATTTAATTTCTAAAAGAACTCAAATTCCTCCCTCAAAATTTCTTTATAAAATAATTTACTATAGATAGGAAAATCATGTATAATAAAATAAAAGTTGTATGAATAAAACCTGGAGTTGCATTCCCAGCTGCCATCATATCCTGAACAGTCATATTGTAGACCATTGTTGTTGATTTTGTTAGTTTGTTTGACAAAGTCGGTCCTGTGATTGCCAAAGTCCCGCTGCTAGTGCCCGTGTTCACACTTCCTACCTCCGCCCTCCTCTTCGGACAATCTTTCACCTTGTGCTCAGTCGATCCGCATAGAAAACACACAATGTTTATCCTAGGATTGGGGCAGTTGGGAGAGATATGGCCCTCCTGCCCGCACTTATAGCATACGAACTTTCCTTTCAGACACTCACATGTATGGTTCTTTCCACAATTCTTACACGGCACAGTCTGTTTCTTCACACCTTCTTGCTTCACCTGTACATTCCCGAAATTGCTCCCCTTCCTCTTGCTACTACCACCCCTACTCCCACTATTAATTTCCACCTTCCCAGTTCCTTCAACCTTACCCTTATTCTTCCTCTCCTTGTTGTAGAGGCTCGTGGCCTCACTTCCCTCCTCAGCTATGATCGCTTTCTCCATGAGTGCTGCAAATGTAGGGATCTGCAACACCGCCACCTTGTTGTAGAGCCAGGGTTTTAATCCCAGCTCAAACCTTCTCGCTTTTCTAGCCTCCGTATCAACTTGATATGGGGCAAACCTAGCTAACTCATTAAATTTGGCGGCGTATTCTGACACCATCATATTCTCCTGCTTCAACTCTAAAAATTTTACCTCTATTCTAGCATGCATACTTGGTGAAAAATAGTTTTCGAAAAACAGAGTTTTGAACCTATCCCATGTAACTACACCTTCTCCTGCCCTCGCCTGATTCGCTTCCCACCAAAAATTTGCCTCACCCTTCATCATGTAAGTGGCAAAAGCAGTCTTTTGCCCCTCAGTTACCCTAGCTATTACGAATGCCTTCTCAATCTCTTTAACCCAAGTCCGAGCCTCAACATGGTCAGTTGTACCTTTGAATTCTGGCGTTCCTACAGCCTTAAAGTCTTTGAAGTTAGCTAAGCGGTTGTCCGGCTGGTTCCCTGCGGCTGGTATTCCCTGTTGCATAGCTTGTGCTACCATGTTCGCGAAGTTCTACATCGGGTCTGCTTGTTGTTGTCCCCCAATGTTATTGACAGATTCTTCTGCCCTTTGATTTCGAGTTCGACGTCTTGGCGGCATTATCTGATTAAATAAAATCATAAATTTAACTTACATTCTAAGCCTTATCGCATAAGATGAGTATGTTAAACTTGTTTCATTTCTCAAATTTAGATTCATATTCATTAATGAATATTTTACATAGCATAGCATATAGTGCTTTAAACATCAGTTATCCCTTTGTGACCACAAAAGTCGGGATTTACAAACTTGATCATTACAAAAGTTTTAGAATATTATATTACACGGACATACGTATCTGGGAGCTGTCGTTTACACTCCTAAATTAACCTTATTTTCACTTTACAAATTTAAATAATTAGCACAATAGTAAGCAAGGATCGATCCCACAGAGAGTGATTTGTTTTATATTTATCCTATGATTTCTAATGACAAAGGGATTTTGAATTAATTAATTAAAATAACAAGAATAAACTAATAAGAATAAACAATGAATAAAAAGCTTCAGTTCTTCAGTTCAGTATCACCATTTTACAATAATAGATTAATAGTGTAACATTATTTACCCTTCAATGAAACTAATAGCCCTAGGTAACAACAAGCTCTGCTACCCGAAACTCCCCTTAGATTGTCACTAAATGAAACAAGCTCTTCACAAGATTCTAACAATTATATAACCTAGAATAAGCTCTCTAGATTTAATATAATAGCAGCATTAAGAACTAGGGAATTAGACTATTCCAAGCAACAAACACATAAGCTCGGATTGTTTAACTTGTCTTCTGATAATCATAGCAATACTCAAAAGCTTGTCCACAATCAGATATTACAAATTACTAGTTGTGATTAGAAACAATATCAATTACACGTAATATTATTCCTTGATCTAGCATATGATATTCGTTAACCAACTCAATCCTGCAGAAATCAAATCAGTTAAGCCTAATAGCATTCAGAAATTAAATCAGATTATCAAGAATAAATTTCATGTGAGAAGGAATAAATAATGAATACTAAATTAACCATTAATTATAAATAAGGTTCAACATCCCTTAGAACTAAATAAAAAGAACTTAGCTCATGTCTTCAATCCTCTAATATTGTAGATGAGAGAATATAGTAGATGATTGAATGAATAAAACCCTGACTAGCATCCTCTATTTATAGTGCTAGACAAAGTCCTAAATCCTATAGGAAGTAGAAATCCAAATCCTAAAAGGAATTACAAATCATAACTAGTTTCCATAAAGAAATATACTTCAATTTGGAAATAAATCTTAGTCTAAAGGAAATTCTAAAGCTAATAGAAATATCAATCCAATTCCATGTAGAAGTCTGCCAAAATCTGCTTTTAGAAACTTTCCAAAAATCTAAGATTTTCCAATTTTTCAGCTCAAATTCTCTGGGGCGAATTTTCATTTTCTGCTACGATGTCCTTTGGTAAAATGAGCATAACCTTTGGTCGGGGAGGAGTTACGGGGCCTGCTACCTATTAAAACGAAGATATAGACGAGATCTACAACTTTCATAATTTGAGATTTGATAGATTCTGGCTGCATCAAAGTCGAAATCCGGCTTCAAGTGACTGTTATGCAAATTCCAACTTCCAAACTTTGAGGTTCAACTTCCGTTTGGTAAAAAGATCATAACTTCTTCATACGAACTCCGATTGGGACGATTCAAGATGTTACGGAAAGCTAAGGAATAGCTCTACAATAAAACCCAAGTCCCAAGCCAAGACCATGTATCCAACTTAATGCTAAAAACTCTACAATTTTTTGTTTTTCCTCATTTCAGCTCCAATTTCTCCTGAAATCATTAAACACCTTAATAAGTTCATATACACATGAAACATGCAATAAAACTAAATATAATAGAATCAAAATAAATGAATAATATGCACTCATCAAATTCCCCCACACTTAGCCTTTTACACGTCCTCGTGTAAAATAAAGTTTAATTTTCAGAAAAATTCTATTCAACCATCATGTCAAAAGATTTCAAGGTACAAATCATGATTATCAACACTAAATTTGCAAAAATCTAATCAACGCCTTATCAATCAACTCACAATTACCAACCTTACCATTTCACCAATGAATTTCATTAAATTAAACTATAACCACATAAGTAACTTTCCCAAAATCATCATACTTACTTAACTTAGTTACCATGGAGCAAAAACTGTGCACACTGACTCACATCCAAGAACAAATTTTTCTCGCTTTTTAAGTTTTTTCATAGAACCTTCTTTTTAGCACAGATGAATATATTTTCATGCTTCTTTTTTTTCGTATATTTTTTTTTTCTTGACATGTGCAATGTCTCCTTTTCTTAGGCATTTCAGAGTTACCCATTAGCGAACTTTCCACCAACGACTCCCAAACCAGATGATCTTAGGGTGTAGAGACACCCCTAAGGCTTACTTATTCAAGTAACAAAGGCCACAAAAGTCGACTAGTCAAGCTGCTTTTATCCATCACACTTTTCAGCGTGAATACCGATGCTTCCAGAGGCTTAGATACCCAGTTATTTCGCACAATGGACATTGAAACAGATTTTTAATTCTATTTTCCTTCTTTTTTTTCTTTTGTTTTTCATTCATCATTTTTTTCACATGGTTCTGCAACAACATAAGCAAGCTAAACAGTTCTAAGTCATGAAATCAGTGCACATAGACAACTCTACAAATAGCTTAGCCAAATAAACATGTTTCTCATATTCAAGTACTCATGTATCACAAATTTAATTTAAATCAGTTACTATGGATCATGGCTTAGTTTTCATCATTCATTAACTAACTAAGCATTAAATAGATTTTGAAATTTAGCATTAATTTTTAATCTTTGACTTTAATCTTTTTAACACATAGCCAGATATAATCATGAAATCAAAATTTTCAAAAGCATTAATTTTTTTTTTAAATTCCCCATCAAAATCATATCAATATTCCTAAATAAAATAAAAACCTAAATTTTCAATAAAAACCTAAATCTTCCCCCCACACTCAAACCTTACATTGTCCCCAATGTAAAAAAATCATGTAAAGAAGAAAATACTACTAGCTAACATGCAATAAAAAAACTAAAAAGTAAAGGGATAGAAAAATTAAATCTGGAATCTTGGGTTGCCTCCCAAGCAGCTGCCCTTGTTTATTGTCATTGGCTTGACATCATCCTTCTCATCTTATATAATTGGACTTGTGTACTTCAAGTGGACTGGTAACAATTTCAATTCTTCATTAGGAGCATCTTTCAGATCCTGATTTTGGTCCATTCTAGCCCTTAAATCCTCCTTATATATTTTCTCAAGAGATTCCTGCACTATAGAGTTAACAACATCAATAGAAAAAATAGAATTAACATTACCAAGATACCCCTTAACTTTATATATGCTGAACTGGACATGCGCGTCGTCCAATTCCATGTGTAAGGTCCCATGGTGTTGTGTTTATCATTGTGTGTTGTTGATGGTACAAGGAAAGTATCATCATCTATGTCCTCCTTATAGAAATCTGTAGGAATAATTAATTCTTCCATCTCTGCCTCTTGTTCATCCTTTTCAGACTTTGAATACCTGATTTCTTCAAATTTAGCAGTAGTCTCGAGCACATCCAAATGGTTTCCACTAGTGAACTCCTTATCATCTTTAAGTCCTTGTTCCCTATTCGCCATTTCATCAAGAAATTTTGCATTAGACTCTGTATACCACGTTGCATTCTTTCCAACTTTCCAATTACTTATTAGAACTTGGGGAAAAGGCAGTTTTGGTTTATAAGCTAAAAGAGGTGGAAATTTGTGCTTGAGTACATCACTATTGTCGGACTTACTTTGTATTGAATTTCCTTGCTGCTGATCCTCTGCACCACATCTCAATGTTATAGCACTTACATTTTCAACAATTTGAGAAAGTAACCTTCCTACTATGGTTGCAAGCTGACCAACTTGGTCCCTCAGATCTTGAATAGAAGTTCTTGTCTCCTGCTGGAATTATTGTGTCTGACTCATGAACTGTTGTGTTTGGTTCATGAATGCCTTGAACATATCCTCTATAGATGTCCCAGAATTGATAGGTACTTCTTGGTTTTCTGTGTGGTATTCAGGTTGAGCTTGCTGAAAACCTTGCGTATTCCTTGCAGCCATTTGTCGAACTATAGCAGTTAATTCAGAAATTTGTTGCTCAATATTACAAGTGCTCACCTCGTTTACCCTTTGTGATGCATGAGTCATCCTAGTATCATACTGTTGTGAGTTGGCTGCCATGGTTGTAATTAAGTTCTTTGCAGCGTCTGGAGTTTTGTCTACCAGTGCTCCTCCACTAGCTGCATCGATCATACTTCTTTCCATTGGTAGCAACCCCTCATAGAAGTATTGGATCAAGTGATGGTCATCAATTCTGTGAGGTGGACAGCTGGAACACAACTTCTTGAACCTTTCCTAATACTCATAGAGAGTTTCTCCATTGAACTGCCTAATTCCACATATCTCATTCCTTAGGTTGTCGACTCTTGATGCAGGAAAGTAATTTTCCAAGAATAGTCTTTGCATATCAGTCCATGATCGTATTGATCCTGAAGGTATATAGTATAACCAGTCTTTAGCCAAATCTGCTAATGAGAATGGAAAAAGTCTAAGCTTGACCTGCTCCTCTGTCACTCCTTGTGCTTTCACCGTGGAACACTCCACATGGAACTCCTTTAGATGCTTATATGGATTTTCACCTTTAAGACCATGAAAAGTAGGCAAAAGATGAATTAGTCTAGAGTTAAGTTCAAAAGCAACATCTAAAGTAGGATACTCAATACAAAATGATGATTGATCAAGATCGAGAGTAGCTAGTTCTTTCAAAGTCCTATTTTTGTTTGGCACCGCCATCTTTTCCTCTTCAAGTGATGGAACAAGAGCTTCTTCTATATCTGCAATTTTCTCTATATCTTGAACAAAATTTTAAGTTAATAGAGTGAGAGGACTAAGTTATAAAATAAAAATAAAAATAAAAATAAAAATAAAATAATAAATAAACGAAAATAAAGAATAAACAAAAACAAATAACACTCCCCGGCAACGGCGCCAAAATTTGGGAGCTGTCGTTTACACTCCTAAATTAACCTCACTTTCACTTTACAAATTTAAACAATTAGCACAATAGTAAGCAAGGATCGATCCCACATAGAGTGATTTGTTTTATATTTATCCTATGATTTCTATTGACAAAGGGATTTTGAATTAATTAATTAAATTAACAAGAATAAACTAATAAGAATAAACAATGAATAAAAAGCTTCAGTTCTTCAGTTCAGTATCACCATTTTACAATAATAGATTAATAGTGCAACATTATTTACCCTTCAATGAAACTAATAGCCCTAGGTAACAACAAGCTCTGCGACCCGAAACTCCCCTTAGATTGTCACTAAATGAAACAAGCTCTTCACAAGATTCTAACAATTATATAACCTAGAATAAGCTCTCTAGATTTAAAATAATAGCAGCATTAAGAACTAGGGAATTAGACTATTCCAAACAACAAACACATAAGCTCGGATTGTTTAACTTGTCTTCTGATAATCATAGCAATACTCAAAAGCTTGTCCACAATCAGATATTACAAATTACTAGTTGTGATTAGAAACAATATCAATTACACGTAATATTATTCCTTGATCTAGCATATGATATTCGTTAACCAACTCAATCCTGCAGAAATCAAATCAGTTAAGCCTAATAGCATTCAGAAATTAAATCAGATTATCAAGAATGAATTTCATGTGAGAAGGAATAAATAATGAATACTAAATTAACCATTAATTATAAATAAGGTTCAACATCCCTTAGAACTGAATAAAAAGAAATTAGCTCATGTCTTCAATCCTCTAATATTGTAGATGAGAGAATATAGTAGATGATTGAATGAATAAAACCCTGACTAGCATCCTCTATTTATAGTGCTAGACAAAGTCCTAAATCCTACAGGAAGTAGAAATCCAAACCCTAAAAGGAATTACAAATCATAACTAGTTTCCATAAAGAAATATACTTCAATTTGGAAATAAATCTTAGTCTAAAGGAAATTCTAAAGCTAATAGAAATATCAATCCAATTCCATGTAGAAGTCTGCCAAAATCTGCTTTTAGAAACTTTCCAAAAATCTAAGATTTTCCAATTTTTCCGCTCAAATTCTCTGGGGCGAATTTTCATTTTCTGCTACGACGTCCTTTGCTAAAACGAGCATAACTTTTGGTCCGGGAGGAGTTATGGGGCCTGCTACCTATTAAAACGAAGATATAGACGAGATCTACAACTTTCATTATTTGAGATTTGATAGATTCTGGCTGCATCAAAGTCGAAATCCGGCTTCAAGTGACTGTTATGCAAATTTCAACTTCCAAACTTTGAGGTTCAACTTCCGTTTGGTAAAAAGATCATAACTTCTTCATACGAACTCCGATTGGGACGATTCAAGATGTTCCAAAAAGCTAAGGAATAGCTCTACAATAAAAGCCTAGTACCAAGCCAAGACCATGTATCCAACTTAATACTAAAAACTCTGCAATTTTCTATTTTTCCGCATTTCATCTCCAATTTCTCCTGAAATCATTAAACACATTAATAAGTTCATATACACATGAAACATGCAATAAAACTAAATATAATAGAATCAAAATAAATGAATAATATGCACTCATCATTATCCTATATATTACATTAAACACACCTACACCACAGAACCTATACTACCTATTTGCTACGCCTTTTTCCTTGGACAACCTCTCGCCTGATGACCTTCTATCCCACAGATAAAATATGCACCTGGTTTGTAGTCGGGACAATACAGAGTAGTATGTCCTTCATAACTGCAAAGATAACATATTATTTTCCCTTTCTTCTTGTCGAATTTTCCTAAGTCATGATCTTCTATCTTTCTTTTTCCCTTCTTGCTCAGAGCTGCACACGATGTGTTGCTTATGGCTCCTATCTGATCAATTTAGATTTTAAGCTTATCTTGTTCTTCCATTGTTTCTATTAACGCTTGACGCAACTGACTATTCAACAGCTTTTCTATTCCTCACAGCCTTTCCAGAAAAAAAACTTTGTTCCTCAGATCCTACACCTCCGTTGATGCTTGATCAGCTTCAACTTTAGTGTCCGAATCACTATCTGTCAGCTCCACCATCTTCGAATTTGGTACTACATTTTCTACAATAACCACCTCGTCTGAGTTATTTTCATCATGAGCCTCTATTTCTGCTATTGACTTTGATATTAGCTCAGGTGTATGGATTCGATCCTTTTTCATGCTATAAGCATATAACAAGCCTTTTCCACCAGACATCTACACACATAAATTATCCTGATTAGCATATTGTATATACACACAGCAAATAATAGTTTTATATAAGTTATCTTTTATTTTGTTTGACAATGAATTTATTCAATTCATCTCCTTTTAAACACTATATAAGTTATTTATATTTTCAACGTTTCTTTCTGTTCTAAGGTTATGACCTAAGGTCTAGCCCACCTAAGGTTTTTAACCCTAAGCTCTGAGAACAACCTGTAAAGCCCCCAAATCCGGGTACTTGAAACCTGAATTCGGTGCTTCACGATACCATTTTTATGAGCGAAATAATACTAATAATAATAACAATAATATAAAGATCAACTTAATTTACATATTCATCAGAGTCTGAATCCCAAGTATGTAACCTTTAAACATTCATTACAACCCTGATAGATAATATATATCATACTTGTCTTAATAAAAATATCAAACTATTACAGAAACTACCACAAATCTTATTTGGTTAGCTTTCCTTTCCCTTTGTTTCTGCATGATCCTTCTGGTTCTTCACACTTAGCTAAAAACATTTAAATTAAGCAAGGATGAGCATTTGAGTGCCCACAAGTAGTAGCAATTATATATATATATATAAGTTGAAAGATTTTAAATATTTTCTTTATACTACCCTTCTACAACAAGTCAATAGTTGTGAAGTAATCTGAACCGATAATAATAACATAATAACTATCTATCAAATTTTTGAAACTACGTAATGATTATAACTAGGGTTAAGGTGACATACTATGAACATTATTTTCATTTTCGAAAAGGTTAAGCAAAAATTCATCTGTAAACCGTCATAACTTACAGGCACGGGGGTGATCAGCCCGTTGTACCCTGTATTGATCAATACTACATGCAAGAACGAGGGTATCATTCACTCTATCTGCTTTGGGCGCATAAAGGTTTTCCCGTGTAGGGATGTTCATACTTGTCTGGGTTCCAAATCAAAGGTTTTATCTCGTTCAACAATAATCTATAATTCAACATATATATATATATATATATATATATATATATATATATATATATATATATATATATATACGGGTAATTGACAAAGGTGTATCAACATGTGATTAAATACAATGATTATCCAAGTGGGGCCACTTGTATAACTATTTATAGAAATTAACGAACATAATATATATCTGAATTTACTATATACTAACATGTTGATAATCAATGAGCGTATATAATATCGGGTTAATAATCTGTATAGTAATAATATAATTCTAAAACATTCTTACTCATTTCCATTACATAAAGAAAATGCAAAGGTAAGATACTTGCCTGGTACGATGCTTACAATTTATAACTTAATTTTATCTTTTATATCACGACCTATCATTAATCAGATCATTTTATTAATTAGAATAACATACTATAACACATAGCACTGCTTATTGCAGTCAGCACATTACCTACTCACATTGTCACATATGTTTAACAACAATTGAATCACAAATAAATACATATCTAATCAAATTATCTAAGTCCAGATCAATTTCTGAAACATGTCGGTGTACCGACAACTTTATCGGGTAATTATCGAGTCTAAGACTCTATCCTGTAGCTCATCATCTGTAATTATTAGTCATATTACTTTTAAATGACTTAATATAATTTTAAAACATTTATTATAATTTATTTTGAATTTTGAAACATCGAAATCATTATTAAATAATTTAAATATTAAACAATTCTATTATCATTAATATTTAATTACTATTAAACTATTAATAAAACCATTGCAAAAATATTAAAGTTATTTATAATAACTTAGAATATTTTTAAAGTATTAATATTACCCTTAAATGATTTTTAACACATTTAAAATTATTTTTAAATGATTATCATTAATATTTAAATATTAATATTCTATTTATCAAAATATTAAAAGTCATTAAATATAACTTAAAATATTTTTAATTCATTTATATCCTTTTTAAATGATTTTTAAATTAATAAAACTATTTAGTTAATATAATTATTAAATAAATTAAATAAATTTAATAATAAATTAATAATTATTAATATTAAATTATTAATAAAATTATCCTTTAAATATTAAAAGTTATATTTTATAACTTAAAATTATTTTTAAACACTTTATTTTCATTTTAAATGATTTTTCTAATATTCAAATAATTTTTAAACTAAATTATTTAATATAATTATTAAATAACCTTCATATCATTAATTAATAAAATTTATCTTTAAATATTAAAAGTTATATTTTATAACTTAAAATATTCTTAAATACCTTATTATTATTTAAAATAATTTTTAATATAATAAAATTATTTTTAATTAATTTATTTAATTCATTTAGTAAATAACTTAATTATTATTAATATTAATTTATTAATAAAATTTATAACAAAATATTAAAAGTCATTAAAAATAACTTAAAATATTTTCTTATATCCTTATATAATTTTAAATAATTTTTCAAGTATTAAAATTATTTTTAAATAATTTATTTAATATTATAATTAAATAAATTAAATACCCTTAATATTCTAAAAATATTAAATATTTTTGAAATATATTCAAAATAATTAAAAACTAATTTTCGAAATTTTTAATAATTTATTTTGTAATTTTAATAATTACAAACTAATTTTCTATAATTATTTAATAAAAATATAATTTATATATATAAACTGTCACTAATGACCACCTATAGCGACATAACTGTCGCTATAAGTGTTCTTCATGTTTTTCATGCAAACTCAGATCTTCATGTGCAGTGATCGAGGGCACTACTTTGACCAACATCTAAACACGAGTCATGTTGTTTCATGGCAAAATAAATGTTAGAGGTTGTAGTACTAATGTAATCCTACAAGATCCAACAACAATCATGGCCAACAAGCATGAAACCAATGAGATCTAAGCCTTCAAAGGGGCTGTCAGATATGTTCTTCATTTTCTGGGTTACCCAGAAATGAAGAACAGTTCGTGAGGTCAACTTTGGGCTTCCACAACTTGTTGATCATGTGATGTTTCTGTTATATAATGCATCCAGTACATACCCAACATGACAAGGAAGAGCTCTATCACATTATATCACTAAAACAACAACAGATCAAACATAACAAGGCCGGTCAAACCATGTCAGACGACATGGTCAAGCGTTTTCTGGGTTACCCAAAAAACAGCTTCCATGTTCGTCTGTCCTAGTTTGACCATCCAATATTTTGGAGATGTTAAGGCTAAAACATATAGTATAAACTACATACTACAACATGGATTCAACAAACAACATAAATAAACAATACACTGACAGATTTAGCCGATCAAAAGTGTTGTCAGGCCGTTTCTGGGTTACCCAGAAACACCCGGTCATGGCCGGTTAAAGACTTTTGACCTTGAATAACTTACAATCGGTTCATGTTCTGACTTTGATTTAAGTTCTAGAATAAAGATCTCATGACATACTACACGATCAAACATTAAAACAACAAAAACACATATCATACCGAGATCTATGGCCACTGACATTCATTGTCAGACCATATTTTTTTAGTTTTCCAGATTTTGAAGAACATCAAATCCGAGCCTCTAGATGTTATGGATCTAACATCTACCAACCTAGATCATGATTATACACTACAATTAACATATTCTAACACTCAATCATAACATTTAACAACAGATCAATGGTCAGATTTTTTAGGGTTAGTTTATACCTTGATGATCAATCTCTGATTCTGGCTTCTAGTGTTTGTTATATGTATTAATGGGGCTGGTATTTGGGACTGAAGAACGCATGAAATTCATGGCTTTAGGTGAGAGAGAGAGTTGTTAAGAGCTTATAGTGCAAAGTGAGCAAATGAGTACATTTTCTCTCTCTCAATCCTTTTATATAGATGTTAGATACATGTACGGCTGATAATTGAGGCTAATTGCTGGCAATTTTAAGTCACATGGGGTTGTTGGATTTGGTCACCAACTCCCACACTTGTCAAACTTTGTATTTTACATTATAAAGAAAATCCAAAGAGGGGTATTTTGGGCATTTCGCTCATAAATTTAATGGCGTTCTTGTAATCTTGCAAACCCTTAGGGTTTGACCTTTAGGGTTTAACCTTAAGGTTTAGCACAATTCATTTATAGGATTTCCAATTTAGGGTTTGCACAAAAAAAATAAAATTAAATAAATTTTAGTTTCTAAAATTTTTGAAATTAGGATTTCCTATTTATGTGATTAATTTTCTAATTACACTATACATGAACATTAGTGTTTTAGTGTCCACTAAATAGCACTTAGCTTACAATTAATAAATTAGGGTTACCAAATTAGCAAATTAGGGTTACTAATTTAAGAATTAGGGTTTCTAGTTAATTAGGGTTTTTAGAGTTTTTAATTACTAATTAGGGTTTTCCATAATTAGCACTAAACTCTACAACACATACCATATACAACATAACACGATGGCTTACCAGATTTTAAAGTCTTAATTGACTTACTAACTACGGTTTATAAGGAAAATATTGCTAGGATTTTCTTGATTAGCTAATTAGGATTTCTAACTATTAATTAGGATTACCTAATTAATCATAACATTATATAATACATAACATAAATAATATATCACAGTTATATAACTATCTTAAACTCACAATTGATTTTCAAATTAGGGTTTCCCATAGTAAAATTAGGGTTTTGACATTAAACACCATAATTGACCAACCATCCTCAATACGAACATACAATACATATTTATAGCACTAAAAAAATCAAAATATAATATTATTATATTATTATTCTCATTTCTAGATAAAAATCTAAAATTAGGGTTTAGATTCCATATCTGATTTATTCTACCATATTTAACCTTAATAATTAAGGTAAAATAATAAACTTAATAATCTGTACTAAAATCCATATAATAAAATAATTATTATAATTATTCTAAGAAAATCATTTCATATATTATTTAAATAATATATAACTATATTTTCATGAAAAATAATTCATAAAAATATTTCTGCTATAATATTAATTATTATAAGAATATACTTTATAATAATCAATAATTCTAAAATAAAATTATTTGTAAATATTTATGTAATAAATATTTTTTTATTTACCACATAAATACATGTACATCTTATCTTGTCCAAATCCTCATCCTTAAAATATATAAAAAAAATTATACGCAAAATTTCTTATTTATTTATATAGAAAATATCGGGTTGTCACAACTGAGGCATTTCAACGAATGAATCCAGCTGCTGCAGATCAATTCCATTTTCCAGTACCACAGTCATGCCGCAATATCCACCATTTGACACCGATGTGGAGGAGTTTTCAATCCCACAGCCACCGTCTGCTTAGCATGCTATAGGAAAGTCCTCTTATACTTTAATGCAGTATTTTCACAATGAGGACATTGTGTTTGTCAAGTTTGGGGGAGTAGTAGTGTAGTTTATTAGTTTTGTCTAAGTTTGTTATTTTTGTTGAGTATGTTAGTTTGCTTGTGTTAATTGCATTTAGTTAGTTCATGCCAGTCTATGATTGCATTCATGTAGTTGCATTATTAGTATAATATAATTCTTTTTGCATAGTTACTAGTTTAGTATTGTAAATAATTTAATCTTTCTATTTTTATTGGGTAATCTATATCTGAAAAAAATATGAAAATCTCAAAAATATTAGTTAGTTTATTATTTTTATGTTGCATTTAGTTCATATTTGTATGATTCCAGTTATTAGATGGGTTAAAGTTTGTTTAGCCAATGATGAGATTGGAATTGCATAGATAAGCATAGTATTAACTGTTAAGGCTTTGATGTGATTTCTTATCATGAATTAGATCTTTATCTGTTTGAAATTGGTATAATCACGATAGCATATTAAGAAACAACTATGTTGACTGACTGAGTTTAAATTGACACATAATGAAACTCTTAAGGATAATGCTAGTTTGAATGAAGGGAAGTCATGAATAAGTAGTGATGGCTAAGATTAGACATGAACCTAAGTTTTGGGGAAAATTTGGGATATTAAGCTTTAAAAAGAGAAAAAAAGAGAGAAAAAAGAAGAGAAGAAAGAAAAAAAAGTATGAATAAATATCGTGGCTAGTCTAGTTATGTGGCCTTTGTTACTTGAGTAAGTACGCCCAAGGGGATGTCTCCGCACCTAGCGCCCTAAAGCCTAACGGTTTGGGAGTCGTTGGTTGAAAGCTCGCTAAGGGGTAACACTGAATAGCCTAAGAGAACTAGACATCGTGCAATCATGAGAAAAATAAAAAGTTAAATACGGGTAAAAGAGCGAAAAGCCCCCGTATGTGAATAAATAAAGCATAAGTATCCCATTTTGACCTTTGAATTTGGTAACTGTTTGATTTTAGTTGGATCTTGCTTATTTTTGGATTTCTTAGCTTTACGTTGTATGATTCCTTTAAAGAAGACTATTATGTGCTTTATTTAACTTTACGTCAACAGGTTAAGATTTGGTGATTGATTGAGAAGTTATTGATTTGTCATGGTATGATGTATTGTCATGTGAATAGCCTTTATTCTGTTTGATAGCTGGATTCGTAGGCATATAATTAGGTGAATTGCATTGCATATTGTTGTGCTCGAGGACTAGCACGGTTTGAGTTTGGGGGAGATTGATGAGTTGGTTTCATACCGACGAATCGAGTTCCTATTTGAGCTTAAAAAGTGTTTAATCTATCTATTTTAGTATAGTTTTATGTGTTTGTATTTGTTTTACTTGTAGGTTTTATTATATGTTAGTTAAGGCATGTTGGTGGCAATGTTGCGAGAATTGGCATAAAATGCAAGGAAATCAGTAACTGCAGCTTAGTACCCCACCAGGGTGGGCATTTTACAAAGGAAATACCCCGTCAGGGCGGGGGTGCACGTGGCAGAGGAAGTTAACACCCCGCCTGGGCGGGGGTGCGCGGACAGAAGGGAAGTGTTTGGATACAATTCTAACACTGCTGTGGTATGGACTGAACGACTTTGGCTTTGATTGGGACTGGATTGTGGACGTTTCTATCAGCTATTACAGAGACTTAGGCTAGGAAATTCAAAGAAAAAATCATTCAATCTATACACTTATCAATTTGAACTTTGAATCCCTAATTTGGAGTAGATCGTGGAGGAGCGGATCGGAGAAGCAAGGATCACAAAGATTGCATAATTGAAAGAGGATGAGGGTGGTTCTATACTATTCTTATACTTTTAATTCAATTTCTGTAATTGGGATGAAGTTTTCTTTAATCTTTTTAGTGTTTAATTCATTCGTTATGAGCTAAATTTCTTATTAAGCCTGCAATGGATCTTTAAGTAAAACGATGATTATCATACTTTGATTTCAGTTCAATAAAGCTATCTTCTTAGTTCATTTATTATGATTTGTGCATAACTTATGAATTGCTAGATCACCAATTCTATATGAATTTGTATGGATTCGAGAGATGAGATATGAATCTAGACTTAGTCATAATAGCATGTGTTTATGATTTCTGTGTTTGGATGAAATTCATGATGTATGTTTAGGATAGAGATATACCTAGCATTGTATGTAATCATATAAGAACTTGGAATTTAAATCTTCTTTAATTATAATTCACATAAAGATATAGTGAATTAGTTAATTAGGGTATTTGGCTTAATTCTACCAATTATGGATATAAGTTAATATGGTATTAGTGCATTGAGAAATGGCTAATTCTACTTTTGTGTTCTTGATTAATGAACTGGGATAGTTAATTGGATTGAAAAGAAGTG
Source organism: Panax notoginseng (assembly GCA_016801055.1). Classification (NCBI taxonomy): domain Eukaryota; kingdom Viridiplantae; phylum Streptophyta; class Magnoliopsida; order Apiales; family Araliaceae; genus Panax; species Panax notoginseng. The sequence continues at coordinate 21,494,157 of CM029012.1, read as the reverse complement.
TGATAATCTGAGTGCAGCTTAAAGTGAAGTTGTGGGCTTAATTCTCTATTATCTGAGTAAAATTTGAGGTAATTAGTTGTGTTGATTTGTTTCGATTCTTAGTTTATTAGCTTAAAGTGAAGCGTAATAATCTGAGTGAAGCTTACTTGACTTATCATTATATTCTTTGTCGATCACGTATACTTGCGTGCCGTGCATAATTAGATTTTACACCAATAGAGATCATCATAGTATCTTGTGTATGATGAGTTATACTTTGACTTATTCCTTAATACCCTTAGGGTATATCAAAGTGTGACACCCCCAAATACAGGTACTCGAGTTTCCCACAGATTTGGTGTTCACTCACCGAAATAAATAACATCTATCTACCCATAGTAAAGATAACAATAAAATTTAAATAAAAATCATCCCATTAAAGGGTTACAACAACTTAAACAAATAAATCCCAGGTTATCTAACCTTAATACATCAAATGCGAAACATCATAAACAAATAAGACTTAAACATCACAAAATAAGTCTTAACATAATCATTCTCAAATACTAAATATTATTATTATCATTTGCTTGCTTTGCCCTTGCCCTTACTTGTGGATAGCTCATCAACATTCTCAATCTTAGCTGCAATGTTATTATGCAAGAGTGAGCAACAATTTCCCACAAGTTTAACAATAGTAATAATAATAACATGCGAATAATCAATGGATACTGAACAAAAGAAAGCTCGGCTTTTGAATCAAGATTAGAACAGTAATCAAAAGTACATCTGAGGGTCACAAGACCATGAACTATGTCCTAGGTTATTAAGTATTTCTACTTTAAATTACGACTATATGGACCTTACTTCTCGTACTTTGGGGGATCAACCCTTAGTACCATGTATGTGCACAACATCTTAACGCTATCGCATAATATAATCCTCTATAACAAGGTTGTTCATCTCAGCTTTGACGTTAGAGTCCACACCAAAGGAAGTTTGGTTTGGATTAGCTTCAAGGGTAATTTAGAGTTCAATAATCATCAACTAAGGATTAGTTGAATCAATAAAGAATCACTATATATCCAAGGTTTCAATGCAATAACGAAATCAATAATCAAATCAAAGATTGAATCTCAACTCTATATAATTAACTGAAAAGATTGAATCTCAGTTCTACACAATTGAATGAACTTTGTACAATAGAAGTAATACTTCAAAAGAATTAGAACATTTCATTTGGAATCATGAAATTGAATAATTAAGCTTTGAACAGTTCGAAATAAGAATACGAAGCTTGCTCAATAATAATAAGATTTAAGAACTTGCTAAATATAAGAATAGGGTTTGGAAACTTGCCTCGTGCGTAGTCTAAACAATTACTACTCACGTTCACCACAAGTCCTATACACATACCATATGTATTCACGACATTCATTAGTTACATTAATACTAACCTTATAGGTTTAGTTCCCTCTTTTAATATAACTTGTTAACTTGGTTTAAATTCTGCTCATTATCATCATTCACATATACACGACTGAAATCTCAAATCTTAAGTTTAAACAACATCATATCATCTCATGGACATCATTTTTTTTAATGTGATTTAACCAGTTACAAAACATAGCAGTTATAAGGTCACAAGACCTTTTCTAATTTATTTTTATAATTCTCTTATTATGTGGTTCATTAGCCACACTTTCACTTAATTATTTAATATAAACTCCACTTTATTTAACAAATCATTACCCTTCTAATTTAATTACTTAATTAAATTAGAATATTTTCATTCCCTCACTATTATTACACTCGAATAAATTATTCTATAATAATTTCCATCGAATATTTATTTTATTCCATAAATATTTCAACTAAAATATTCATTTTATTTGATAAATATTTTAATTTTAATTTTTTTGCCCGACAGGGCGGGGTAATTTAGCTTGGTAACACTCGCCAAGGCCGGGTTACCCAGATTCAGTTTTTGCAGTTCGCGAAGAACACAGAACATGGCCAATTTAGGCCAAAATTTCACACAAACAACGAATTCAGTTTCACCCATATGTTGTGAACTTAACAGAAACATTTAATGATATTCCTAGCATACTTTTAACATCTTAAGTCATAAACAACAAAATTTAAAGTCACAATTTTAATATTTTTGTGAAAAACTTCATTTTTGGCATTCTTAACGAAATCGACCACTACGAACTCGTTTTTCCACCAAATCAATCCATACAAGTTTCGTTCTTTTCGTTTTTACATATATAAACATAATCAATTATCAATTTACCGTTTAACATACGATTAAAGCACCAATTTTTGTACTTATGGGCCACATTTTTTGTACTTATGGGCCACATTCAAACATTATTTCTCTGTAACCTTCAATATTCCAACTTAATCTTAATTTCAGGGATTAAGTTATCTAAAATTGTTTATAAACATCAAATAGCAGATTATACATGCATATTAACAATTAAAAACAGCTTCTCAACAATTTGGCCATAAAAATTCAATTACAAAGAACTAAAATAATATTTTTACTGTAATTCAAAACTCGGATTTTAAGCATGATTTCATGGATTTGATTATTCTAAATCCCATACAAGTCATGTAAAACATGTTATAAACATATATAACATCATATATTTAACAATCATTCATAAAAATTCAAATACAGAAACTTAAAAATTGATTTCATGAAGAACTTTTAAGAACGTAATTTAAAAACATGAGATTAAGAGATTACCCTTGATTATTCTGTTAAAATGGTAGGAAGCCCTCCTATGATTCTGCAAACATTCTTCCTCAAATCCAATTTCTCTGTGATTCCTCTGACTTAGGTTTTAGGAACTACGTAAAAAATAAGGCTGATACATAATATAATGCGCATAATATAACCGGTGCGTACATGGGTAGCAGTTAAGCGCAGTATGGCCTTAACTGCTCCCCATGTCCTCAAGGCCATGTTTGGTTTGTTCCAAATCAACTCATTTTCCCATTATTTTAATTAACTTGTTTATTATATAGTTTATTTGTCACACTTTAATTAATCAAATAATATTATTTAAATTTAATTAAATAAAAGGAAATATTACTTATTAAATCACATCATCACATAATTAAAATTTTTATTTATTATTTATAACAAATCATTAAATCTCTAATTAAATAGAACAACATTAAACTTATTTAAGAACTAATTTAATTTAATTATCTCAATTAAATTCTCACTTTGATCTATAAAATTATTCCACACTAATTTAATTAATGTGAAACACTTAATTAAAAATTATCTACCACAACTCCATCAAATAATTATTTAACTCAACAAATAAATCAATAAAATATTTATTTAATTCAATAAATATTTAAAAATTAATTACAAAGGTCTTGCTCGTCATATCAAAGGGTATGCTAGGGTGTAATAAGTTGTATATGGAGATAATGAATGATCAACAAAGAATCAACCGCTTCTAGTAAAAGAAGAAAATGTCGTATGATCGATAAATGACATCCACGTAGTTCTTGACAAAGACAGAATGAAATTAGAAAGGAATTTATAATTTGTATTATTTGGAGTTATGCATTTAAGAATTGAAATACATATAATTAAATAAAATAACACTTGACAATAATTCTATGTCTTATATTTAATTTGGACATTGTATGGTGGAAGGATTGAATTATGCGGTAACTTTTTACTCAAAGGTTTTTTTATGATTAATGTTAAATCTATATTATCCGGAAAGTCATTGATCGCTAAGAAGATTAATCCTTATTGTAGAATAATTGTTATTTATTTAAATAAATTAATAGATTAATTTATTTATTTAAATAAGATTAGAATTGTTCTAATTGATTTATTCACAACCGGTTTAATATAGAGAACCTAAATGGTCATACCGTAAATGGAAGAATATTTTTTTGAGAAGTAAATGACATCATCGTAATAATAAGTTAAGTGTATTTAATTAATCTATGGTGATAGAATAAATTAAATAGCTTAATATTTATTATTTAATATTTTAGAAATATTAAATATAAATTAATAAGAGGAGTCTTATTATTATTATTATTATTTAATTCCTAAAGGAGTTTGAGAATTAATTAATAAGAGTACTCTCATATATTCTTAATAAGATTAGGAGACTAATTAATTAAAAGAATTTAACTAATTATTCTTAATAAGATTAGAAGCCGAATTAATGAAAGGAGTTTAATTAATTAAAATAAAACATAATTTTTTAATTGTTAAGGAGGGTTACCTACATCTATAAATAAGAGGAGTCTTATTATGGGCGAGGGTTGATTTTTTTTTTACAAAACACGTGAATGACAATTCCAAGAGTTAGGAGAGTACACCTTTTCTATAGAGATAGAAAAATTAGGATTTTGCCAAATACTCATTTTCTTGAATACTTGTTCTTCCTTGGTGGATCACCTCTAAAGGCCAAACACTTGGGTGGCTAACGTTGATCAAAGGAAGGAATCAAATCCCGTAAATTCAAGTTAAACATTAAAAGGAATTGGAGGTGAACTCGTACCTGAGGAAGCTAGTTTCTATAAGAATATAAATTTGATCTCCATCTCTTTTCTATTGATTGATAATTATTCACAAAGAATAATCATGGTGATGGGTTTGTATGAAAATTTTAAATTCCTATTTTATTACGCTTCCGCACCTTTTATGTAATTTGATTGCATCATCGCGCTATATACAAACCTAACAGTGGTATCAGAGCCGAACTTTGTGCTAATTATTGATCTTAATGATTCCATGTATGTATGGTATGCGATTGGATCGAATTTTCTAGGTAAAGAAAACTTTTTTTGATTCTGCTACACTGCGCCGCCTCCAGTTCATTCTGGAGCGCGGCCGCGCCCTACACCATAATTTGAAATTTTTTATTTTATTTTTATTTATTTATTTTAGTTAAAATAAAAAGTTTATTTTTAATTGGAAAATATTTTAAAAATAAAAGTTTTATATTAACTTAGAATTAGATTCCACGTTCGTTTGAATAAAAGAGTTTATTCAAAAGTTTTATATTAACTTGGGATTGGATTCCACATTCGTTTGAATAAAAGAGTTTATTAAAAAGTTTTATATTAACTTGGAATTGGATTTCACGTTCGTTTGAATAAAAGAGTTTATTCATATATGGAATAGAATTCTATGTTTCCTAGAATAAAGTAGTTTATTCACATCTGGAATAGGATTCCATGTTTCCTAAAATTAAATATGTTTAATTTTAATAAGGAATATGATTCAACATATTTTATTTTTCAGCAATTTTAAGTTAAAATAAAGGAGTTTATTTTGTACTTGAAATTGGATTCCTTGTTAATTAAAATAAAGGAGTTTATTTTGATTTAGAATTTGATTAATATTAAACTCATTTATTTTTATTCAAAATTGGATAAAATAAAATAAATAAACTATTATGATTTAAATTATGATTAAAATAAAGGAGTTTGTTTTTTTTATCTCAAAATTGGATTTTTAATAAATTTGAAATTGTCTATTAAATTGATATCGATGCATATATGGAATGGATTTTGTGGACATCGGAATTTTTATTTGTCACTTTCTGTACTTGTCTTTTGGTATTCTCATTTTAGGTGAGTTTAGTTTGAAAAGGTCTGACATGTATATGTCGATGATTTGACTTTTAGAGTCGCCAGTTGGTAGATTTGAAATGGTTGTACCAACTTAACCAAAAAGGTTTGCACAAAGACCCAATGGTTTGACACTGTTTAACTAGTCTTGAAAATCGAGATTCGTTAGGGTTCGGGAGCTTGATTACACGGAGGGAAGGTGTTAGGCACCCCCGACTTTCGTGATAACACGGTTACCGCCACTTTTCATTAACTTTTATCTGCATATTTGTGTGTGTATGTGTGTTGGGTGTATGTGCAATTGTCTTGAAGTAGTGCTATGCGTCGTTTGCACCTATATACAAATGGTTTGACTTTTGTATAAAAGTTTAATTTTAACAAGATATAGCAGTGATGTTTTGCAAAATAGGTTTTTCAAACCCTTATGCTTAATAGTAATTGAGGCCTTTAATACTTTTATTTTATTGTGTGTTTGGCTTGATTGCTTTTATTTTTGAGATGTAAGGCATCTTCGACAAAATAAGATACATAGCAGTGTCGAACTCCTTGTGGGCATGAGAGCCATCTAAGAATATCCAGACACCGTAGATAATTTACAAGCTGGTTGCAGCTACAAAATGTCCATCATGGGAACCGAATCTAGATTTAGAGGATGAATATGTGATCACATGATTCCTAGGCTCACATGAAAGTGTAATATGTACAAAAGCTAGAAAAAGATCTAGATTTGAGTAAATCTAATCATTCTAGCTTCAACAGTTCTAGTTTAGTCACTTTTAAACCGATCAAAGTTAGAAATAGCCAGATTTAGGCAAATCTAGCCCACGGGCTAAACGATTAAATAACTACATTATGAAAACAGTTAAAGCAAATATTTACATAAAAACGATAAATATATATAAGTACTATATATATATATATATATATATATATATATATATATATATATATACGGTCCGGATCTTAAGCTCACCCTTTATTCAACTCACTCGAGCTCACCCCCCTTTTAGCAACGAACCCGGCTACGGTTCGGTCATACAACCATCGTCTATACTTTTAGCGACAGACAACATATAGCGTCGCTAAAAGTATAGACAACGGTTGTATGACCGAACCGTCGCTGGATCCGTCACTAAAGGGGGGTGAGCTCGGGTGAGTTGAATAAGGGGTGAGCTTAAGATCCGGACTATATATATATATATATATATATATATATATATATATATATATATATATAGGTAGTAGAAAGCTTAAAATTTTGAAATATCTTACAGTGGGCTGCCAAGAAGACTTCAGATAGCTTTTGACGCCTAAAAACTCGGTTTCCACAGGTTAAACTTTAGTATGTTACAAAACACGAGCTTACAGCTGTTTAGAAAGAAAAATCACTCAGTTTAGAGCACTCTAGCAAGGGTTACAGAATGAAATGGATAGAGTTTTCTCTCCTTTCTCCTTTTTTTTCAAATGAGCTGCTAAGAGCTCATATTTGAAGACCAGATGACCGCGGGTCTACCTGCGACTGCTCGGGCTGCCCTAAGCCATACGAGTCCCGTCGTCTCGAAGTATGTGCACTTGGGCTACACGATGTCCGCTCAAACCTTCATAACTTCCAATTCGTGCATATGATAAAGCAGTGTTATACCTTTTCAGAATGATGTTTTCGAGAGCTACACAATGACATAGGATTAGAGGTTGTAAGAAGCTGGGAAGATGGATCCATAACCAGATCTTCAAGTCTTCAAAGTCTATCTGTTGTATTATCTTGTGTAGTTGTCACTCGGGATTTGAGCTATAGTTCTTGTGGGATATCCTTGTACGCAGTGTGAATTGAATTATGTTAAGACGACGTGAATGTGATGTTGAGGTGGCAAAATGATGATTTTCCCCCCACCGGGGTTATCTCTGGCTTTGGCACAGATGTAGCAGTCGTTTCTCAGAGTTATCTCTGAGATTTGGCTCCTGTTGATGCTGAATGTCCTCAGGGTTATCTTTGAGGTTGGCTTGACCTCCAGGGGTTATCTCCAGGGTTGAAACTGACTCTTCCAGGGTTATCTCTGGAACTTGAACTGGATCCCTCGGGGTTATCTAAGAGGTTGAACCGGATCCCCTGGGGTTAAAACTGATTCTCATGGGGTTGTCTCCGAGATTGAAAATTAGATCTCCCCGGGTTGTCTCCGGAGTTGAAACTGATGTTACTTCCAGGGTTATCTCTGGAAGACGATTCTGCCTTCTTGCAGGGTTAGTAATAGGAATGTAAAATTTTGTGTGTCTACAGATGCCCCTCTTTATCATATTCATGCGATGTAATGGCATGGATAGGATAAATATCACTAGACACTTGAAATGTGACAAGATAAAAATGATAAAAATGTAATGCAGGATGATGTATATTATGCTGAGTGTTGTTTGTTGGAATAGTTTCCAACAGGATGTGATAACTGCCTGTTCCCATAACTTCTACTAGGGGAGGGAGTTTTCAGTGATGATTCTGTAGAATGGCTTTGATGTCTACTTGACAAGTAGTTTCCAAAGCTCTCATCATCGAAATCTCCTGATGCCACGTTGGGGTTATTATCAGCGGTTTGAACTTTTCATCAGTGCTATTTAAGCTTTATTTGCTGACAAGTCGTAGAGATGTTTTCAAGATCCCTAAGATATTCTTCACTTTTACGAGTGACTCTTGAGGGTTGTATTTGATTGCTGGGGATCTGTATAACAGATTCCATCATCGGTCCTCCCTGATAAGGATGGCTTTCCATGGTTTGTATCATCAAGTTTCTCTGATGCTTCGCTGGAGTTATTGCCAATAGTTTCCTATGTCAGGGATGCATGACCCTCATTGAAATAGCTTTCAACGGCCTGCATCATCGGATTACCTCTAATGCTTCGCTGGAGTTATTGCCAATGGCTGGTAATATTAGAGCTGTCTGATCTTTATTGAAATAGCTTTCAAAGGCTTAGGATGTCTGAAATCTCCATTGGGGATGTTTTTTTGACGAGATGTATGCTTTTGATTGTAATTACAACCCTAAGTTGATTGCATTAGACTTTCACGATGTGTTGACAAGGGCCGCTTTCAATAGCCTTTATCATCTACTTCCTGAACCCTGTATCTGGGCGAATACCAATGATTGATATGTAGACCCGCAGTTTGGTCTCTAAAATTAGGATTTTAGGCTTTTTCGCTTAATCGCATAGAATTTTTTTTCCTGATTTGACTTTTTTTCTTTTGGAACCTCCTTCGTAACTCAAATTAGATCGAGCCAGAGGGGGTGGGGACCACCCAAGGTAGCCATAGGTAGATTGGCGGCTGCCGCGAGTTGACCTGCGGCTGTCGCAAGTTGACCCGTGGCCACTCTTGGGTTATATCTCATTTGTCATCCCTTTCACAAGTCATTTTTAAGTTGAAGCTGCACAGAGAATCTGAGATTTCCTCTTTAAATCTACTAAGTTTGGGTTGTTTTCTGCAAAATCAATCACCGTACAATCGTTCTGCTCTATCCTAGTGACGTTTACATGTTTTCTTTTCCAGTTTTGACCGTTGAAAAGTGAGATATCATATAGAATGATTCAAAACACATAGTAGTGAATATGCATGCTCATATGACTTGATAAAAATTATTTAACATAGTAAATGCTAGTATTTTACCATACTGAATGTATTGATGTGAAAAATATTGACTTTTGAAATAGTCAATTTGGCACCTTTTTTGCTATTTTTCATCCTATTCAAGGACAAATAAGCGAAGGTTTTGAAGCAAAGTAATCCTGGTAATTAGGCTACCCTTATGGATATGACTTTGATATTTTTTTATGCATATATGATGTTTATGACTTCGAGTTGGTCTGCTACTGAATGACCACCTAGTCATGCCTACGTGCATGTGGATAATCCTTTTTACAAAGGAGACTCTGACGAAATTTTTTCCCAAGTTTAGGCATTGAATGATCATGCATTTTTAACTCTACTACAGATGTATGTTAAAGTAATGTATGCATGCATATAGCTATGAACTGCATTTAATGAGCTCCAGGTTAGAATTTATCATACCCTTTCTGAGGTGATTTAGAGACTTTTGTCCAGATATATGGATCTAGATCAGTCGAGTAACTCGCGTAGGACCTCTTCAGGTGTGAGGAGTAGAGCTTCAGATGTGCCTCAGACTCGCCCAGCCTGATAACCTCGTCAGTTGACTGAGTCAGTGATTTATCTTATCCGAGTTGAGAGACTAGATGTTGAGGACGAGGAGGAGGACATACCTATTGCGGATCCTACTCCTTCTTCTTTTATTCTCTGCAGGAAGCTCCTAGCTATAAATTTGACGATTCCAGAGCTTTTGGAAGATTTAAGTCGTCACCCCTCGATCTATCTTTATACGAATAAGGTAATAGTCATATGGATCATCATTTTCCCATTTGTGGGGGCAAGTTGATTTGCATTGTAATGCAGGTTCCCGACTTTACACAGACCAGAGGGAACTGGTTTAGCATACATTCTCTATACCACACTCTTCATCTAGAGTACCGAGAAAATGTGCATGCCTGGGGCTTCGTGGCTTTCTTTTCTATCCTCCCCCATCATTGTCTTTGGGGTTATCTCTGGGCTTTATTTGAGCACTGGTTTCACCAAACTCAGTCTCTCTATTTGTTAGATTATGAGGGGATGATGACACCGATAGATTGGCAATTCATCACTGAGATGGAGTTTTCTAGGGCGCTAGTGCCTTTGGTGATTGACATTTCCCCAACTACCATCAGATCATTGATGGGAGTCCCGGCTATGGCGCTCAAAGGTATGACAGTCCGTTCTGGTCCCTTGAGTGTAGATGCCATGAGTGGGGCTCTGACTGAGCCATTACCCGATGATCGGAGGGTTAGAGATCGCATCCTTCAGTGATTATTTCTAATCATCCTTAGGGGTTATTTTCTGGCTGATAACTCTTCGACGGTGTCATTCCCTTTAGTCAGTACCACTCAGGAGGTGGACCGTATTGGAGAGTTTGTTTGGGGCTCATATACCTTTGCCTACTTCCTCAAAGGGATGCACCTACGTTCAGAGGACGTGATAGAGGATTGGATAGGGTTTTACGCATTCTTGCTGGTGAGCATTTTTCTTTTGATTTCCCTTTATTCGGGTTGCTAGTTTAACTAACTGCAGATACTTGATCTTATACTCGTAGTTTTGGGCCTACAAGAGGCTCTCATGTCTTCATCCTATTAGCATGTTAGGTTTGGATACCTATCCATGGGGACGACGATGACATTTCTCCACTTTAGCGAAGGTTTTGGTAGCTGAGGGTTTTACCCATTTGCGCCTACAGTTGGAGTTGTTGACCGTAGAGGTCATTATATGGGTTCCTTACTCTGATCACCACTTGACAGTTGACTTCGATGGTGATTTCTCGACTAGTATTGTGTATGTATTGTCCACCTATCGGATTCCTCTCCTTACTAACGGAGGTTGGGAGCTCTATTTAGGAGAGCATGCTATTAGGAGCACTACATGAGAGATACACATTCCACTCTTTCCTCCTACCAGGCGTCATTGGCCTTTGTCGTAGCCGATCACTGAGATCCCATTGATGGGCGTGGATGGATTTACTTTGTTAGAAGGACCTTTCACTCATGAGGCTTTTTACCACTGGTGGTTCCCTCGCACCATTGGAGCTCAAACCCGCGCGACACAGTTTATGGGAGATTTGGTTCCTGGCTCCTTCATGATGACAGATTTGATTGCCTGCATCTGAGAGCCTACTCATCTGACGCAGATTGAGAGTTTGACCCAGCAGTTGGACCGGGCATATTTCCTTATCCGACATTTGGGCAGAGATCCATCAGAGAAAGATACTTTTGATCCTTCTAGCTCTAGGGCTGGCCCTTCAGGTGGCCCATATTCAGATGGTTTTGTAGGTACATATCCTCTGTTGTATCAGCCTGATATCCTTTCTGGCAAAGATTCAGTGACTCAAGAGGAGTTACATCAGTTGGACAGATTGGATGATGTGGACATCAACACCATTAACTTCTTCTGATGCATTTCTCGCTATATCTTTTGATAGGCCTTTGTTAGATATTGGGCGGTTGTGCCCCAGTTCTCGTTATATCTTTTGATTGGTCTCTGTTAGATGTTGGGCAGTTGTGCCCTATTTCCCTATATTTTTCCCAGTTGTATAAAGAGATGATGTATTTAAATGATAATGTCCTTAAGAATGTATGTATAATGTTTTCTATTCCATACATCATATTGTATCTGTCATATATAATGCATGTATTATGTCATTGATATGTATTTCTAGAGATGAGTTTATCATTTATCCCTGGATGGTCTTATAACACAGCTCTACAGATGTCTTCATCTACTATTAATCGGATTGAGCATACCCCACCCATGTTGGTGGCATCTTCTTTGAGATCGTGGTATGACCGTTTGTCTTCCCTAGATCGGGTGATAGTTGACCAGTTGATGAGACACTCTATGACCCTCTTAACATGTCAGGTTCCACCGGACTTTATAAAGGGTTTGCTTGAGCATTGGGTACCAGATAGGCAGGTGTTCAAATTTGATACCCAGGAGTTGACTCCTACTTTGGAGGAATATGAGCGTCTTACAGATTTGCCATTGGATCGGCCTTACGCTCGGATGGTTGTCGGTGACATGAGACGACAGTTTATGATCTTGATATGCTTAAGGTGCAAAGTTACCCTAGACGAGATTACCTCGGGGCATGTGGTGTCCATGAGCTTCTTGAATGACAGATTTGGGTCATTGGACAGCTATCTGCGATACTCCGGGGACTACACCATTTCTGAGGGTGATTGGCATGTTACCCGAGTAGATATCCTCTTGATGTGTATAGTGGCCCATCTGTACATGTTGTTGTACATGGACCACCTGGATATCGGTGTGATCATGGTACTCCATGCTCTCAAGGAGGGTCATACCATCTTACCGATGATTTTGGCAGAGATCTTGAGGTCGGCCACGTTTTGCCCTACCCATTCAATGGGGGTTTTCATAGGTAGTGCGGTCTTGTTATGTGTGTGGTTTATGACACACTTGAGACCGATTAATACTTTCAGACGCCATGAGTATTATTTTTACCATGAGATAGCCATGTCATATTCCTTTCAGCCGGCTGAGTGTACAAACGTAGCATCTTAGTTATCTTTCTTGTCATGGATCGATGACTCGTTTGATATTTTGCCATGTTCAGGGCTCAGCTCTCCCTATAGCTTTATCACTCATGTAGTTGGCATGGAATATCTTCCTCTGGGGTGACCACATATCATCCACTGGCTGTTATGGCATAATTTGACCAGTTTTAGGATATTCATCCCTTTTGACGGGGCAGTGGGTCAGCGATTGTCATCTTGGCTTCTGTCAGTAGAGGATATATTCAGGATTTATGACTATTAGACTCATCGTGAGAGGGCTGACTTTTCGACTAGCCATCCAGGGTCGCTCTCTAGAGTATTTTGCATGGTTGGAGGCAGAGATTGCATCGGCTAGGGCTGTATGCTCAGAGCCAGTTATTGATGGACAGCTATAATGAAGGGGCAGTTATCATCCTCCTCCTCTTAAATGATGATCATGACATATGGGCAGTCGTCATCTGAGATATCCTTGTTCATACCCTCGGTATGCACCTGGAAGTACATCTTCGATAACCGTCTCTTTATGTCTAGTTTGCGCCTTTGATCCCTTTCCTCAATATCTGGGTCTAGAATTAGGACTTCTTTCCCATTAGCCGGTTTAGGCTTAGGAAACAGCATACCCGCCACAGAGACATGAATTTTTCTTAGAAGCCGTACTGAATCTTCATCTGTAGGTTTAGGCAATAACATTATAGATGAAGGAACCGGTGTATGCTTGTGCTGGTTCCTGTGACTTGAATCAAAGGAGTAGCCTAGTTCGGCCTTCCCTATCTGGCTATGAATTTGAATTGGACATTTGATTCCTTGCTAATTCTTTCCTAACCCTTGTCCTGGTTGAAAACCTAAGGATATCATCTCTTGACTGCCCGACATTATCTCGACAAAAACTCTGGGTTTCAAAGTTGGAGCCCCGATGGGTTGATAGTGAGTGTTGCTCACCTCAAGGGCTTGGAAGCTGACAGGCTCAACTTCTTTATTGAAACTGATTAGAGGCATATCACTTTGGATATGATATTCTGGTTCAGCATTGACATTGACCAGATTACTGTTGATGATATACTTGAGTTATTGATGAAGAGTGGATGGGACGGTTCCTACCATATCGATCCAAGGTCTTCCCAACAGTAAATTATATTCTGTAGTGATTTTGATCACTTGAAAGGATATGTACAAGGTATGTGGACCGATTTCCACTGGTAATTTAAGCTCTCCTACAGCATTTCGCTGAGATCCATCAAATGCTTTGATGATTGTGTGGCTACTTCGTATCTGATTGGGTTTGATCTTCATCCTTTCTAATGTGGCATAGGGTTAGATGTTTAGGAATGATCCTCCATCTATTAGCACACCTCTGACCACATATCCGGAAGACATCACTGCTATGTACAGTGGCTTGCAATCACCCGTCCCTTCGGTGGGTATGTCATCATCAGTGAAGGAGATCACATTGCTGTTGAAAATGTGATCCACTAGATGATGAAACATTTCAACATCCACTGTCTTTGGCAAGTTGGATTCTTCTAATATCTTCATTAAGACCTTCTGATGATCTTCTAAAGAGAATACCAAGTCCATAATAGATATTTGTTGAGGTGCTTCTTTTAAGCTTTGCACGACCTTGGCTTCATTATGTCTCATGTTGTGGAGGAATTCTTTAATTTTTTCCTTGGGCACTTTCCCCTTAGATCTGATGACTGGCTTTATCACTCGTTGAGGGAGATATAGCGGGTTTTCCTTGGATACCGCAACAGTTGTGTTTGATGTTGATCTTTTAACCTCGCCATAGTTCCATGGGACTTTCTTAAGACCGATGATAGGATATTTCATCCTGAATGGCAATATTATGGGTTTTGGTGCAGCCACCTTCAAAGGATTTTCAACTCCTTTGAGCTTGATTGATTGAATTGTAAAGGGTGTGGCAGCCAGGTCTCCCTCAAAGGATATGACTACTATGATTTCCCTCCATCTTTGCAATCTTGGAGGAAATGTATTTTCACTCTCAAGTGATACGGTGTCATTGTCTGCCATTTGCAGGTCACCGCAGTCAATCATATTTTGGATAAGATGACGGAATGCCCAGTATCCTTCAGTGCTGTGACCACGAGAATTGGAGTGGCATCGGCAGATCCCAATAGCATCAAATCTTTTTGAATGTGGATTGACTAGAGGTAGCAGTGCTGTGATTTTTCCCTCATTGATCATCATCTGCAATATTTCTTCTATCGGTTGGCCTAAATGGGTGAACTTAGTTTTGTTGGCAAAGTCCCAACGGGCTTGAGCTCTTACTTTTCTTGCAAGCTTTTCCTCCAAGGTTTCATTCTCTTGGGTTGGTGGTGGATTTTTTGTAATAAGGAAAAGGAGACTTACATACTCCTGACTGAACAACTGTCGTGCGACTTGGTGCTGATGTTTCACCAGTTCTGCCAGTTGATTAATGTGTTCATCAATAGCCTTCAACTCCCGTTCCATTATGAACTGGAACCCCAAATAATCCCATTTTTCAAAATTATCTTTACTGGTTTAGGGAGAACTACCCATGTATTTGAGGTACTTGGAGCTCTCTCCACTGCCTCTATTGATCATGTTAACATCCTCTTCCTTGTGTTAAGGGAGAGGGTTATCTTGAACATGTGGTTGTTTGGGCTTTGTCACCGCAATTTCACCACTGTCTATTAAGTTCTAGATCTTATGCTTGAGGGCCCAATAATCTTGGGTGTCATGGCCTGGAGTTCCAGAATAGTAAGCACACTTCTTTCTTGTATTGAAGCCCTTTCCACTTAGACTGACTGGTAGAAGGAGATGAGTGATTTTCTTCTGAGCTTTCAAAAGTTTGAAATTTTTTTCCAGTGAGTCCCCTAAGGGTGTGAACACTCTTGAATGTCTGACTTTTCCACTCTTCGCAAGGGAGAATTTTATGATTGTACTTGAAAAGGGGAATAGTTTCTCCTTTGAATAGGCAAGTTTTGATTGCCTTTTTGATTTTGTCCTTGCAGTATTAAGGAGCCATCTTCTTCTTTTTTCTTATGGACCCTCCGGGGGTTGTTCCCATAACTTCCAGATTGGATATGCTCAGCTACGACTTTTAAAGCGACGATGTCTTGAATCTTCCCAGATTTTAACCCCATCTCTGCCATTTCTCCGTACTTAATCATTTTTTAGAATGGTTTCCCTATACCAGCTAAGACCCTCTCAAAAAATAGAGCTTCTTGAATATCTATAAAGGTCATCACCATCTTAGTCTCTGTCATGGATGGGATTACTTGAGTAGCCATATGCCTCCATCTTTGGGAATACTCTCTGAAAGACTTATTAACTTGCTTCTTAACTTTGGTAATCTGATACCTATCTAGAGCCATCTGAGTTTGAAAGCTGTTTTGATTGAGGAAAGCATGGGATAACTCCTCCTAGCTGTGGATTTTGGAGTTATCCAATCTGATGTACCTTGCTCCGGCTTCTATAGTTAGGCTCCTTTAACGAAAATACCAAATCAACTTATTATTTTTCTATCTTTTGGCCATACTTATATACATGTATTTCATACACAAAAAGTATTTTTCCGTAATTTTTCAATTTCTTTTAGTATTTTTTCAAAAATCATTTTTAGTGTGTGGCTTAAGAAATTAGCCCCATCATGCTCAACTCCAAAAATTCCCATCGCTTGGCATAATCTTATACATGTTAACGTGACCCTCCAGTTTAAATTTTGTGGCCATCGGAGTTATAGAACTCATGTTATAGTGATTTTCGTCCGAAAAACCCAAATATTGAAATGGTCATAACTCGGCCATTTTAAGTCGGAACGAGCTCATTTTTGGACAGGAGCTACTATATGTCATATATTTTCATGTCCCAAAAGGCCGGAATTTTTGTCAAAATTTAAGTGGCCGAAACTGTCCTTGCAAAATTTTGGGCAGTTTGTTTTCAGAATTTTCCTCTTTTACCTACTTTGTTAAAATCAGGCCATACGAAAATCTACAACTTCTTTTTCAGTGATTCCACTTGGGTTTGAAAGATAACTCATCGTATTATCATTCTAAATTTTTCTAGAATTTTTAAATGTCACAAAAATGATGAAACTGCCCCTAGCATTGACTGTTCAAAAATAGTTTGTTTTTCTTTCTAAAGACAAAACTGTTTTTCCTAAAACAGTAACTACTACTTGTGTACTCAACATTTTTGAGTGCTACCACTTGGGTTTAGTAGTTAACTTATATATCTAGTACCCCCTTTTGACGGATCACAAAAAGAAGGTGTAGATAAAAAATGGTAGTCGATCAAAAGAAGTGAAAAAAACTAGAGTTTTCTAACAAAACAAAACTAGTTTCTTTTCTATCCTTTTGGCTTACTTTCTACCACTCAAATATGTTAGAACCACACATGAAACCATATAAAACATGTAGATAGATGATTTTAGGCCTCAAGATTATAAACTTTAAATAACCAAAATCAATCAAAATAAAAAGGTTTAAGCTAGATTAAGTTTTCGCCTTGGATTGCTTGCTACTCTTCTTACTTTACCAAAGTATGTAATGAATTTAGAATGCATAAGCTCCACACTCCTCTCCTTCTCCTTCCTCCTCCCACCGAATCCTCTCTCTCTCTCTTTCCTTTTCTATTTCCTTTTTGTTTAGCTAACTAGTAATGAGATAAAGAGAATATGGTTTAAGTGTTGGAAAAAAATCTATAGATATAGTTGGTATATCTATACATTATCTCCTAGCATATTTCCTCTCTCTCTCTCTCTCTCTCTTAATTATAACTATATTACCTACAAGACTAGCCAAATGTTGTGGCTCCATAATACAATTGACACCTAGCCCATCTTGTACTTATCTTTGGAAAATTGGGAGCTTGAAATGATGACATTCATTCCCCCTTCCTCTCCTTATCATGGCTGGCCATGTGGCCTTATTATCCTTAAAAATTGATTTCTTTTTAATTCTTATTTAGCATATCAAATGTCCAATATGCCCCTCCTTAATTGGGCTTAAAGTTGGGCCACCAATTTCATCTTTTAGGCTTGCAATTAAATGTTTAATGGCTTGCACTATTATTATCATGCTTTCTTACAAAATTAAACTTGGGCTTCCCCATTAATTCAATTGGGACATTATTATATTTATCTTATACATGACCTCTTGGGCTAATTTAATAAACTAATTGCCCTTAAATTAATTTTATCTACAAGTCCTACACTAAAAATATAATTGGGCTTGTTTAATTACTTATTTTTCTTTCATTATTATCTCCTGAGCTTATGCTCATTATTATTAATATTTTCATATTATTATTCATTAATAATATTAATTCACTCACATAACCCAATTAGACTTGTCTTACTCAAGTTTATTGAGTATTTAATTAGGGTTTAAAATCTTAAATCTATTTTCTAGATTATTAAAATACTTAGGTTAGTTCTCTGACTTATTTAACTTATTAGTGAGACTTCCTTTAAATATTTTAGCATATTATTGACATAATCACTTAATCAGCCAAAATCTATTACATATTATTTAATATATTTATTTACAATGTACCACAGAAATTATTTGTTATTACATTCTCCCCTCCTTATAAGAATTCTGTCACCGGAATTTTATTAAGGTTACTCACAAAGATTCGGATAATTCTTCCTCATATTTTCTTCAAGCTCCCACGTAGCTTCTTCAGCATTGTGGTTTCTCCATAGGACTTTGACAGAATGTATAACCTTATTTCTCAATTTCTGCTCTTTCCTATCCAAAATTTCTATAGGAACCTCCTCGTACGATAAGTCCTTCTCGACTTGAATCGGCTCGTAGGATATCACATGCTTGTAATCCGGCTTGTACGGACGCAACACTGACATATGAAACACATTGTGAATATGTTCCAGTTCAGGAGGTAGAGCTACCTCACACGCCACTTCCCCTATCTTCTTCAGTATTTTAAATGGTCCAATAAACCTTGGACTCAGTTTACCTTTCTTCCCAAATCTTATCCTCCCCTTCCAATGAGATACCTTCAAAAATGCGTAGCTTCCCATTTCGAAATCTCTTTTCTTGCGATGAATATATGCATACTTCTTTTATCGATCACGAGCTGCTACCAGTCGAGCTCTTCTCACTTTGATGATATCCACAGTCTGCTGCACCAATTCTAGCCCCAACAATCTTCTTTCACCTACCTCGTCCCAACATAATGGTGTTCTGCACTTTCTCCTATACAGGGTTTCATATGATGGCATTCCAATGCTTGCATGATAACTATTGTTATACGCAAACTCCACCAATGGAAGATGATCTTCCCAGCTTCCCTTGAAATCCGTCACATAGGCTCTGAGCATGTCTTCTAATGTTTGAATCATTCTTTTGCTTTTCCTATCTGTCTATGGATGATACGCAGTACTCAACCTTAATTGTGCCCCATTCTTTCTTGAAGACTCCTCCAAACGTTTAACGTGAAGCTCGAATCTCTATTAGATACGATTGATATTGGCACTCCATGTCTCGAAATTTTCTCCTTAATATACAACTTGGCTAACTGAACCAAAGTATACCTGATCTTGATCGGCAAAAAGTGTACTAACTTTGTAAGACGATCGACAATCACCCATATAGCATCATAACCCTTCAGTGTCACTGGAAGTCCTACCACAAAATCCATCGTGACGTGCTCCCATTTCTATTCCAAAATTTCTAATGGCTATAATAGTCCACTTGGTCGTTGATGCTCTGCCTTGACTCTTTAACATGCTAAACAGCGGCTGACGCATTTAGCAACCTTTCTCTTCATGTTTGGGCACCAATAATGTTGACGTAAATCTTGATACATCTTCGTGCTTCCTGTGTGTATCAAATATCTCGTATTATGCGCTTCTTGTAGAATCTCTTCTCTTAACTCTGGTACTACAGGTACCCAACTTCTTCCTTCAAATCTCAGTAATCCAGTGTCGTCGATCTTATATGTGAGACCCCGAATTTTATGAAATGAAAGTATTCAATTTTCTTATAATTATTCTATTTAGTAAATGGTTAAATTGATAAAAGGTTAAAGTTAAGGGTGATATGTGAAAATTTTTCAAAGTAGACAAGTTGTCATAAAATACCCAGTTACTATTCACTGTAGTATTATTCACTCGACTATTTGGGTCACTTTTTGTATCGGAGTACTATTCATAAGTTACTATTCACGAGTTACTATTCACTAGTTACTATTCACGGGATACTATTCACCCGAACAAAATATATTTCTTTGCGGTCCAAATTATTTTTGGGTACAATATTATTCCATGAAGAGATGTACTAATTTTTCAGACCGTTGGTTGAAATTATAACAGAAAAGCTTTTTATATAAAACAGAATACTTTTATAAAATTATTTTATAAATAGAATATATTATATTCTATTATGTATAGTATTTTGCATAGTAAAATCTTTTTATATAAAACAGAATACTTTATTAAAGTTATTCTATAAATAGAATATATTATATTTTATTATGCATAGTGTTTGCATAGTGCCTGCATAGTATTTGTATAGTAAAATCTTTTATAAAGTTATTCGTTTTATTAGATTATAAATAGAATATATTATATTTATTTTAAAAGATTTTGCTTTAAATATGGACCGTCCGATTAAAGTAAATCAATCTGGACAGTTCATGAATTAGTTACTATACATTCCATTATTCTATAAATAGAAGTTCATTCCTTCATTATTTTTTACGAATTCACTGAAACTCTAGAGAGAAAACTATAGAGAGAGTTCTTCTTCTATAATCTTGAGCGTATTTCTTTAGAGTTTAAGAATGCTTTGAGTGTAGTACAAGTTTTTTTCGAGTGTATCTTCACCCTACCAGTCGAAATACTCTTCTTTTTAAGGTAAAGAGATATTATTATAGTAAGGGATATTATTTGTTGTACCCGTAAGGGGTATTATTTCTTTTGTATTCATGAAGAGAACTTCTGTTATTCCATCTTTATTATTCTGTTGGAATAACCTGTATACGCGGGCTACCCTATACTTGGTGAAATTCTTCTGTTATTCCATTCCTTATTATTATATTTGAATAACCTGTAAATGCAAAGTACTGCATACATGGTGAAATTCTTCTATTATTCCATTCTTTACTATTCTGTCGGAATATCCTGTCTGTGCATTTTACGCCGGACCTGGTTCCATTATTTATTATTCCACATTTAATATTCTGTCGGAATATCCTGTCTGTGCTTTACGCCGAACCTGGTTCCATTATTTATTATTCCGTATTTAATATTCTGTCGGAATATCCTGTCGGTGTGAATTTTGCCTGACCTTGTTCCGTTATTTATTATTCTGTTGGAATAACCTGTCTGTACAGATTGCGCACGCATGGTGAAATTCTTCTGTTATTCTATTCTTTATTATTATATTGGAATAACCTGTCTATGCGAAGTACTGCATACATGGTGAAATTCTTTTATTATTCTATTTTTTATTATTATGTTGGAATAACCTGTCTATGCGAAGTACTGCATACATGGTGAAATTCTTTTATTATTCCATTCTTTATTATACTGTTAGTTATTGGTTTTACAGTTGTATGTCTTTGGCCTGTAGTGCAAAGATGATATGTTGTTGAATATCTTTGGCATGTAGTGCAAAGATGATCTGTTGTTTGATAGCTTTGACTCGTTGTGCGAAGATGGGCAGGTGTATGACATGATCATAACCACTAGTGATACTAACGAATATCCTTGGCCGTAGTGCATGGATAATTCAATGATGTGATTGGCAGGATCATGACCATTAGTTAACAGTTGAATGTCTTTGGGCGTAGTGCACTAACATGCAATTGATTGGTATGATCATGACCATTGTTTTTAATAGTTGAATATCTTTGGCCCGTAGTGCAAAGATAGACTACTGATTGGTATGATCATTGTTATTACATTTGAATATCTTCAGCCTTTGGGGTAAGGATATTGAGTAAACGTTCTATTAAGCCTTTGTGGCAAGAAGGAACTGTTAATTCACATTATTGTAAATATGAATTGTGAATTTAACTAACATCTTTGGTGGTTCAGGTGAAGACAATTGTTGAAAGTTCTATTTGTCTTAAGTATAACAAAGAACTTTAAATGAATATTATAGGAATAAAATATCAACGATGGACTTTTAATTTAGAGGAGATAGTAGACATTATATTCTACTTGACTCTTCTAATGGATTGTTGATTCCGCTACAATTATGGTTGAAAACTTTTATTATCTACCATATGTTCTAAATCTCTGATTTATTATTGATGAAAACTATTGATAATATAGTTATCTTTAGTCATGATATTCTCTACTGGGCTAGTTGTGCTCATCCGTTCTTTCATTGTTCTCTTCAGGAAATGAGAATATAGCTGGGACGAGTCGGGGAACGGAGTAAATGTAATGAGGACTTATTCTGAGAGTGGATATTGTCTAGAAGACAGTATTTGGATTAAAACTCACAGCTCTCTTGTCGTATATTAACGATTGTATTTATATTCTGTACCATGTATTTGGCGACTCAGAATAGGTGATGTATACCTATTTTGGGGGCGTCACAATTGGTATCAGAGCTTAAGGATATGGTCGCTGGCGGAGATATGAGTCTAAAACTAGGAGGGGAGAGACGAGTAATATACTTCGCTAGTGTGTGACTTACCTAAGTCGAAATTTTTACTCGATAAGTTGACAATTTGTGATATGTCAATTAACCTTTATTTTGAACGTATATTTTAGAATGATATCTGAAATACAGGAGATAAGCAATAGGAAAATTATGATACGGAGAAAATAACCGGGAAGGTACAATCCGAAAAAAGCAAGGTATTCTCATCTCTTCGAATATCAGGTCCGTACGTAAATTTTGAGGGCGAAATTTCATAAGGAGGGGAGATTGTGAGACCCCGAATTTTATGAAATGAAAGTATTTAATTTTCTTATAATTATTGTATTTAGTAAATGGTTAAATTGATAAAAGGTTAAAGTTAAGGGTGATATGTGAAAATTTTTCAAAGTAGACAAGTTGTCATAAAATACCCAGTTACTGTTCACTCTAGTATTATTCACTCAGATATTTGGGGCACTTTTTGTATCAGAGTACTATTCACGAGTTACTATTCATGAGTTACTATTCACGAGTTACTATTCACTAGTTACTATTCACGAGTTACTATTCACGTGATACTATTCACCCGAACAAAATATATTTCTTTTCGGTCCAAATCATTTTTGGGTACAATATTATTCCATGAAGAGATGTACTAATTTTTCAGACCGTTGGTTGAAATTATAACATAAAAGCTTTTTATATAAAACAGAATATCCCTTCCCATAGTCTTTTAACTGTCATGACGCGTACGCAATGACTTTACCATTCTGTATTAATACGCAACCTAGTCCTTTGTGTGATTGTAGACACTTAAAATTTTTTGCACAACTGTTACTGACATTGCAGGAGGGCAGATTCATTTTTCAGAGATAACCCTGGAAGACAGCTCACATCCAGTCTGGATACTACCAAAAGTTCAGTCTCAACCCCGGAACACACACCGGGAGTAACAGTTCCAACCTCGACGATAACCCCGAGGCCTGCAGTTTTAATACCAAAAATTCCATCGGAGAAGACCGATTCATCCCGGAGATAACCCCGAGATATTCAGTCTCAGTCCCAACACTGGGAATAGCAAATTCTAACCTTGGAGATAACCCCAAGGAAGGCAGTTGCAGTTTTGGAGATAACCTTGGAAATGTTTGTTTCAAATGTTTGTGTATACATATTTCATAACCAAAATTTATATTATGTGTATATAAATTATTAGCCAATTGTTGCATTTCATTTTGTGCAAAATGCTGGGAATTGTTCTCTTGTCCCATAATAAGGGCCCATTTCTTTCTTCCCACGTGAGCAAGCTAGCAAGCCTAACCTTGCTTCATCTTAAATTCATCACGTCTAGATCAATTAGTGGATAGGGAGTGGGATTCATGATTGAATTAACCAACTCTAACCAACTCTCTCTTAACCCTTGAGCATTCCTGAAAATCCTTTGGTTTGATTTGGGAGGTAATTCCATTAACTAGGTAACCATTCTCCTAAAAATGAGACCTTCATCCTTCCTTGTTACAAATTGTTGTGAATTAGTTTGCTAAGAGTGAGTAGATTGATATATTGCAGCTCAATTTCTTCAAGAGGTATGTAAATCCTAAGCTTTTGTTCATAAGTTGGGTTTTAGCAAATTCGTGCAATTCTTATGAATTCTTTGATATTTGGTATGAATTGGCTTAAAAGTGTGTTGTTTTAGTTAGTATACATGCTTAGAAGTATTAGAGGTAGTTTAAGTTGCAACAAAAGATGTTTTGCAATGGTTGGAGTTGAGCCTCTACAGAAGCAGAGGCCATATTTTTCTTTCTGGTTGAAGTGGCGCGGCCGCGCCACTTCCATAGTCTTTTACCGCGCGGCCGCATCATAGTTGCTTATGTTAGCTCCTTAAGACATTCTGAGCATGTTACTTTGATTATTATATGCTTATAAACAACCTTAACTTATGGACTGAGATTTTCTATGTATGAAGAAGCCGTGTTAGTTGATTTAAGTATAAGCATTCAAAGAAGTTTAAGGATTTGGAAACTAAAATTTTATAAACTTTTTGCAAAACATGTTCTAAACTTGGATGAGAGTATGTTACGTTCTGATATATCTTAACATATGTCAATATGATTGGTTATATTGTTAAAGGTAATATGAGATATTCAAGCATGATTAAAAAGAGAAATTTCAAGAAAAAGGACCTTATTGGCTATGTATAAACGAACTATGTATACACTAAGTTTTGAACTTAAAGATATGTTCATGTGATCTATTATGTGATTATGAAAACATGATTTAGACTATGCAAACTCATTTTTGTATGCTTTAAGAAGTTTTACAAATATAGACATAAAGTTTTGAAAATAAACTTGATAAACTATATATACATTAAGTTGAGAACTTGTAAGTATGTTTTTGATGTCTAACATGTATATATATGAAAGTATGATGTGTGATAGGTAAAGTGGATTGCATGATTGTTAACTTAACATGTGAAGTCTTGATTAAATGAAAACGAATAATGAACTATGTTTGATGAAGGGTTAAATTAGTTATTCACGTAACAACATGTGTATTGTGTATGATTATTCGTATATGTGCAAGACGTGGGTTCACTGGTTTTCTGCAGGAATAGCCATGTCTTGGTTTGCATCAGGAGTAGCACAGACGCGCCACTCCTTAGTACAAACCAAGCGCGGCCGCGCCAGTCTACCGTGAGGTCTGAGTTCTGTAAATAAATTGAGAACTGATGCATAGTTATACGATTACTCTAATCTGTAATACATGTCCAGTATAGTAGTCATGTGTTAATAAGCACGTTATTGAAATATTCTATGATGAATTAGTGTTTACAACTTTAAAGTCAATAGTGACTTCAACTATGACATAGTGTGCTAGAAACTAATCGTGTAATATAATGATACATATATAGAAGAATGCTATGTGATTATTTGATTCTTGTAAGTGTAGGCTCATATTAGTTTACACATACTAATTGGAAAGACCGACTTGTTAATGTTAGGTTGTTTCATTGCAAGTTAACTATAGCTAGAATTATATTATAGCTGAGAAAACAAGCAAGTTCCTAAACTCTTATTCGTTTTACTTGAGCAAGTATTCGAACACTATTTTATTGTGTTGCAAGTTCCCTAAACTTACTCCAATTACTGTTGAGCAAGTTTCCTTGAACTTCACTATGTGATTGTGCAAGTTCCTTAATTTTTACTCTTTTACTTTAGCAAGTTTCCTAACTTACACAACTTTGAGTTCTGTGAAAGTTTCCTATCCTTCTCATATTGTATTGAGTAGGTTATTGTTGAATTGAAAGTTATTCATTTAAGCTTGAACTTTATTTCCAAGCATGCTATTAAGTGGTTTAATTTCTTTACAATTATTCCATATCGATATTATTGATATTCGCACTTAGTGCACTTGAGTTTGTACAGCCTTGGACTTGTACTTCATTTAAAGTTCGATAATTCTTAAACTGTGTCAGATAGAGTCTGAACCTTTGTTCGGTCAGACGAATATATGAAGTTTTATAAAAGCTATCCAAACCAATTGATGGTAAGGATTCTTAGACTGAAAGAACACCCCTTCTATGATAGGGGAGTACCCCAGGTATCTATTATATAATACAAAGAACAGATTTGAATGTTATGCATATATATAGTGTATGCGAGGCTGATCCCCTCAAGTACTTATTCTGTAGCCAGTAACCAAAGGGTCAATTAGCGATTGATTCCATTGGAGTGTTATAGTTCAAAGTCTACTTGACTAGCAGTTATTCTAAAAGCAATTATTATCTTTGCTTCTAATATTCATATTGTTGAATTCTTTGTCAGATATTTTCCATTCATCATTATATATCTTTATTGATGAATTTAAACTTGCTGAGCAAACTTGTTGCTCATCCTTGCTATATCATGAATTACATTGCAGCTAAGCCCGAGACCTCAGGAAAGGACAAGGGTAAAGGAAAGATGTAGAATTGTTGTCAAGAGCAGATTTTACTTTGTGCTTAGTTTAAAGTATTGTTATGTAATATGAACCCTAATTACTATTATAGGGTATGTTTATAAGACTTTATTAAGGTTATCGAATCTTGGGACTAGTA
Source organism: Panax notoginseng (assembly GCA_016801055.1). Classification (NCBI taxonomy): domain Eukaryota; kingdom Viridiplantae; phylum Streptophyta; class Magnoliopsida; order Apiales; family Araliaceae; genus Panax; species Panax notoginseng. The sequence continues at coordinate 21,467,697 of CM029012.1, read as the reverse complement.
ACACCTTTTGAATGAACGATGTACATTTATTATTTTCCGCGTTTTAGTTATTGTATGTTGTTTAAAGGTGGATATTTATTTTTTTTCGTGATGACCGGACCGGGGTCAGAGGACCCGGATTCGGGGGCGTCACAGTGTTGGTACAACCAGTTAAAAAACCAACTGGCGACTCTTAACAGTCCATCGTCGACATTATACGTGTCGGACCTTTTTCAACAAATCTCGCCTAACATGAGAACAAAAAAAAAAGTAACGAAAAGGGACAAATAAAAATCCCAACGTCGACAGGTGGCGACTCTGCTGGGAACACCAGTAAGAGGACTTAAGACGCTATTGCAATCTTTTTAAAACTGTTATATGCTTGTGTGTGGATGTTGCATTTACATTTATGATGAATGTGTACGAATGCATTTTTTACTGCACCTTAATATATCTGCTTGTGATATTAGTGCTTCGCACATGTCATCATTTTCATAAACGGTGAGACACGTTGTATGTGAATGCATACTGTGTGTGACGCCCCCCAAAATATAGGTATACATCACCTATTCTTAGTTGCCAGATATATGGTACAGAATTCAAATACAACTTACTAATACAACTGTCGTGTACAATACGACAAAACATAAACTGTGGGTTTGAATACAAATATTGTCTTCTAGAGAGTAATCATACTCAAAAGGAGTCCTCATTACAATTATTATCACACTATTACATAGAATAGTGATGACTACTAATGTTATCATCTGGTCCATCACTCCGTTTCCCGACTTGTCCCAGCTATATTCTCATTTCTTGAAGAGAATCGGGAAAGTAAGGGTGAGCTCAACTAGCCCAGTAAGAAATATTATGACTAAGATAATGCAGAATAAATTATCATTAGTCTTCAACAATGTTAAACTGATAAAATACAATAGACATCAAGTTTAACTGCAGCGGATTAAGCAATCCATTAAAAAAGTCAAGTAGAGAATAAAATCTACTATCTTTTATGATTTAAAAGGTTTTTCATGACTTTTATCGCTAGGACTCAGCTTAATAAATAATCCACATCATCGAATCACCCATGCATTACGGCCAAGGATATTCTTTAGTATCACGACCACGAATTATCCATGAAATACGGCTAAAGATAATCATGTTTTCATCAACGGTCTTGATCATGCCATAAAATAATTCATCTCTGCACTACAGCCAAAGAGAATCTATAGCCATAATCCTACCAAAAACTGTCCATCAATGCACTACGGGCCAATGAGGACTTTTTCCACATCATTTGTAATATTACGGTCATGATTACACCGATTAATCCCTGGTCATAATCATACCAAGTCCATCTATGCACTACAAGCCACAAATGACTTTCAACAAAATATAAACATAAGGATGATGACAATGATATAAGAATTCAATAAAACAAGTTCAAGAATTAATTTATCCAGGAACTGATAACGTCCAAATTATCAACATGATACTGCATTGTAGAGTAAAATTCAAGAATGCTAAGAAGAATATTCACATGAAAAGATACTGGATGAAGCGCAAATATCAAGGATATTCCACTAATTTCATGGAGTATAGAAGTCAAAGTTTTAATCAACTGAGTATAATAAAGAATGGAATAACAAAAGAAATCACCATGCATGCGATAGACCGCACAGACAGGTTATTCCAACAGAATAATAAATAATGGAACCAGGTCCGGCGTAAAGCGCACGGACAGGATATTCCAACATAATAATAATAAAGACGGAACCAGGTCCGGTGTAAAACGCACAGACAAGATGTTCCAACAGAATAATAAAAAAGACGGAACCAGGTCCGGTGTAAATGCACAGACAGGATATTCCGACAGAATAATAAATAATGGAACCAGGTCCAGCGTAAAACACACAGACATGATATTCTGACAGAATAATAAATAATGGAATAATAGAAGAACTTCACCATGTATGCGGTGCTTCGCATAAACAGGTTATTCCAACATAATAATAAAGAATGAAATAACAGAAGAATTTCACCAAGTATAGGGTAGTCCGCGTATACAGGTTATTCCAACAGAATAATAAAGAATGGAATAACAGAAGTTCTCTTCATGAATACAAAAAAATAATATCCCTTACGGGTACAACAAATAATATCCCTTACCATTTTAAAGAAGAACTGAAATAAAGAAGTAGTTAAGTAGCAGAATACTTTTCTTCTTTCTCTCTATAGTTTCTCTCTATAGTTTCTCTCTCTAGAGTTCAGTGAATTCGTAAGAAAATAATGAAGGAATGAGCTTCTATTTATAGGAAAATGGAATACATAGTAACTAATCCATGAACGGTCCAGGTTGATTTACTACTTAATCTGACGGTCCATATTTAAAGAAAAATCTTTTAAATAAAATATAATATATTCTATTTATAGAATAACTTTAATAAAGTATTCTGTTTTATATAAAATAATGTTTCTGTTTTATTACGTTAATAATACGAATAAAACAAAACTTCATTATCGCTAAATAATTCATATTATTAATTGACAATAATTGAATCAAACTGAGTGACTTCTCACATAAGCATTAATAATCAATACAGTGTGCTACTATGCAACCACACGTATTACTGTACTTTTACTACCGAGTAGTTCAACAGTATCAATGGTAAAACTTCCGCCGTTATTTTTAATAAAATATTTTTGTCGTTTTCTCAATCCGATAATAATTCCGTTGTGGGGTCCACCAATGATTATACCGTCGTACGGATATTTCCAGACAAAAAGAATATTCCCCGACCAAACGAATATTTTATAACAACTTGCTTACTTTGCAAAATTTCTAAATATTACCCCCAACTATAACATTATATCAATTTTACTCCATAATATTTAAAAATAATATTTATAGAAAATTCATCTTTATTCAAAAAGTTGGGGTTTTACAATCTCCCCTTCCTATGAAATTTCGCCCTCAAAATTAGGGTACGTACCTGGTATGCCGAACAGATGAGGATACCTTGACTTCACTTCAAATTCTAACTCTTGATGTATAACATTTGAGCGTCGAATATGATCCTTCTTATCCAAGATGTTAACACGTATCTTCTCATACGTTAAATCTTCTGCAATCTCGTCTAGTTTTAATTCAATAATGTGGTTCAGGTCGTCCATATATTTACGTAACATCGATACGTGAAAAACGTTATGAACACGCGACATACTTGGCGATAAAACGAGTCTATAGGCCACAGTTCCTACTCGATCAAGGATTTCAAATGGGCCAATTAAATCGAGGGTTGAGATTTCCTCTCTTCGTCGATTCTTGCTTCTAGAATAACGCCCTCTTGAACCTTCTTCTTCACATTCATCAGCTCTGAGTATGTAGCTTAAACGACTTTAACTTTATCGATTAAAGTCGATTCTAATCGTATATTCGTTATCTTCATGTGGGTCCCTAGAGTCTTTAACTCTATCTTCATCATTTGTAAGTTATACGAAATGGGTCTTTGTGTTAACAACATCTCACTCGCATACAATCTTCTACTCAACGCGTCAGCTACCATTTTCGTTCTTCCACGATGAAATTGAATGATACGATCGTAATCTTCAACAGCTCGAGCCAACGTCTGTGGCGCATAATACGTTCATTTTAGTTAAAGAAATATTTGAGGGTTTAAGAAATGGGTTTTGTTCTGGGGTCAATACGAAATTCGATTTCACGCTCTGGGGTGGACTAATAAGTCTTCAAGAATACGTCAAGAAATTTATTAACAATAGAAATATCATTCAAAATTGTGACTCTAATCCAAGACTTGGATAACACGTCACATTGATACATATCAACTTGCCACCGTTATTCACGACGTCGCCTACAGAAAGTCTGGCTTCGGTACATTCCACACAAGGAAGTCACCAGATAAAGGCTCAGGGCTCTTTACTTATGGCTTAATATGACAATGACTGACTTTAGTGGTTTGGTTGCTTGAATTCGCATAACAGGTTGGTTAGGAATATGAAAGCTAACAACCTTACGAAAAGCATGATGAGTAGTTAACCAATCGTTTCCCACAATCACATCAAAGGAAAGTATTTTCAAAGAGATAAGATCGACAAGATTTATAAATAGTGGAGGTAACGAAGGTTTCTCCCAACGAAATTTCAACAGATAAATCAAAGTCTAACTTCTCCGGAGTTAAGTTGAAATATTGAACACAACTAGGTGAAATAAAAGAGTGAGTAGAACCGCTATCTAACACGGTATAGACATCAAAAGAGTTTATGACTAACATACCCGTGATAATTTTATTTAGGTTCCTTGTCATGAAAAAAAATGCTCTCTCTTAAACTATCGGCTTTGGCTTGTTTGGGACATCCTTTGGCATCACTATCTCAGCTGGACTTGACTTCACCATACGACAAAATCGAGCTAGGTGACCTTCTCTTCCGCAATTAAAACACGCTTTGGATTGCTTCGTACAGTTTGGACGGATGTGTCCCTCCTGTCCGTATTTGAAACATACGACTGATGGTCGTTCTTCTTCCTTTGAAACTAGTGTTGGTGCCAACGTCTTCACGTCATTGTTGAACCTTCTCTTCTTGAAATGTTCATTCTTATTGTTTTGGCCATGATTACCACCGAAGTAGTTACCATTTCTGGCATGTTGATTCCCTCCATGCTTATTGTCACCTCTTTGATGACTATTATCATCGGTATTATCATTTTGTCGGCTGCTCTCTTTTGGTTGGGTTGACTCGTTATCGCGCTCTAATAACTGAGCCCTATTAACAATATATGAATACAAACACAGTTTAAGAGAGATAAGATATTGACGTATCTCATGTTTCAAACCTCTTAGAAATATTCGTGTCATTCTCTCCTCATTATCAACCAAATGGGATGCAAATCGGGACAACTCGACAAACTTGGCTTCGTACTGCGACACGGTCATGTTGTTTTGCTCCAACTTGATAAATTCCACCTCCTTCATGTGACAAATGTTTTCGGGAAAGTACTTGTCATTGAAAAGCTCTTGGAACTTCTCCCAAGACATCTTGAGTGCGTCAGGCTAGGTACGTTTTACAGATTCCTACCAGTGATCTGCCTCTTCACGCAACATAAAGGTGGCGAAGGGAACCTTTTGCTCCTCGGAGCATCCCAAGACATCAAATATCTTGGTGGTCTGCTTTAACCACATCTCCGCCTAAAGTGGTTCTGGCTTTCCCAAAAACTCCGGTGGTCCCAACTCCTTGAATTGCTTAGCGGTGACCAACCGTGGGTTGCCATTGTTTTTACCTGCATTATGAACAGGAGCCGCCTTCACCTGATGTTGCATAAATTCTAAAAAACTCCTAAACTTACCGTCGTTCGTCAATTGATCAGTGTTGTTGTTTACAGGAGGATTATCGCCATCATGTTGCACATTGACCTGATTATTGATCTGTGGAGACTCAACGATCTCCTGTGCTCCATTACTTATCTCAAAATTTTCAGATGCCATTTTCAAATACTGCAACAAACAAGGGTAAATTAACATATCACATATTATCTCTATACTCTGATCGACCAACTAAATATCAAACAAACTTAGGTAGGTCATACTAGCGAAGGAATTCCCCGTCTCTCCCCTCCTAGTTCTTGTCTCACATCTCAGCCAGGGATCATATCCCTAAGCTCTGATACCAACTGTGACGCCCCCAAAATATAGGTATACATCACCTATTCTGAGCTACCAGATACATGGTACAGAATTCAAATACAACTTACTAATACAACTGTCGTGTACAATACGACAAAACATAAACTGTGGGTTTGAATACAAATATTGTCTTCTAGAGAGTATCCATACTCAAAAGGAGTCCTCATTACAATTATTATCACACTATTACATAGAATAGTGAGGACTACTAATGCTATCATCTGGTCCATCACTCCGTTTCTCGACTCGTCCCAGCTATATTCTCATTTCCTGAAGAGAATCGTGAAAGAAAGGGTGAGCTCAACTAGCCCAGTAAGAAATATTATGATTAAGATAATGCAGAATAAATTATTATTAGTCTTCAACAATGTTAAACTGATAAAATACAATAGACATCAAGTTTAACAGCAGCGGATCAAGCAATCCATTAAAAGAGTCAAGTAGAGAATAAAATCTACTATCTTTTATGATTTAAAAGGTTTTTCATGACTTTTATCGCTGTGACTCAGCTTAATAAATAATCCACATCATCGAATCATCCCTGCAGTACGGCCAAGGATATTCTTTAGTATCATGACCACGAATTATCCATGCACTACGGCTAAAGATAATCATATTTTCATCAACGGTCCTGATCATGCCATAAAACAATTCATCTCTGCACTACGGCCAAAGAGAATCCATAGCCATAATCATACCAAAAACTGTCCATCAATGCACTACGGGCCAATGAAGACTTTTTCCACATCATTTGTAATATTACGGTCATGATTACACCGATTAATCCCTGGTCATAATCATACCAAGTCCATCTATGCACAACACGCCATAGGTGACTTTCAACAAAATATAAACATGAAGATGATGACAATGATATAAGAATTCAATAAAACAAGTTCAAGAATTAATTTATCCAGGAACTGATAACGTCCAAATTGTCAACATGATATTGTTTTGTAGAGTAAAATTCAAGAATGCTCAGAAGAATATTTACATGAAAAGATACTGGATGAAGCGTAAATATCAAAGATATTCCACTAATTTCATGGAGTATAGAAGTCAAAGTTTTAACCAACTGAGTATAATAAAGAATGTAATAACAAAAGAAATCACCATGCATGCGATAGACCGCACAGACAGGTTATTCCAACAGAATAATAAATAATGGAACTAGGTCCGGCGTAAAGCGCACAGACAGGATATTCCAACAGAATAATAATAAAGACGGAACCAGTTCCGGTGTAAAACACACAGACAGGATGTTCCAACAGAATAATAATAAAGACGGAACCAAGTTCGGTGTAAAACACACAGACAGGATGTTCCAACAGAATAATAATAAAGACGGAACCAGGTCCGGTGTAAATGCACAGACAAGATATTCCGACAGAATAATAAATAATGGAACCAGGTCCGGCGTAAAATGCACAGACAGGATATTCCGACAGAATAATAAATAATAGAATAATAGAAGAATTTCACCATGTATGAGGTACTTCGCATAAACAGGTTATTCCAACATAATAATAAAGAATGGAATAACAGAAGAATTTCACCACGTATAGGGTAGTCCGCGTATACAGGTTATTCCAACAGAATAATAAAGAATAGAATAACAGAAGTTCTCTTCATGAATACAAAAGAAATAATATCCCTTACGGGTACAACAAATAATATCCCTTACCGTTTTAAAGAAGAACTAAAATAAAGAAGTAGTTAAGTAGCAGAATACTTTTCTTCTTTCTCTCTATAGTTTCTCTCTCTAGAGTTCAGTGAATTCGTAAGAAAATAATGAAGGAATGAGATTCTATTTATAGAAAAATGGAATGCATAGTAACTAATCTATGAACGGTCCAGATTGATTTACTTTTTAATCTGGCGGTCCATATTTAAAGAAAAATCTTTTAAATAAAATATAATATATTCTATTTATAGAATAAATTTAATAAAGTATTCTGTTTTATATAAAAAGATATTTCTGTTTTATTACGTTAATAATACGAATAAAACAAAACTTCATTATCGCTAAATAATTCATATTATTAATTGACAATAATTGAATCAAACTGAGTGACTTCTCACATAAGCATTAATAATCAATACCGTGTGCTACTATGCAACCACACGTATTACTATAATTTTACTACCGAGTAGTTTAACAGTATCAACGGTAAAATTTCTGTCGTTATTTTTAATAAAATATTTTTGTCGTTTTCTCAATCCGACAATAATTCTGTTGTGGGGTCCACCAATGATTGTACCGTCGTACGGATATTTCCTGACAAAAAAGAATATTCCCCGACCAAACGAATATTTTATAATAACTTGCTTACTTTGTAAAATTTATAAATATTACCCCCAACTATAACATTATATCAATTTTACTCCATAATATTCAAAAATAATATTTATAGAAAATTCATATTTATTCAAAAAGTTACAGTGTGGTTCCTCCACTAGGAGGCTATCCTGTCGGTGTTTGATTACTGGACTCGTAGGAAGACTAATTCCAACGAGGCTCAGGAAAGGCACCACCCAAATTCGCTCCAGTTGAAAGACCGGGTTAACTTCCCGTTGAGTAAATTGCGATGATTTGGGAACCTTCATGCCAAAAAGCCGCGAGAGAAACCTAAGATAGGTTAGCTTCTGATAAACCAAACACGGAGGAAAGTCTCTTCATGCTTTCTCATTTCAAATTACTTGTAAAGTCAATTACTTGTAATTTACATTCCATATTCATCTCTATTTAATGAGAAATATGAAGAAATATGTGCAGCTACATATTTAAATTAACATGCTATCCTGTATTACAAACAGCTAACATCTGTTTTGCAGGATCATAATCCTAAAACGGGCACATCACATAGCATGTAAACATTTACACCATCCCTAAAACTAAACTATGCAAGTTTTGTCGCTAGGAAGCATTTGGACCTATTACCCGGTTAAAGTCCAAAAAGGCCGCGAGCCTACAGCCAATCATGTCTTCATCTGACCAGTCTAATTCAGTTTCTCGCAAAGAATTTGACGGATTAAGTAAACAAATTAAAGATTTGGTTGTTCTGCTTAAAGAACAAAATCAATCTACTCACGGTACGAAGATACCCGTACATACTGAATCCTCTACACAAGGAAGAACTCAAGGTTCTGATAAAACCATTACAGTACCTGAAATGTAGTTGGATACGACCAGCAAAAGTCATGATGCTGCCCATCTCACAGGAGATCCAGACACCGGTGATATCAGAAAGAAAGTTCTTCAAATGGAAGAAACCCTTCGTTCTATCAAAGAAATTGGAGCACACGGGAGTGTCTCCTATGCCGATCTTTGAATATTCCTTTGTGTTCATTATCAAGAAAAGTTCAAAACTCCTGACTTCAAAAAGTATGACGGGTTTAGAGATCCTTACACCCCTTTGAAGGTGTTCATTGGAGAACTTGGATCTTATACAGAGGACGAGAAGCTCAGAATGCAGCTGTTCCAAAAGAGTATGACAAGAGAAGCCCATTCGTGGTATACCAGATTAGACAACTCCAAGATTTATAGCTGGGAAGAGTTAGCTCACGCCTTCCTCACACAATACAGTTTCCAGTCTCAGATGGCTCCTGACCAGTACCAGATTACCAAGGTCAAGAAACAATCCAATGAGTCTTTCAGAAAGTATAAAGGTGGAGGCGCCTTGCTGCTCAAATGATTCCTTCTATGAAAGAGTCAGAAATGGTTATGACCTTTATTGACATACAAGAAGCTCCTTTCTATGAAAGAGTCTTAGCTGGTATTAGTAAACCATTTTCTGAAATGATCAAACATGAAGAAATGGCTGAGATGAGATTAAAGTTAGGAAAGATTCAAGACCTAGCCGCTCTCAAAGTTGTTGCTTAGCACATCCAATCCGAAAATTATGGAAACAACCCCCGGAGGGTCCATAAAAAGAAAGAGGAGGATGTTTCCCTGATACTACAGGGTTAGAAAGGAAATCAAAATATGCCTATCCAACGGAGAAATTATACTCCTTTTTAAGCACAGTCTTCAAACCCTCCAATGCCAAAAGGTGTAGAAGTCAAACACCCTCGAGTGTTCACACCCCTAGGGGATTCACTCGAGAACATTCTCACTCTTCTGATAACTCAGAAGAAAATCACACATCTTCTCCCAACAGCCAGCCCTAATGGGAGGGGTTTCAATGTTGCTCAGAAATGTGCTTATCATGCCGGGGCACCTGGACATGATACTCAAGATTGTTGGGCCTTGAAACACAAGATCCAAGATTTGATAGACAATGGTGAGATCGTGGTTACCAAACCAGATCAACCTCATGTGCAAGACAACCCTCTTCTTCCACACAAAGAGGAAGATGTCAACATGATTAATTGAAGCAATGGACAGAGTTTCAATTTCAACTATGAAGCATCTCAGAGCATCAAAGACGATGTTGACAAGTGGGATTATGCAAAGTTCTAGTTTATAATGGAACGAAAGGTTAAAGCTCTGTGTAAGCAAATTAAGCAATTGGCCGAACTGGTGACCTATCAGCATCAAGTCACACGCCAATTAATTAGCCAGGAACACGCTAGTCTCCTTCCCTTGGTTATGAATACTCCCTCGTCACCTTCAAAATATGAAATATTGAAGGACAAAGTGACGAAGAGAGCAATTGCCAAAGCCCGTCGAGATTTTGCCAATAGAAGGGAATTTACATACCTGGGCCAACCTATGGAGGAGATACGTCAGATATTAATCCCCGTTTAGGACACTTTAATCCTGATGGAGTATATCAGTATCATTCACATTCTCGCGGTCACAGCACGGAAGAATGTTGGGCATTCCGCCACCTTATTCAGAATCTAATCGATAGTGATGTCCTGCAATTGGCAGACAACAATACCGTGCTATTTGAGAGTAAAAATATTTGTCCTACCAAATGGAAAGGACTGGTAGCAGTTATATCCACTGAGGCTGATAGGACTGTTAAACCATTCACAATTCAACTCAAAGGAATTAACAATCCTTTGAAAGTGGCTACTCTAGAGCCAATCAACCTGCCATTTCGAACACAATATCATGTTATCAGCTTACAAAAAGTTTCCTGGAATAATGGAGAAGCTGAAGGATCCACATCTCATACAACTACTGCAGTGTCAAAGGAAAATCCAATGTATCTTCCCCCATGGGTGATGAAGCCTGCTATTAAATCAAAGGGGAAAATTCCCATGGAGAAGATTGAAAAATTCCTCCATACTATGGGTCATAATGAAGCCAAGGTGGTTTTAATCTTAAGAGAAGCTCCGCATCAAATGTCAATATTAGACTTGGTTTTAACATCCGAGGATCACCAGAAGATTCTATTAAAGGTTTTGGAATAAGCCTACTTGCCGAAATCAGTGGATGTGGAAAAATTTCAACATCTGGTTGATCACATTTTCCACAATAATGTGATCTCTTTCACTGATGATGACAAACTGCCCGAATGGACCGGTCATTGCAAGCTGTTACACATTGCAGTTTTGTCCTTGGCATACATGTTAGCTGGAGTCTTGATAGATGGAGGTTCATCTCTGAATATCTGTCCTTATTATAAATTACGAAAGATGAAAGTCAATCTCAAGCGGATCCGAAGTAGTCATACAATCATCAAAGCTTTTGATGGATCCTGCCGGAATTCAGTCGGAGAGATTGAGCTACCAATTGAGATTGGTCCCCATACATTTTGTGTGTCTTTTCACGTGCTCAAAATAGATACAGGATACAACCTGCTTCTAGGGAGACCGTGGATTCATATGGCCGGGGCAGTCCCCTCCACTCTTCATCAGCAACTTAATTGCATTATTAACAATAGCCTAGTCACAGTCAACGCTGAACCAGAATATCCTCAACAGGGTGACATGCCACTCATCAGTGTCAATTCCAATGTTGAGTCGGTCAGTTTTCATGCTTTGGAAGTAAGCAACACTCAATACCATTCTATTGGGACGCCATTTCTCGTGCCCAAGATTTCTGCTGAAGTTATAGCAGCTACTCAAGAAATGATGTCATTGGGACACCAGCTGGGACAAAGGCTGGGTAAAGCGCATCAGGGTATTAAGCACCCAATCCAAGTGTCCAGTCAAACTGGGACAGCCGGACTAGGCTATTCTGCCAGTTCTAGTCACAGGAATCCACATAAGTATAAGCAGATTCCTTCCACTTCAGCCACGCGGTAATTATCTCCATTTGTAAATCCAGAGTATGCACAAACTTCGGTAAAGGTGCCAGCCAACATAATGGCTATATTATGTCCCAAGCTGATACCGATAAAGGATAAGGAAGTCTTTGTTCTAGATCCCAAAGTGGAAGAAGAGGAATGAAGGATCAAACAAGACATCGTCCGAATGATGTCAGACATACGTATCATTGTCCATGATGAACATACAAACAGATACACCCTAGACGATGATTGCCCATACATAATGGTCATAATTCAGGAGAAGGAGGATGATGACAATCCCTCCATCACTGTTGTCCATTAGGACTTTGCCCTTGCCAATTGGAGCAGCACTCCTTGCATTGGTCGACAAGGGTAAAATGGGCAGGACTTCTTTCTGCCCTGCAGATATCATAACTGCTTACTTTTCTGTACAGTATTAGCAGTTATTTTGTCCGTACATGCTAACACTTTATATGATTATACAGTTTCATATATATTAAGTGAAAGCATATTTTGTTTTAGGACTCTGAACTTAGATGTGCATGTACTTGCTGATAAGATGCCTCTTCTCCACAAGGATTGTAACTTTGATAAAAAGTTGGACTCAAACTTGATGGAAATACAAGAGTACATTGAGGTGCTTCCGGATATCAAATAATGGGTCGAAGACAAACCCAAACCCAACCTTGATCAAACCACCTCTTTCAATCTCAGAACCTTAAAAAACCCTAAGTTAATCCAGATTGGTTCAGACCTTACCCCAAACCAGAGGAATGAAATGGTTACGTTACTAACCCAATTCTAGGATGTGTTTGGATGGTCTCATGAAGACATGGTGGGTTTGTCCACTGACATTATCCTTCATCGTCTTCCCATCAAAAAGGGATTCAAGCCAGTCAAGCAGAAACTCAGACGATTGAAACCTGAGTGGAGCTTAAAGGTGAAAGAAGAAATTGTGAAATAATTTTAAGCTGATATTATCATGGTGTCCACATATCCTGGATGGATATCCAACATCGTTCACGTGCCTAAGCTTGAAGGAAAGGTGCAAGTTTGCGTGGATTATCGGGATCTGAATAAAGCTTGCCTTAAAGATAGCTTTCCCGTGCCATTTATCCACATTCTCATTGACAATACTACTCAATACAGCATGTACTCCTTCGCCGATTGCTTCGCGGGGTACCATCAGATCATGGTTACTAAGGAAGATCGTGAGAAAATTGCTTTCTTCACGCCTTGGGGAACCTTTTGCTATAGGTGATTGTCGTTCAGCCTCATCAATATCGGAGCTACCTATCAGAGAGCTATGATGGCTCTTTTCCATGACTTAATGCATAAAGAGATAGAGATCTACGTGGATGACATCATTGTTAAATCCCGGAGGGAGCAAAACCACTTAGACCATCTCAAAAAGCTTTTTAACAGGTTACGTAAGTACAACTTGAAGTTGAATCCAGCCAAGTGCGCCTTTGGAGTTAAATCAGGCAAGTTACTAGGATTCCTAGTCAGCCATAAAGGGATTGAGCTGGATCCCACCAAAATCCAGGCCATCACAAAAATGCCCACTCCTTAGACAGAGAAGGAAATACGGGGATTTTTGGGAAGAGGGTCAACTTCATTAGTAGGTTCATTTCTCAACTCACAGCAACCTGTGAGCCTATCTTCAAACTGTTAAGGAAGAACTCCTCCATGAAATGGAACGATGAGTGCCAAAAGGCCTTCCTTACAATTAAAGATCAGCTAGTCAAAGCTCCTATTTTGGTATCACCCAGGGATGATGTTCCCATGTTCATGTATCTATCCATAAGTGACAATGCCATGAGCTACATGTTGGGTCAGAAAAGATGATAGAGACTGAGAATAAGCTATCTATTACCTCAACAAAAGATTCAGCAGCACTGAACAAAAGTACACTCTGATCGAGAAGACTTGTTGTGCTTTAGCATGGGCTGCCATGAGGTTACAACATTACCTCCATGGGCACATAACCCATCTCATATCCCACGTGGAACCTCTTAAGTATGTGTTCAGTAAGCCCATACTGGATTGTCGACTGTCCAGAAGGCAGTTGATTCTGCAATAATTTGACATTATTTATGTGATGCAAAAGTCCATTAAAGATCAAGGAAATGCAGATCAACTAGCCGCTGCACCTTCAGGGGATTTCAAACCCTTGGAAACATACTTTCCCGATGAAAGGGTAATGGCAATTCAGTAACACCATCAGTACGATATATGTCAAACATGAAACATGTATTTTATTGGAGCTGTTAATATGAAAGGTTCTGGAGCTGGTGCAGTTCTAGTATCCGGTTCGGGGGAGCAGTATCCAGTCACCGTCAAATTGTAGTTTGTCAGCACCAACAACACAGCTGAGTATGAAGGCTGTATCATGGGGCTAAAACTTTCCCGTTCAATAGGCATCAGGCGGTTAACTGTCTTTGGGGATTCAGAGTTGGTAATCAAACAATCCACGGGAATCTATTAAACCAAAGAGCTACATTTGCTGCCTTGCCATCGGTAAGTTTTACAGATGGCTTCGGAGTTTGAAGAGATCTCATTTCTACACATTCCTCGTACTAGGAATAACTTCGCAGATGCATTAGCAACTTTGGCCTCCTTGATTCACCTACCTGACAAGGAACACATGCCAAACGTCACATTAGCCCTGTAAAAGGCACCAGCCTATGGAAACTATGTTAGAGAAGTATCGGATGAGCTACCTCCCATCGAACAACCTTGGTATCAGCATATCAAGGAGTACTTACGAGATGGATCTACACCTGCTGAGGCGAGCATAACTGAGAAAAGGCGGATTCATTGACTAGCCATGAAATTTTACCTGAGCAGAGATGTACTCTATAAGTGAGATACAGGACTAGGTCTCCTCAGATGCCTGGATAAGGATCAAGCTCAGAGACTCATGGATGAGGTCTATGGTGGAGTATGTGGCCCACACATGAGCGGCCCTTTACTTGTAAAGAAGATCCTCAGAATAGGACATTATTGGCTTTCTCTTAAGGCTGATTGTAATGACCACGTCAAGAGATGTTATCAGTGCCAAATTTATGGGAATGCTATCCACGCCCCTCCACGGGAGCTCCACAATATGAGTTCGCCTTGGCCCTTCTCAATGTGGGGAATGGACGTGATCGGGCCCATCGAGCCTAAAGCCAGTAATGGACATCGCTTTATCTTCACCATGATCGACTACTTTACCAAGTGGGTAGAAGCAGCATCCTTCCCCAGGGTTAATAAATAAGTCATCATTTCTTTCATAAGAAATAATGTCATTTGTCGATATGAACAACCAGAGGTGATTGGATCAGGCAATGCTAAGAACGTCAACAACAAAATGATGGAGGAGTTATGCAATAAATTCCATATCAAACACCTTAACTCCATCATCTATTTTCCAAAGATGAATGGTGCTGTTGAAGCGGTTAACAAAAATATCAAGAAGATCATGCAAAAGATGTCCTCCAACCACAAAGGATGGCCTGACCTATTGCCTCTTACTCTGTTAGCCTACAGAACATCAATGCGCACTTCAATTGGGGCAACCCCCTACGCATTAACCTATGGGATGGAAGTAGTACTCCCCATAGAAGTAGAAATAGAATCCCTTAGAGTGTTGATAGATGCTCAGCTGGATGAAGACCAATGGGTACATGACAGGTACCACCAATTGTCTCTAATAGATGAAAGACGAACCGCGGCTATCTTCTATGGTCAGTTACATCAACAAAGGATCGCTAGATCCTACAATAGAAAAGTCCAGCTACAGCAGTTTAAACCACATAACTTGGTTTTGAAGAAGATCATTGACAACCAAGATCACTCTAAGGAAAAATTCACTCCTAACTAGGAAGGCCCGTTTATTGTCAAGAAAATATTACAGGAGGCGCTCTCAGATTGCAGGAAATGGACAGCGATGAATTTCCACAACTCATCAACTTGGACACCGTGAAACGATACTATGTCTGAAGTTACCATCAAGCAAATATCCTGGTATTGGATCATCAGATCACCAGTCATTCCGGTTCTTTAACCATTTACCACATACAACTCTTTTCCACACTTTGCCCCACAAGGAAACATAGTCTTTAAGTCAGCAGCCTGGCTTCACTGCGCTCTGATAAGTAGGTTTTATACCTACTTATCCGATATCTGTTACTTAAATTAATTGCTCAAATTTATGTTTCTTAGTCACTTTTCATGCATTTTGTGTTCATTTTGTAGATTATATGCTTGGGTATGAAAATGCAAGAAAAAGGTGAATATTGGCATAAAAAAGCAAGGGAAAGCAATTCGGACATCTTTTGGACCAAAATACGCAAGCAAATGCAAGAAGGGAAGATTGAAGGACTTTTAACACCAAGTTGGATGCATGTTCTTGGCTATACGATATGTAATTTGGGTTGTGAGGGTGTGACTATATATATAGAATATGATGATGAAGTAGTGGGGTAATGGAAATCATGCGGGTAAAGTTGTGGGGAGTAGTGGGTGTAATGGAATGGCGTGGACGTGGGTGTAATGGAATTGGAACTGGTAGTCATGGGTTATGTATGAGAATGGGAGAAAGAGGGATTCAATTAGGAAGAGAGAGTATTGGGCTTGTGGCTATGTAACTGACGAATTTAAGAGCTAAGGTTCAAGGACCCCCGCCCCAGCGAGGGGTGCAAGGCCAATTGAGCCCGCCCCGGCGGTCATGCCCCCTGTAAGTTGAGGTTGAGAGACCCCCGCCCCGGCGGGGGGTGTAGTTCATTTTGAGCCCGCCCCAGCGGGCATGTTCCCTACTAGTTGGCCTCTTTTCTCTTCTTTTCTTCATGTTATGCCACTGAATTTACGTTTTCCCATCCTGCAAGCCATGAAACATGAAAGTTATTAGATCGTTGATCATTTTGAGCATGGTTTAGAGATTACTAATTATAAACTTATTATAAATTACTAATTATACTAAACTATAATCGAACAGTTATGATTGAAATTCAGAAAACTGAAGATATGATTGGGTTTCCTCCCAATTAGGGCTAGTTTTAACGTCGTGAGCCCGATGGTGCCTCTTTTATCACTATGTATCGGCGAGGGTAATATCGATGACATCCCAGTTTGAATCGCCACCCCAGTAATGCTTTATCCATTGACTATTGACCTTAAACGTCTCCAATGGATTTCGACTATAGAGTTCGATGGCGCCATGTGGGAAAACAGTTTTGATAGTGAATGGTCCCGACCACCTCGACTTAAGCTTTCGTGGGAGTAACCTCAATCGTGAGTTGAACAGCAGTATTGATTGCCCCGGCTCGAACGTTCAATGCATTATCTTCTTATCGTGCTATTTCTTGACTTTTTCCTTGTATAATTTAGCGTTCTTGTATGCATGAAGTCAGAATCCATCGAGCTCATTTAGTTGGAGTAGCCTCTTTTCTCCCACAATAGCTTGATCAAAGTTTAATTTTTGAATTGCCCAGTAGGCCTTGCGCTATAGCTCTACAGGTAGGTGACACGCTTTCCCGTATAGTAATTGGTATGGTGACATACCAATCGGAGTTTTATACGCCGTCCGATAAGCCCATAGTGCATCATCCAACCTAAGAGTCCAATCCTTTCGATTCGGATTCACTACTTTTTCCATAATTCTCTTCACCTCCCTGTTCAAAACCTCTACTTGTCCACTTGTTTGGGGATGATATGCAGTAGCGATCTTGTGGTTGACCCTATACTTTGCCAAGAGAGCTATAAACGATTAGTTGTAGAAGTGACTACCTTCATCACTTATAATGGCTCTCGATGTACCGAACCTCATAAAAATATTTTTCCGCAAGAATTTGAGAACCACCTTGGCATCGTTAGTTGGTAGTGCTATTGGTTCAACCCACCTTGACATATAGTCCACCACAAACAAAATGTACTGATTGGAAAATGAGGAGGGAAATGGCCCCAGGAAATCAATGCCCCATACATCAAAAATTTTGACTTCTAGAATTGTTTGTAGGGGCATCTCATTCCTTTTCGATATGTTGCCTACCCTTTGACATCTATCGTATGTTTTCACAAATTGGTGGGCGTCTTTGAACAATATAGGCCAATAATATCCGGCTTAAAGCACTTTTGCCGTCGTATGCTCACTTCCATAATGTCCCCCATATGCCGATGAATGGCATTCCTGTAATATGTTATGCACTTCACTGTAGGGGAAACACCTTCTAATCATCTTGTCGGCGCACTATTTGAATTAATAAGGCTCATCCCACATATACCACTGGACGTCATGAAGAAACTTCTTTTTCTGTTGTCGTGTAAGATCAGGGGGAAGCATGTTGCTTACTAGATAATTCGTGAAATCCGCATACCATGGAAATTCTGCATTTAACCCAAACAGTTGCTCATCTAGGAATGACTCGTTGATTGCACATCTGTCTTCTTCCTTTTTACCCAGATTTTTCATCCTCGATAAATGGTCGGCAACTTGATTCTCCGTACCCTTCCTATCTTTTATTTCCAAATCGAATTCTTGGAGAAGGAGAATCCATCGGATAAAGCGTGGTTTAGCATCTTTTTTCGCAATTAGATACTGAATAACCGAATGATCCGTGTAGACTATCACCTTAGTCTGAATCAAGTATGCCCAGAATTTGTTAAACGCATACACTACTGCCAGCAATTCCTTTTTCGTAGTTGTATAATTCATTTGAGTCTCCGTGAGTGTCTTGCTTACGTAATATATGGCGTGAAATACTTTTTTCAGCGTTATCCCAAAACAGCCTCAACCGCGTAGTCGCTTGCATCACACATCAGCTTGAAAGGCATATTCCAATTCGGTGCGACGATCACTGGGGCTGTAATGAACTTCTTCTTCAACAACTCGAAAGCCGACTTATATTCCTCATTAAAATTAAACACATAGTCCTTCTCTAACAGACTGCACAACGGTTTTGCAATTTTAGAGAAGTCCTTTATAAATCTTCTGTAGAACCCAGCATGCCCCAAAAAACTTCAAATTCCTCTTACTGAGCTCGGTGGAGGAAGTTTCTCGATTGTTTCCAACTTAGCCTTGTTATCTTCTAGTCCTTTAGTCGATACCTTGTGTCCCAAAATTATGCCCTCCTCAACCATGAAGTGGCATTTTTCCCAGTTAAGTACAAGGTTTGTATCTTCGCACCGATGTAACACCATTACCAAATTTCTTAGGCAAGTATCAAAATTGTCTCCATAGATAGAAAAGTCGTCCATGAAGACTTCCACATTTTTCTCCACCATGTCGGAAAAGATGGCCATCATACACCGTTGAAAGGTCGCAGGTGCATTTCACAAACCAAATGACATTCTCCTAAACACGAATGTGTCGTAGGGGCACATAAATGTAGTCTTCTCTTGATCCTCATGACCGATGGCGATCTGGTTATAACCGGAGTATCCATCCAATAAACTGTAGTATTCATGATCCGCCAATCTGTCCAACATTTGGTCGATAAAGGGCAGCAGAAAATGATCTTTTCGGGTTTCCTTATTCAACTTCTTATAATCGATGCACACCCTCTAACCTGTCACTATTCTAGTTGGAATTAACTCGTTATCCTCATTCTATACCACAGTCATTCCCCCTTTTTTCGGCACACAATGAACCGGACTAACCTACTTACTATCAAAAATCAGGTAGATGATACCGGCATCCAACAATTTTAGAATTTCCTTCTTTACCACTTCCTTCATAATTGGGTTAAGTCGTCGTTGTTGCTCCACCGCCGGTTTTGTATCAGCTTCCATCAGAATCTTGTGCATGCAAAACGAAGGGATGATTCCCTTGATATCCGCGATCGTCCATTCTATAGCCAATTTGTGTTTCCTAAGCACCCTCAGCAACTTTTCTTCCTGCAAACTGTTAAGTGCAGCAGAAATAATAACAGGTAAAGAATTTAAATTGCCTAAATACGCATACTTGAGGTGTTTAGGTAGTGGTTTAAGTTCAAGAGTCGGTGGTTCCACCAATGATGATTTCATTCTGATTGTTGATCTTTCCTCCGTGTGCAATAGTTCAAATGACGCTCTAAATCTGCTAACTCGTAGCAGGGAGTCCAACATATACAAGTAGTCCATAAATTATGGATCATCGGCTTCTTCATCTCCCAATAAAATTGTTTCTAATGGGTCGTTAACCACACTCTCTTCCATGTCATCACTGATTATCTGATCAACGATATCCATCCTAAAACACTCTTCTTCATCCGTAGAAAATTTCATGACTTTAAAAACGTTAAACTTAACTTCTTGATCTTGGACCCTCATTGTTAGTTCACCTTTTTATACGTTAATGAGTGTCCTACCCGTAGCCAAAAATGGTCTCCCCTGAATGATCGGGATGTTCTTATCTTTCTCAAAATCCAGAATGATTAAATCCGCGGGGAATATAAACTTGTCAACCTTGACCAATATGTCCTCTACAATGCCTCTCGGGTACGTGACTGATCTATCTGCCAATTATAAGGAGATGTTTATAGGCTTTGGAGCTGGCGAACCCAATTCTGTGTAGACTGATAATGGCATAAGGTTCACACTCGCCCCCAAATCACATAAATATTTATTAAATGCCATGTTCCCGATTGTGCATAGAATGCTGAAACTCCCCAGATCTTTCAACTTTGGTTGAAACTTTTGCTATAAAATCGCGCTACATTCCTTTGTTAGTGCCACTGTCTCGAAATATTCCAATTTCTTTTTCTTTGACAAGATTCCATTCATGAATTTTGCATAACTCTGCATCTCCTCTAAGGCTTCTGCGAACGGGATGTTAATTTGAAGTTTCTTAAAAACTTCCAAAAATTTCGTAAACTGATTATCTAATTTCTGCTTTTGAACTCGATGCTGAAATGGGTGTGGAGGATACACAACTGGCTTGTCATCTAACTTTGTTTTCTCAGTTTGCGTATTCTCACCCTATTTTTCTTCAACCACCTTGTTCTCATTAATTTTATCATCTGAGGTAGCTGAATTTTCTGCAACTTTACCATCCAAATGTTTTTCACATCTCAAGGTGACTGCCTGACACTGTTCATGATTTCCCTTTGGATTTCTTTCGGTGTCACTTGGTAGTGTCCCTTGAGGGCGATTGTTCAGTGCTAATGCAATTTGTCCCATCCGATTCTCTAAATTCTTGATGGCTATTTCTTGTGTTTTCATTGCCATTGCTTGATTCTTCATAGCTACCTCATTGCTTGTTAAATACTTTGATATCAATTCCTCTAAATTTGATTTCCTCTCTTGACGTTGAACTAGTTGTTGTTGATTCTGAAACCCTGGGGGATACGATGGTCAAGGAGTTTGCTGATTCTGATTATTATTCCACGACTGATTTGGATTATTCCTATTCCCCTGATTATATGCATTCTGATATGTATTCTGAGGAATTCTATTGTAGCTACTCATGAATTGTACCGACTCTGGGTTGATTGCGCATTGATCCATCGAATGTTCCCCCGCGCACAACTCACAAATAACTACGACTTGCTGTGTCTGTCCCCCTGACCAAACGTCGAACTTCTTGGAGAGTGCTAAAATCTGTGTCGTTATTGCCTTCACTCCATCTACCACTAACACTTCAGTGATCGTAGGTTGTGTCATTCTTACCGTGGGCCACTGGTACTTGTTAGCAGCCATAGTCTCTATCAACTGGTATGCCTCCTCATAAGTCTTTGCCATAAATGCTCCCCCCGATGCTGCATCAATACTCGTCCTGAGATTCCCATGTAGTCCGTTGTAAAATTTATTCATCTGCAACCACTTAGGCAGTCCGTGATGTGGCCATTTTCTGAGCAATTCTTTGTATCTCTCCCATGCCTCCTACAAAGACTCCCAATGTTGCTGATCAAACATGGTAATCTCATTCCTCATCTTTGCAGTTTTCACTGGTGGGAAGAACTTTGCTAAAAATTTCTGAGCCAGGTCATCCCATGTCGTTATCGAACACGATGGTAGAGAGTGTAACCAACTCTTCGCCTTGTCCCGCAGAGTGAATGGGAACAAGCGAAGATTAACTGCCTCATCCGACACCCCATTGTACTTGAAAGTGTCGCAGATTTACAGAAAACTGATCAAATGCTTGTTAGGATCGTCATTTGTCGTTCCCCCAAACTGAAATGAATTTTGGATCATTTGAATCGTCCCGGGCTTAATCTCGAAAGTATTCGCAACTATTATAGGCCTGGTGATACTTGACTGCAGCTCAGTCACCTTAGGTGTTACAAAATCCCTCAACGCTTTCTGGTCTTTGGCAGCCATTGCTTCTTCCTTATCAGAGTTTTCGAATTCGTCCTTTGTTTCCTTGATCCACTTACTTAACCTCTGAAACCTTCTCTCAATGTTGTCCTCAAAAGGAAGCAAGTCTGGATTTTTGGATTCAGTTTGCATAAACCAACTTCAAAAACCTGAAATAAAAACAAAAAGTGTTTAAGTAAAACTGGACTAATTAAACTGATATTGCAAAATAATAAAATCTATACTAAATTCCCCGGCAGCGGCGCCAAACATATTATGTTTATTTGTTTTTATTTATTTTTATGTTCTTTTATGTATAGGTGGTTGATGTAACAAGTAGTGAAAAAAGGAGGGGAGATCACGCAAGGCATATTCCAGAGATTAATTCCAGTTTTCATAGCAAGCTTTGGAGGAGTAATTTGAAGAGATTTTCGAAACGATTGCAGATTAAGGCTACGTGAAGGGTGGTTTCGCATTATTCTTCATCTTAGTTTTATATTTGTAATTGAAAGGATATTTCCTTTGAATTATTCAGTTTTTATTTCTTTCATTATGAACTAATTTAATTTTTAGGCGTATGATGGATCCTTAAGTGAAACGATGATTTTGTAACTTTGATTTCCAGTTCAATAAATTATTTCCCAGTTTATCTATATTAATTTAAGCATGAATTTATGAATTTCCTGATCAACGATTCTTTGTGGACTTGTATGAACTCGAGAGATGAAATACAGTCTAGACTTAGTTAATATAGCATGTGTTCTTGAATTTTGTGAATAACAGAATCTTGATGAATGTTAAGGTAGAGATATGCTTGACATCGCATGTAATCGGATAGAGAACTTAATCTTAAACCTTCTTTAATTGTAATTCATACAGAGATATAGTGAGTTAGTTGATTAAGGTGTTTAACTTGTTTCTGTCTAAATTGTGGACTTAAGTTAATTTGGTATTAGTGCATCGAGAGGTGGCTAGTACTACATTAGTGTTCTTGATTAATAGTCTGGGATAGTAATTTGAATTGGAATAGAAGTGTAAAAATCAAAGTGAAACTTAGGGTGAAATCATAAGTCTAAATCTCCATTAATTGATTGAAAATTTGGTTTTATTATTTGCATTTGTTTTGTGATAGAATATTTATTAATAATTTAGTTTTTATAATCTTAATCATTGAATTTGATAGTTTGATAAGATTAGGATTAACAGAAAATTAGTAATTGTGAGGTTTAAATTCTTACTAATTCTCTGTGGGAACGATACTCAACTTATCACTTTATTACTTATTGACTACGTATTCTTATGTGTTGTGCGTAATTAGATTTTACCCAATAAGTTTTTGGCGTCGTTACCGGGGAATTAGTTTAATATTTTTTTGTCAATACTAGCTTCAATCAAATTAGTCTTAATTCAAACATTTTTTTTATTTAATTCTCTCCCTACTTTTCTTTCTTTTCAGGTACCATGGTTGGATGAAATTATCAATGGCCTTATTCGAATATGACTCAGCTAATGGGAGCTGGGATTGATGGTCTCAATGCATTTTTTGCATTATCAGCGCAGCTTGAAACACTTTCGAGGAAGTTGGACGTTGTTGCAGCCCAACGTAATCGAAGGATAGCAGTTAATTGCAATTATTGTGCTGGTAATCATCCGAGTCATCAATGCACCGTTAGTTTTGGGCCGGGACAACACGGTGGTGAATACCTCAACAATTATACATTTGCTAATTATCATCAAGTTTGGGGGTATCACCCGGATTCGTCATGGATCTATACTTATGAAGACCAATACTACGCTCCAAATCCAACATACACACTAAAATTTTCATGTCCACCTCCATTGCCACAAGAAGAAAAGCCAAATCCGATGGATGTAATATTGAAGGGCATAGCAAACCTAGAGGAGATAAGGATTAGCCAAGAGCTGTCAACCCAAAATTTTAATAATCGGATGGAACAACTCATCACTACCTCAACCAACGGTCCTCAATACATGGCTTCCGAAACTGAGACAGATAATTCAAGGTTAGAGGAATTGTTGTCCAAGTTCATAGCATCAAATGAGGAGAGGGGGATTAATCAAGAGCGGTCAATTCAGAATCAAGAGATACCAATTCAAAATCTGCAGAACCAGATGGATCAAAAGCTCAAAGCCTTGAACAACTATCCTCAAAACAATTGGTGTTATGACAAAGATTTCGAGATTGATGACGCGCCCGAGCCAAATCTACATCTGGATGAGACACGAGATGTTGAAAATGAGGACATAAGTGGGGATAATGAAAATAGGGTTGGTGAAGAACTAACTATGATTACCAACGAGGATGAGCCGATGTTATTAGTGCCCTAGGTTCCTTCTCCGCCAAAGATCAAGTGTCCAATTAGATTTGCAAAACCGTGCCCGCTTGGTAGTCATGTCGTCGGCAAGGCTCTTTATGACATGAGAGCTAGTACAAATGTAAAGCCATGGTGGGACGAGGAGAAGAAAATAGAAGAAGAGCCCGTTGTTCTTACCAAGCCTCAAAGCCCCAATCGAATCATAGGCTCAACGAACGGAAAAGCACCTAGTTATTCAACATTCTCAATTGGGCACATATTTAAACAAAGCATGATAGGTGACTTTAATTCGATAGTCATCACTAATGGAAACCTACCAAAAGCTACATTATTTCCGATGGATGGAGGGTTCCTCAATTATCGAAGAGGAATTGGATAGCGTTGACCAGACAAAGTCAGGCTGAAAGACTATAATTCAAGCGATAACTAGGAGGCAACCCAAGAATTTTTATATTTATATGCTTTACTAGTTTATTTAGTAGATAGGAATTAATTTGCTTATTAAGTCCTCTTACCAATCCAAGTGCTATTATAATCCATGTTGTCTCTCTTCATTGTTGGTATTGGAGGTTCAATGGACAGGTAAAAGATTATGAAAAGGTTATTCAAGTCAAATTCAAGTGTAGTGTCCAATTTGTTTCACGTGCCTAACCTATTCTCCAAACTTAGCGGACAAGGAGGAGGATTGCTATATTTTCAGGGAAGTCCTCTGTTTTACTTTTTTCTATTTCAGCCATTGAGGATAATGTATAGTTTAAGTTTGGGGGGCATTTTAGTGTCGTATTGCGTATAGTTAGTTATTTACATTGTAGTTCATATAGTTACATTTAGTTTTTGCATTGTATGAGTCCAACAGTTTGATATTTACAGTTTATTTTGGCCAATGATGAGATTGGAATTGGGTAGACAAGTATAGTACAGACTATTAGAGCTTTGATGTGATTTCTTGTTATGAATTGAGTCTTTTTCTGTTTGAAACTGGTGTAATAAAGATAGCACAGTAAAAACAACTTGTTGATTGATTGAGTTTAAATTGATGCATAATGCCATTCTAAAGGATAATGCTAGTTTGAATGAAAGAATGACAAGAATAAGTAGTGATGGCTAAAGTTAGACAAGAACCTAAGTTTGGGGAAATATTTGGGGTATATAAGCTATATAAAAAAAAGAAAAAAAGTATGAATAAACACCGTGGCATGCTTGTCTAGTTTTGTGGCCTTTGTTACTTGAGTAAGTAAGCCTGGGGGGATTGTCTTTACACCTAGCGCCCTAAGGTCTTAATGGTCTGGGAGTCGTTAGTCGAAAGCCCGTTAATGTAGCATTGAAAAGCCTAAGGGAATAAGACATTGCATAGCAATGTGTATATAAAAAAATGAATAAAATGGGAAATAAAAGAAAAAAGCCCCCGTAGATGAAAAATGAAGCATAAGTATCCCATGTTGACCCTCGATATTGGTAATTATTTGATTTTAGTTGGATCTAGCTTATTTTTAGATTTCTTGAGTTTACACTGTATGATGCCTTCAAAGAGACTTGTTATGTGTTAAATTTGATTTTATATCAGTTAGCATTGTTGTTGAGCACACATGCACTATATTAGTGATAACAGTCTAAGATTTGATGATTGATTAGGAAATTACTGATTTGTTTTTGATATGATGTGTTATCATGTTTACTTGATTTTTCTCTAAGGCCGGTTGAAGAGACTTGTTTCTGTCATTACTGCTGGATTCGTAGGCATGTAGATTAGTTGCATTGTATAGCATTGTTGTTTTGTATTTTTTCTTGAGGAAAAGTAAAGGTTTAACTTTGGGGGTATTTGATTAGTAGGTTTTATACCTACTTATCCGGTATCTGTTACTTGAATTAGTTGCTAAAACTCATGTTTCTTAGTTACTTTTCATACATTTTGTGTTCATTTTGTAGATTATATGCTTGGATATGAAAACACAAGAAAAAGTCGACTATTGGCATGAAAAAGCAAGGGAAAGCAATTCGGACATTTTTGAACCAAAATACGCAAGCAAATGCAAGAAGGGAAGATTGAAGGACTTTTAACACTAGGTTGGATGCATGTTCTTGGCTTAGAACTTGGATTTTATTGTAGATCTACTTCTTAGCTTTCCAAAACATCTTGAATCGTCCCAGTCGGAGTTCGGATGCGAGAGTTATGGCCTTTTTATCAACAACGATCAAAGCTAAGAGTTCTCATGTTTGCAATTTACATAACATCTACTTCAAGCCCGATTTCCACCTTGATCCAATCCGAATCTGTCAATTCTCAAAGAATGAACGTTGTAGAGCTCGTCGATATCTTAAATTTGATAGGTGGAAGGATTCGTAACTCTTCCCAGATCAAAAGTTATGACCATTTTTCCAAAGGACGTCAGAGCAGAAACAAGACCCCCGTCGGGGCGGGCTTTTCCTTCACAAAACCCCCGCTGGGGAGGGCATACCAGCTGCAAAACAGTGTGTATGCCAGCCGGGGCGGGCCCTTTACTCGCTCTTACAACTTTGGTCATCCCGCTAGGGATTGAACCTCTCGCGTTTACAGTTTGTCCCCCCAAACATGGGATCAAACTTTTCACACCTGCAGTTTATCCTCAACCTAGGATCAAACTTTGTCTTCCCCGTAGTCTATCTTGCACATGGGATTAAACTTTCTGCCCCGCAGTTTGACCTGTACATGGAATTAATCTTTCTTCTCCACAGTTTACCCTGTACATGGGATCATGCTTTTCAACTCGCCCTGAGGGGCAAACTACGTCGACCTGATCTCCTTGATACCCGGGATTATGTAGGCAACCATATTTTATATGGCCCGGTCGCAATAAAACAAAAACAACAAAAACATCTCTACACCCTTCTCCTTTTTCAAAAACAAAAACAACAAAAACATTCCTACACCCTTTTCTGCCATAAACAGCGTTGAACCTCTTACAGCAGGTTCGAACTACGCAGACCTGATCTCCTCTTCAATGGGAGTACGTAGGCAGCCATTCATGGTTCGGTCTAACCTCTACCAAAACACAAATACTTGTCAACGGTACTGGGATCAAACTTCAATCCATCACATTTCATTTGGCTTCAGACCAAAGGGATGGAATTACCTGAACTCCTCCTAAATAGGAGATTCGGCAACCATCCAAGCTGCGGTTGTACCTCAAAGAGCAACACCAATCCATAAGAGATGAAATTAACTAGGGTCCTCCTAAATAGGAGTATTGGCGACCATCTGTGGTGCGGTCAATCTCAGAGAGGAAAGTCATAATCCTCTCCACATTTCCATACAGAAACCAGTCCCAAGACACCAAAGATGGTAGGAATATACACAGATCCATGATTCATTCTGAACTATCCAAAGACAACTCAATGTCCATCCAGCAAGGAGGAATTCAGAATACATCAAGATCACAAGCCCTGAAGAAGCAGGCTAATATCAAACAAGTATCCAAGCATATCTAAAAGGGAAGTGATCAAAAATATATATTTCCCTGCTATATATAATATTGTTTGATATACACAATGTAAACTGTACATGACAAAATGGCTAAGCTAGTATGTGCAGGAAAATATAAGGCTATTTACAGATCGGTATGCATACGAGCTACCAAATCTAACATAACATCTCTCTCAAGAGAAGGAGGTAATGATGTGGTCTCCTGTACAATGATATCTACACGAGTCAGTAAGTCTGAGGCCATATGCATGGTGACGCGATGCTCATCGATATATGCACTCATCTCGGTAAGCATGCTAGTGGTAAGGGACCTCACTGTTGTACTATCTGTGATGGCTACATCCCGAACAGATATGGCTCTATCCCGCTCAACTATCACTACATCTCTGGCTGATCTAGCCTCATCCCGCTCAACAACAGCGATATCTCTGCGAGCTAATGCCTCGTCCCTCTCTAACATAGTTGCGTCTCTCCCATCAAGAGCTGTCAACATCAGGGCTCTACCCTGATCTCACTCAAAGGTCATCAGATGAAGACTCTGCTCAAAGTACTGTGCTGAATGCTGAATTGCGACAGTGCTAGTACTGGGAGAATCTAAGGGAGCTACTGGCAACCCAGTAAATGCCTCCTCCTTGGTGTGAGAAGCAATATCCTCTATGGGCTCTCCACCATCTGAAGCAATGCTCGGCATTATGGATACTACCATAGCTGATGAAGTCTCTATCTCCATCCACGCATAATACTCTAGCGAATAACCCGGATGGCTAAGAAAAAAAGCATCTATCTCACGCTGATCCCAATAAGCATACACACGGGATCGGTCCTCTGCTGATAGATGGCGAGAAGCTAAGCGCTGACCTTACTCCCCCATCAAAAGGATGAAAGTCCTGAAACTGGTCAAACTGTGACATCACGGCCAGTGGGTGGTAGGTAGTCATGCCCCTCAAACCAGCCAGAGGGAGATAATCCATGCCCGGAGCATAAGTAACGAAACTGTAGGGTGAACTGAGCCCTGAACACGACAAGATAGCAAACGGATCTACAATCCCGACTAAGAAAATGGACCAAGATGCAGGATCTGTACACTCCATAGGCTAGAAGGAATACGACATAGCTATCTCATGGGTAAAACAATACCCATGTCGTCTGAATGTGCCAATCGGTCTCAAGTGTGACATAAACAACATGTACAGCATGACCAACCTGCCTGTGAATACCCCTGCAGGGTAAGTGCTGCAGAATGTGGCCGACCTAAGTGTCTCTGCCATGATCATCGGAATAATGGCACGACCCTCCCTGAGAGCTCTTACTGCCATAATAACGCCGATGTCCAGCTCGTCCATGTATCGTGGCATGTACACATATGATAATGCACACATCATCAATGCATCCACTCTGGCCAAATGCCACTGGTCCTCTGGTATGGTGAAATCCCCAGAATACCAAGCATAGCTGTCCTCATAGCCAAATCTGTCAATCAAAAAATGCTAGGATATCACTTGGCCAGATGTGATCTCATCTTGAACAACTCTCCGCCTCAACCCGGTGAGAGTCATAAACTGACGGCTCATATCACCAATGGCCATATACACGTAAGGTTTATCAAGTGGCAGCATCGTCAAACGTACATACTCCTCCAAATTCAGAGTCAACTCCTAGGTCCCAAACCAGAAAACCTGCCTCTCCGGTACCCAGTGCTCCAGCATGCCCTCCAGAAATCCTGCTGAAACCTGAAACATCAAAAGGGTCATGGTATGCTGCAACAGCTGATCTACGGTCACCCTATCTGAGGGTGACATGCTATCATACCAATATCTTAGACGGGATGCCACCAATAATGGTGGGGTGTGATCTATGCGGCTGACTGTCGAAGAAGACATATGTGTGGATCGTATCATAATACCATCCAGGGGTCAATGCTGAATATCTCTGGACATACATACATATGCGTAACATGATACATGCATAACAGATAATAGATGACAATATGATATAGGGAATAGAAAACTGTACATACATTCCTAAGTATATCATCATCTATATACACATCATCTCTGCACAGCTAAAAATATAGGGAAATGGGCCACAGATGCCCTACTACTAACAGAGGCCTATCAAAGATATAGCTAGAATGGGGCACAGCCACCCAATAGCTAACAGAGGCCTATCAAAAGAGATAACGAGAATACACATCAGAAGTGTGACAACCCCAAAATAGGTCCATTCCATCCAACCTATTCTGAGTCGCCAAATACATGGTACAGAAAACAACTACAACTTTATTACAACAATTGTCATGCAAAATACAACAACACATATGCTGTGAGTTTGAATACAAATATATACCAAATGTGACTCATGTCCCAACCGTGGACAGCACCTCACAATGACACCTTACATAAAGGTATAGTCAAAAACTATTTTAGAAATTAGAATCTTTGGGAAGTGCTCAAGGAAACCTTGGTACATGGGAGGCCATGCATCTAGGTTATGATAGATATCATATGGCCACAAAATTATCCTTGGTTGACCCAATATACCCCAAAGAAAAACGAGAAGATTACTATCATATTGTTCCCAATGGTGAGTCTTCTCTTGACTTATCATTATCTCCACTGTCTCTAATTGAGAATTATACTTCAAACAAACACCAAGATTATATAGGTAGTGCTCGTAAATATACTCAGCAAGTGGATGAGCACAATCCTGTCTTATGATGACACGAGGTTGTATGTCATTAGACATCTTGTATGATAGTGGCAAAACACCCTTCCAACGTTGGGTTCGCTTCACCCTAGATGATTCACCAAATATAACTACTAAATGATGACCACCGTTCTATTCCCCTGTTACCCCCACTCGACCTAGCTATACTCTTATTACCTGAAAGGAATTGTGAAACAGAAAGGTGAGCACAACTAGCCCAGTAAAGAATATCATGACTAAAGATAAATAAGTTATCAATAGCCTTCAACAGAATTAAATCAGAGATTTAGAACATATGGTAGATGATAAAAATTTCAACCATAGTTGCAGCGGAACGAGCAATCCATTAGAAGAGTCAAATAGACTACAAAGTCTATAATCTTCTCCATGTTAAAAATCCACCAACAATGTTTTATCCCTGTAACATCAATCAACAATTCTGGTCCACAATCATATGAATAACTCATAATCATAATTGTAGTTCTAAATTCCTCTTCTCATCCAGGACGAAGATAATTTTTATCACCTATCTTTACCTGAAACATCAAAGATCATGATTACACCAAATCACATTTCTTGTTCATAATCATACTAATAACTTCATCTTTGCACTACGGCCAAAGATATTCATTTGTATCACCAGTTGGTCATGTTCATCTTAACACTTGTTCATCTTTGCACTACTGGCCAAAGATATTCAACAACATGTCATCTTTGCACTACGGGCCAAAGATATTCATCACCAGTTCATCTTTGCACTACATGCCGAAGATATTCAACAACAGTTCATATTTACACTACAGGCCAAATATATTCATCAACAGTTCATATTTGCACTATAGGCCAAATATATTAATATCTCAAAGAAATATATAATCATTTCAGAATTTATATAAACAATAATTATAACCATGTTGATCATTTCACCTTTACACGTAAGCTAAAGATATTCAATTATAAATTCAATGGTCATGATCATACCAGTCAATAATTCAACTTTGCACTACTGGCCAAAGGGAACCCATAGTCATGATTATACCAAAAATCTACCCATCTTTACACTTAAGTCAAAGAGAAATTTCTTCACCAGGATTATAAAAATGTCATATATAATAGTAAAATCAATATAATCAAAACATCTATATTTAATCTCAAGAGTAATATTCATAAATCAACTATAATTTGGTTAGAAAAAAAAAATTTGTCGTGAATAGTAACTCGTGAATAGTAACTCATGAATAGTAAACTCAACACAAAAAGATAGAAATTTCACAATAAAATACATACCAATATTTCGATATAATGATATTGAAAGAATAATATTTCTTAAGCTTATAAATAATTTATTTTAATTGTTTACACTTTACTAAATAATGTATTTAATCATCCTAAAATGCCAAACTCATAAGATTTCATTACCAATAACCAAAACCCTCATCAAAAATCTGCATATACCTCATATAGGATTCTCAAGCTATAAAACCCTATTTTCCAATTTTTTTTACTTCACATAACATATTTAATTCATTTATTCATAACTAGTCCATTTTCATGAAAAATACCAAATCAGTTCCAAAAATATTTCTTTTCTGAAATTTAGCAGAATATAGTCCCATATTAAACATATATTTTTCTCAAAATTTTTAAAACTCATTTACTATTTTTCATATGGCCAAAACAGCCGAATATTTAGACATTTATCATAAATTGTAATTTTATCCAAAAATTCCGAAATTCATAGAGTACACTGATATTATATAGATATACTTCCAATAAAAATTTCATCAATTTTGGAGTTAACCACAAGGAGTTATAAGCGGTTACTTTTAAAATAGTTTTTTCCCGTAAAATTCATAACTCTTAATCTATACATCCAAAAATCACCATTTTTAGACACAATCAATAAAACTCATCAAAATATCATTTCAAATTTTTCCAGAATTTTCTGAAGGTCAAAAGAATTACGAACTGAAAAACATAATAACCCTTAAAATCCCTTACCTCAAAAGAGCAGTACTTCTGACTGGAATATCGGATGAAAAACCGAAGAAAACTTCTACTGAATAACAACTCTCAAAGTATCTAAATACTCACAAATATATGCTTGATAATTTAGAGAGAAAGAAAACTTGTTTCTGGTGTGATTTTCAAATCTAACATAAGCACATATTTATAGGAAAATGCTAGAACGCCAAAGGAGACTAAAATAATAAAATATTATTATTTATTCTCATTCTTTCTACGCATGCTTTGAAAGCCATCAGCCCCTCAATTCTGAAAATTTTAGCAGCCCACATGTTATTGACACCAACCAAAGTGGGCCCCACCTATAAATTTAATAAAAATCATTTTATTTTTTGAAACTTCAATAATTCACAGAAAATAGCCCTTTTATCAGAAAATTTGAAATTTCGCGAGTGTTTATAGGATATTCAATTCTCTACAACTTTACAGAAAAATGTTTTTCTAAATTCCAAACAGAAATTGACCGAAATCCATAAACGGACGATTTTACAGGCTATAATCAAATTTAGTCAAGAAATGGGGTCCACCGTTACACAAAATATGTGTTAATCATTTAATGCAACAAAAATACTCTTCCTCATCATATACTCATATATCTCACATTTATTGTAAAACTATCACGTTATTATATTATTAAATTTAATAATAAATTATTTTATCAGAAAAGATAAAATATCATTTTTCAACAATTGTCATTTAAAAAATTTTCTTCATCTATATCCACATAAAATTAATATTTTCCTCATCATATAAATCAATAATTAATTATTCACAAATAATATTACAGAATCACAGTACTGGTAACTAGGCCGTTCCCTGGAAAGAGGGAGCTTTCCAATAAGGATTTCTTCTTACTGGCACGCAATTAGATGACCAAACCTCTCCTTAGACAGAACTTTCTAGACATTGTCAATAATGTTATCTAATAATATTATTCAAATAATATGAATTATTGATCTGATAATGGAAAATACTGTGCAGTGATAATTATTGAAACAACAATAATATAAAATATCAATGCAGCAATTATTGAATCAATAAAATAAAATATTGAACAGTAACTACTGTAAAATTATTGAGTAGTGCCTTCCTTCGCAAGAATCAATAATTCAAAAATACTGTGCAATTCGTGTGCTACTGTGCAACCACGCGTATTACTGTATTTTAACCACTGGGTATTCCAACAATGTTAACGGTAACAAGTACGCCGTTATTTATAAAAACTTAATTTTTGTCGTTATTTTCATCCAATCGTTTTCCGTTATGGGGCCCACAAATAACTGCGCCGTCGTACGGATATTCCCCGACTGAAAGAATATTCCACGACCAACGAATATTCCCCGACAACAATGATTATTTTATAACCACTTGTTTATTTTCAAAAAATTTCATATTTCACCTATAAGTTTAACTTTTTATCAATTTAACCATTTACTGAATTGTAATTATAAGAAAAATTGAATACTTTTATTTCATAAAATTCGGGGTCTTACAAGAAGAAAACAATGGTGTCAATATCTACGTCATCAATCCTGTCCACCTGATGTAACTCTTCCTGAGTCACTGGATCTCTATCAACAGAGATATCAGGCCTATACAAAGGAGGATCTGCACCGGCAAAGCCAAATGGGTCATCTGAGGGGCCAGCTCTTGCGCTGGAAGGATCAAACGAATCTGCCTCTACCGGATCTCTACCCAAATATTGGATAAAGAAATGTACCCGGTCCAGTCGCTGGGTCAAGCTGTCAATCTGTGTCACATGAGTCTGATCTCGGACACAGGCTAGCCAATCCATCATCATCACGGATCCTGGAACCATATCCCCTATAAACTAAGTGATGCGGGTCTGGGCTCTAATGGTACGAGGGATCCACCAATATTGAAATACATCCTGAGTTCAAGGACCCTCTGACAATGCAAAACCGTCAACACCCAACAATGGAATATCAATGACGGGTGACTGCGACACAGGCCAATAACGCCTGGCAGGAGGCAAGATAGTTATACGGATCTCTCCTGTGGTGCTCCTAATAGCACGCTCTCCTAAAAAAAGCTCTCAACCTCCATCTGTGAAAAGAGGAACCCTACGGGTGGAAATCACGTACTCGACACCAGTCGGGTACCCATCCTCAAATCCAGTGGCCAAGTGCTCCCCAGAATATGGAATCCATGTGATGACATCCGCTGTCAACAACTTCAACTGTAGGAAACAATGAGTGAAACCCTCAGCTACGGGGACCTCCGCCAGTATGGAATGATGCCAGCGCCGTCCTCGTGCGTAGGTATCTAATCCTAATACACTCGTAGGACGCAAATATGGGAGCCTCTCATATGACCAAAATTGCCAACACAAAGGAAAACATCTGCTGTCAGTTAACACTCTTAACCTGTACATGGTAAATAACAAGAGAAATACTTACCAACAGAAATGGGTAAAATCCTAAGCAAGCCTCGGTCAAGCCCTGCGAGCGCATACGCATGCCCCAGAGGAAATAGGCAAAGGTATAGGAGCCTCAATCATACTCTCTAATACGATCCACATGTTGCGTGGTGCTGATCAAAGTGAACGACATCGTAGAAGAGTTATCTGCTATGAAGCAACCCCTAATGATCATCAAGAACAATCGTCGAAGAATGTGATCCCTGACTCTGACATTAGCTGGTATGGGCTCACTCAATAGCTCACTCATAGCATCTACACTCAAAGGACCCGTACGGACAGTCCTTCCCTTGAGCGCCTCAGCCGGAACTCCTAATAAGGATCTGACAGCAATCGGGGTAATATCCGTCGTGCAAGGCACTGGCGCCCCTTCAAACTCCATACCTATGATAAACCGCCAATCCATCGGCATCATCATCACCTCATAGTCCAGTAAATGGAGAGACTGAGTCTAGTGAAACCAGTGCTCAGACAATGCCCTGAGGTAACCCTAGGGACAACAGCGAGGAAGGATGGAAAAGAATGCTCCAAATCTCCAGTCATGCACAATCGCTCTATAGTTAGGATGCAGAGCTTGGTACATGGAGTGAATGTTGAACCAGTTCCCTTGAGGCTGTGTAAAGTTGGGAACCTGCAAAATGAAGATCGACATCAGAATCCTTTACTCCTCATCAATAGGAAAGAAGGAAGATTAAGATCTAAACGTTATACCTCGTTGGTGTGCAAATACATCGAGGGATATCTACTCAAATCACCCAGAAGCTCTGGGTTTGCCACCTGAATACTCGGGAGGTCCCTACGGGGAACATTCGTAGCAGGAGCAGGGCCCGTAATCGGAACATCCTCCTCCTCATCCTCGACGTCTGGTACATCAACCCGAACTGGACGTATCACCGCCTCCACCAACCGACGAGACTGTCTGACGGAACAGGGTCGAGGCACTTTAGAAGCCCTCCTCTGTACACCAGAAGTGGTCCTATGGGAACTACTCGGCTGATCCGGATCCATAATATCTGGACAACAAGTCTCCAAATCACCTCAAAAGGGGTGTGGTATCTTCTAACCTAGAGCTTTTCAAAATGCATTTAATGACTACATGCATGCATGCATTATTTTAACATACGTCTACAGTAAAGTTAAATATGCATGACTATTCAATGCCTACATTTTGGAAAATTTTGCCATAGTTTCCTCTATAAATAGCGCATAGGCATGACTAGGTGGTCATTCAGTAGCACACCTACCCATAGTCATATAAATATCATTTACATTAAAAAATTAAAGTCATCAATCTATAAGGGTAGCCTAATTACCAGGATTACTTTGCTTTTTCACCTTTGCTCATTTGTCCTCAAATAGGATAAGAAATAGCAAGTAAAAGGTGTCACTTTGACTGTTTCAAAAGTTAAATTTTTTTCACATCATGATGTTTAGCATGGTTTAATACTGACATTTACTATGTTGAATATTTTTTATCAAGTCATTTGAGCATACATAATCAATACTATGTGCTTAGATGCATTTCATGTGATAAGTCATTTTTTAACGGATAAAAACTGGAAAAAAGTACATGCATACGTTACCAAGACAGTGTAGAACACTTGTACGATGACAGAATTTGCAGAAAGACGTCCTAACTTAGCAGATCTGAAGAACAGCTCTCAGATTTCCTTCGTGGCTCAACTTGAAAATGACTTATGAAAGTAACCTGCAGGCATTTAGTAGCCACGGCTGGCCGCAAGTCCATTTGCGACTGCTGCAGGTGTACCTGCGGCACCCCTTTGTGGGTCCCACCCCTCCGGCTCGGTCCAGTTCTAGCTGCAAAGGAGTTCTCACAAGCTGAAAAGGCCAAATCAGGGATATAAATGCTACGCGATTGAGCGGAATAGCCTGAAATTCTGGTTTTTTTGGGCCCGACTGTGGCTTTCATATCATTCATTGGTATTCACCCGAACACTAGGTATACTATACCGATGATCCAAGTCGTTGCAGATCACATTCGGCAATACCGTACAAAGGTCCAATGCCGTCAATTCAGGGTCGTTACCCTAATCTCCATAAATAGATCCCCGGCAGGGGTTACAAAGCATGGTTATCTATCCACAAGCAGATCCCCAACGGGGGTTACAACGCATGTTCCGCTGATACACACATCAGTGATGAACAAGCAGATCCCCGGCGGGGGTTACAGTGCATATTCCGCTGATACACACATCAGCGATGATCAAAAGATCCCCGACGGGAACATGCTTTCCATTGATGCACATGTCAATGAAGGTCAAGCAGCCTTGACATCAATTCAACCATTGGCAGATCAACCCAACGTCGCATCGAAAACCATTCGATGATTTCATCAGTTGATGCACACATCAAAGGTCTAGCAGCCTTAACATTCATCCCCAGCAGGGAGTTCATCCGTTGATATAGACGTCAGTAGAGGATCAAATGGATCCCCAACGGGGGTTACAACACGTGGTCAACCGTTGGTTCACACGTCAACGAAGGTCGGGCAGCCCTGACAACACATACTGTTGGCAGTAAATCCAACAAAACATTGATATATCCTGGCGATACAAACCAGAAAGGATCAACATCATCGGAGAGGATCCATGTTGGAATATGTTATACACATCCTCAAACAGACAAAGTTTTATCCCCACATATCTCTTGCACACAAGAGACACATCTTTGGAGTAAAGTCTGTATCCAAGATTAAGGACTTTGGTGATAGCCCCAACGTCAACATCATAATAGGTTTGGATCATACGTCCAAGCTTTCCATCATTACCATCATCGATAGAAGCAATGAGGAGCCTGCAATCATCCCCAGCATGTGGAAAATCAATCCATATGCATAATCCATATGCACCGTCCATATGCATCATACACTTGCATCATGTTGCTCCATATAGCATCATGTTTATCTTGTTGCATTTCTAGTGTCTAGGATTCGTTATCCTATCCATGCCATTGCATTGCATGAATATGATAAAGCGGGGCATCTGTAGACACTCAAAATTTTTTGTACACCTGTTACTGACATTACAAGAGGGCAGATTCGTCTTTTAGAGATAACCCTTAAAGACAGCTCACATCCAGTCCGAATACTATCGAAAGTTCAGTCTCAACCCTGTAACACACACCGGGAGTAATAGTTCCAACCTCGACGACAACCCCGAGGCCTACAGTTTTAATACCAAAAATTCCACCGGAGAAGACCGATTCATCCCGGAGATAACCCCGAGATATTCAGTCTCAGTCCCAACACTGGGAATAGCAGATTCTAACCTTAGAGATAATCCTAAGGAAGGCAGTCGCAGTTTCGGAGATAACCCTAGAAATGCTTGTTTCAAATGCATGCAATCAGGTTCAACCTCAGTGCTTACACCGAGGCACTCAGTACAAGACCTGGCAATAACACCAGGAAGATAGTCACACCTTAGAGATGACACTGAGGACCTTCAACATTGGTAGCAGTCCAATCTCAGAGATAACCCTGAGCAACGTCTACTTTATCAGCCCAAACTGGAGATAACCCCGGTGAGGGGAAAAGTCGTCATCTTGCCACCTTGACGTCACATCACGCCATCTTAACATTTTAGACATACATTTCTACACAACAATGTCCCATAAGAGCCAAGGAAAACCAATCCCGAGTGATTATTACACATGATAACGGATAAAATTTGAAGCTTGAAGACCGGAGGGCATTAATCCATCTTTCTGACTTCGTACAACCTCTAATCCTATGTCATTGCGTAACTCTCAACAACAACGGTCCAAAATAGGTCTTACATACCTTAGTCGAATGCCCAGATTGCAATTTTGAAAGTTTGAACAGACATCACGTTGCATGCATGCACGTACTTTGAGAAGACGGGACTCGCAAAGCCCGAGGCACCCCGGGCAGCCGCAGGTACACCTTTAGCTTAGCTGCAGGTACACCTGCGGCTCCCCCCTATATAAATAGAGTGCTTGGGGTGGCCATTTTAAGAAGAGAAAAGGTGAGGAAGCCCTATCCAATTTGCTTTATACACACCATAAACTGAGTGCTTTCTCATTTTAAACACTTGTAAGCTCATACATAGCTACTTTTTACCAGCGGAAGCTGAGTGTTCATCCATTTTAAGTTATTGAAGCCTTCTTTGGCAGCCCACTGTAAGCCTTCTTACACACTTTAAAACCTTTCT
Organism: Panax notoginseng; assembly: GCA_016801055.1. NCBI lineage: Eukaryota > Viridiplantae > Streptophyta > Magnoliopsida > Apiales > Araliaceae > Panax > Panax notoginseng. The sequence continues at coordinate 21,428,420 of CM029012.1, read as the reverse complement.
CTTCATCTTTGTACACACTATTCTTCACGTTGAGAGTCGTGTTGCGTGTGTAGACCCGAACTTCGGTCCGTGGTTTCATTTTAGTTTGTATATATATACTTATATAAATATATATATATATATATATATATATATATATATATATTCATATATGGACTAACATTATCGAGTTATGCCTCGATTGAGCCTAGACTTATGTCTGGATCTTTTAATGGCTTTCGTATATGTATATACTCATATATATAAACTGTGTATCGAACTCTGTTTGATGAACCTAGACTTACGTCTGGTGCATTTAAATGCTTTCGTATACATATATACTTAAATATATGAACTTTGTGTCAAACTTTATTCGATGAGCCTGGATTTTACATCCGGTGTGCTTACTGCTTTAATATATATATACTTATATATATTAACAGTTGTTACATTGTTCGATGAGCCTGTATTTTATATCTAGTGCGTTTACATGCTTATATATATATATATATATATATATTTCTTCCCGCTTGGAGTTTCCTCCGTGGCGGTTGATCACTTTTACAGCTTTATTTACATTTCCGATCTCCCATGGAGGTGCTTCATGGTGGTCGATCATGTCTGTATATATATATATATATATATATATATATATATATATATATATATAAGCTGTAAATATATATATATATATATATATATATATATATATACATGCTTACTGCGTTTATATCAATTGCGGCATCATGTGAGCCTAGGAATCATGTGATCACAGATTCAGTTCACTGAATCTAGATTCGGTTCCCGTGATGGACCTTTTTCAGCTGTAAGCAGCTTGTAAATTTATTCCCGGTGTTCAGATTTCCTCCGATGGTTTCCATACCCATGAGGAGTTCGGCGCCGCTTTGTACATTATTTTCTCAAAGATGCCTCGCATCTCGAAAATAAAAGCAATCAAGACAAACACTGAATAAAATAGAAGTATCAAAGGCCTAAATTACTATTGAGCATAGGGTTTGAAAAACCTCTTTTTATAAAACATCACTGCTATATCTTGTTTAAAACTGAATTTTTATACAAATTGAAACCCTATGTATATAGGTACGAACGAGGCATAACACTACTTCCAGATAACAGCACATTGACCTACACACACACACACACATTCATATAACAGTTTCTTGGAAAGTGGCGGTCACCGTGGCAACACGGATGTCGGGCGGTGCCTAACACCTTCCCTCTGCATAAGTAAGTCCCCGGACCCTAATGAATCTCGGTTTCACAGACCCGTTTAGCAATATCACATCACTGGGTCAATGTGCAAACCTTTTCTCGGTTGTGTTGGTACAACCAATTAAAAATCCAACTGGCGACTCTTAACAGTCCATCGTCGACATTATACATGTCGAACCTTTTTCACTTATTTTTTCAAAAAAATCTCACCTAACATGAGAACACAAAAAAATAGGTAACGAAAAGGGACAAATAAAAATCCCGACGTCGACAGTGATGCGTCACTATACACTATAAAACCTCCCGTATTATCTGGTAAAGATAACACAGGTGCTTCACTTAATCTTTTCTTTAATTCCTGAAAACTCTGTTCACACTTCTCTTTCCACACATACTTAATAGTCTTCCTCGTCAGATTAGTTAATGGTGTCGCTATCTTCAAGAAATCTTGAATAAAGCTTCGGTAATATCCTACCAATCCCAAGAAACATCTAATCTCTAACGGTGTCTTCGGTTGTCCCCAATTTTTCACCGCTTCTACTTTAACTAGATCAACAGAAATTCCCTCGTTATCAATAACATATCCCAAAAATTGAACTCTCTTCAATCAGAACTCACACTTTGAATATTTTGCATATAGCTTCTCCCTTCTCAACATTTCCAACACCATCCGTAGGTGTTCAGCATGATCCTCTTCAGTCTTTGAATACACCAAAATGTCATCATTGAACACCACCACAAATTTATCCAAATACGGTTTAAATACTCTGTTCATTAAGTCCATAAAAGCTGTTGGCGCATACGTCAGTCCAAACGACATCACTAAGAACTCATAATGACCGTAACGAGTTCTAAATGATGTCTTTGGTACATCCCCTGTCCTCACCTTCAACTGATGATAACCAGTTCTCAGGTCAATCTTTGAAAAACATTTCGCTCCCTTAAGTTGATCAAACAGATCGTCTATTCTTGGTAATGGATACTTGTTCTTGATTGTCACCTTATTTAGTTCTCTATAGTCAATACATAATCTCATTGAACCATCTTTCTTCTTTACAAACAACACCGGTGCTCCCCACAGAGATACGCTAGGTTGAATGTACTTCTTATCCAATAACTCCTGTAGCTGGATCATTAACTCTTTCATTTCTACCGGAGCCATCCTATATGGTGCTTTCGATATAGGTGTTGTCACCGGTACTAAATCAATCACAAACTATATTTCTCTGTCTGGAGGAAGTCCAGGAAGTTCTTCTGGAAAGACATCCCCAAACTCATTAACTACAGGTATCTGTCCCATGTCCAAATTCACCATCTGTGTATCCACTACATGAGCCAAATAACCTTTACACCCTTTCTGTAGCATTCTCTTGGCCTGCATCACCGTCAGACAACTCGTTTTTCTTGGCGACTTGCTACCATAAAATACAACCTTAGACGTATTCGGTGTCTTAAGGCATATGCTCTTCTTTTGATAGTCTATAACTGCCTCATGGTTAAACAACCAATCCATCCCTAAGATAACATCAAATTCTCCTAAGCGTATCGGAATCAAATTCACGCTTAACTTATGTCCCCTTATTTCTACACCACATTTATTATGGATAAACTCTACAGGGATCACTTCTTTGTTTGCAACTTCTATATTCATTGGGTTCTTTAACTTTTCACATGGTAAGTTTAATCTTCTAGCAAATTCATCAGACACAAATGAACAAGTAGCTCCCGAATCAAATAATACATAGGCATTTATATTATTGATCGGAATAATACCTGACACCACCTCCTTTGATGTAACTATGTCTTGCATAGTCATGTTAAACGTTTGGGCTGTCAGCTTTCTCTACTGCGTTGGCCCTCCAATAGTTAACTTGGTAGAACTGCTCTTGTTTCCACTTCCTCCATCTGTATTCTTCTTCAATGGACAATCCTTAAATCGATGCCCCGTTCCTCCACAAGAAAATCAACCACCTTTCTTCGGCTTAGGACAATTTGGTGAAATATGTCCTTCCTGACCACAATTATAACATACGTTTTTCCCTTTCATACACTCTCCTGAGTGATTCTTTCCACACTTTGAACACGTTGGCTTCTTCTGCTGAGTATTTCCTTGTTGCGTTCCTGATTCATTGCCACTGTTGTTCTGCTTACGTTTCTTCCTGTTATTGCTACCACTGATGGCACCCTGATTTTCACCTTCCACCTTCTTCTTATTCTTTTCCTTATTGTACTTGGAAACCGCTTTACTACCACCTTCTGTAATGATAGCCTTTTCCAACAACATTGAAAACGTATTAATCTACAAAACTGCCACCTTGCTATATATCCAAGGCTTCAATCCATTCTCAAATCTGCGCGCCTTTCTTACCTCTGTGTCCACCTGATGTGCTGAAAATCTAGCTAGCTCGTTGAATTTTGCTGCTTATTCTGAAATTGTCATGTTTTCTTGCTTCAATTCAAAAAAATTCACTTCCATTCTAGCTTGCATGCTTGTCAAGAAATAATTCTCAAAGGACAACTCCTTAAACCTTGTCTAAGTTACCACTGTTGTTCCGGCTCTCGCCTAGTTTGATTCCCACCAATAATTAGCTTCACCTTTCATTAAATAGGTAGCAAAAGATGTCTTTTGCCCCTCTGCTACTCTAGCAATCACAAATGCTTTTTCCATCTCCTTCACCCAGGTCTGAGCTTCAATAGGGTATGTGGCACCCTTAAATTCTGGTGGTCCGACTACTTTAAAGTCTTTAAAATTTGCCAATCCAACACCTGGCCTACCTCTTGCTACTGGTGCTCGATTTTGCATAGCCTGAGCTAACATATCAACAAAGTTTTTCATTGGGTCTACCTGACTTTCTTCATTATTTACAGATCTTTCGTCCCTCTAGTTACGATTTTGACGTCTTGACGACATTATCTGATTAAACAAAACCTTAATTTATTACATCGAGTTTAATTATATCATATATCTTCTAAGTGTTTAAAATATAACATGCAATTTAAACTCTAACAATCATATTATCATAATGTTGTATTAACGAATTCAATCTGCTGAATTGACTAATTCAGCTTCCTGAATTAACATATTCAGCTTGCTGAATAACACATTCAGCTTGCTGAATTAACATATTCAATTTACTAACTTTTCAAACAGATAGCTTCTCATTTTAATTCTTAATACTTATCTATTTGATCAAACAAGTAATTATAATACTGTATTTATATTCATATACCAAATTTTTTAGTGTCGTACACATGCCTGGCATAATTTTATAAATGCTAACTATCCCATTCTTAACATCCAGAGATGGGATCTATCAAAAGACATACTCCCCTACACACCTAAAATGGGGATACATCATATTTATATACTACCTCGCACAGTCTGAGGTTTACATCAAGCATAAAACCCGAATAAACAAAAGGGGTTCTACTGCATCTATATACAATAGAAAGCTATTAAACTATTACTGCACGTCTGGAGAGGGTGTGCCTGCATGCTCCTGCTCTGGTGGAATGAGTCCATCCATAAGTCGATGTCTAACAGATCGACTCAACTCGCCAATCTCAAGGTATGACCTCTTTTCTCCTACTTGGGGACCAGTATATGCTGCATCTCAAGCCCGTCCTAAGGACTCCATCCTAACCCATCCAGCCTCCGTCTCAACCTCTAACCGATCCACTCTTCTCGCTGCTCGTACCCAGGCATCCTCAACTCAGATCATGTCAGTGATCTCTAAGTCAAACCTCAGGTGCAACGCCTGATGCTCAATACTCAATACCATAAACTTATTCTTCTCTTGTTCTAGTATCTCCCTTAGCTCAGCATTCATGGCAACCAATGCGTAGCCAAGGTCATCTACTCCTGCAACTGTACCTTCATCTCAGCAAGCTCATTCTGAGCTTGATATGCCAGCTCCTTGTATTGAGTTTTAATAAACTGATGAGTGGCATTCTCCTGCTCTGACTCTGTCACTCTATTCTCCAGCGCCATGTTCTCTTCGAACAAATCATCTATCATATCCTCGTCACGCTCATCACTATCAGCATGATCCTCTATCGGATCTATCGGATCTTGCTTAACTGTATGGCTACCTTATCCTTCCTCAGACATCCTATAACCAAACAAACATAACATCAGTATCACAATAAAATATATTCATTGATAAAATGAAAAAATATTTTATTATGTACAATATATACTAGATGAATCTCCATAATCCACCTCTTAGTATACTCTATACGAGTTTTCTTCTAAGGTTATAACATGGGTTCCGCATTCTAAAGTTTATAACCTACGGCTATGATACCAATATGTGATGCCCCCAAATCCGAGTTCTCAAACCCCGGGTCTGGTGCTCACAATCTATCATCATCATAAGCTTTCTATAAACTATTACGGAATAATAAACATATATTGTTCATTATAATAAAGTCTTCCAACATTATGCCAAGGTCTATTAACCTTAACTTATACATACCTTAATTAAGTTACTCTTAGTAACACAAAAGGTTTACATTACCAATGTGAATAATATAATATAATACATAAATATTCTCCTTATCTATTCCTGCACTTTTCCTTTTCCTTTGTCCCTCTTGGACATCTCTGGCATGACTGAAATAAATGTTATGATATAGCAAGGGTAAGCAACAAATTTGCTTAGCAAGTTTAAGTACGAAGAAGATATATCATGATTAAAAAGAAATTTATTGTTCAATGTTCAATAATAGAAATTAATTGTGAAAGAACATGAATTAAGTCTTGAGAACTGAATATTCGAATAATTGAATAATAGATGCTGAGTGGTCATAGTGACCATGAACATATGCTAAGGTTGTCAGTATTTAAACTGGTCTTTTAATAAGTTTTGGTAATCAAGAGGATCAGTCTTTCATACCCGGTGTATTATGCATAACACTTAATGTACGAGCAATAATTGTTTTTCAATAATGCTTTAATCAAATTGTTCTTTTTCTCAGTCTGGAGTCCTTACCAAGTCAATTGGTGAAGAACAGCTTTTAACAATATATTTGATTTAATAAATTTAAACATACTTGATATAGCTTATATAACGAGCATAGATCCATATCTTAAACATTTCATGAATAACAGAACTTTAACTAATTCACAGTTCAATAATAATAAAACAGAAATTTAATTGCACCGAGTGCAAGTATCAATAATCAATATAGATGTGAATAGTCAACAATAATTATTCACTAACATGTTTTGAAAGTAATAACTAAGGTTTGAGTTAGAGAACTTACCTCGACTACGATCTATAACTACACAATTTAATTTAATCTCTTTATTGTAAAGACCTATCATTGTTAAGATTGATCTTAAAATCAGCATAGCATACTTTATATCATAATACAATTACTCTATCAGCAATTTAGTTAATATTTAACCACATAATCAATTACCTAAAAATATCTTTATTATTATCATTCTTTGATAATATTTTAATTACTTTTTCATATACCTTATGATTTAACACTTAATCTTTCCTTTTATTAGCTCTTCCTTATAATCTAGTAAGCTGAATACTAACATCATAGTCTAGATTATACAAACATGCAATCCAGCCACCTGGATTGGCTAATCCAGCAAACTGAATTCAGCAAACTTCTAATTCAGCAAGCCTGGATTCTAAATCCTTCAATCCAGCAAGCTTGAATTCTAAATCCTTCAATCCAGCAAGCCTGGATTCTAAATCCTTCAATCCAGCAAACTGGATTCAACTATTTTTCAATCCAGCCAGCTGGATTCCATATCTCCTTTAACGAAAATAATAAATTAACTTATTATTTTTCTATCTTTTGGCCATACATATATACATGTATTTCATACACAAAAAGTACTTTTTTCGTAATTTTTCAATTTCTTTTTGTATTTTTTCAAAAATCATTTTTAGTGTGTGACTTAAGAAATTAGCCCCATCATGCTCAACTCTAGAAACTCCCATCTCTTGGCATAATCTTATACATGTTAACGTGACCCTCCAGTTTAAATTTCGTGGCCATCGGAGTTATAGAACTCCGGTTATAGCGATTTTCGTCCGAAAAACCAAAATATTGAAATGGTCATAACTTGGTCATTTTAAGTCAGAACGAGCTCATTTTTGGACAAGAGCTACTTTATATCATATATTTTCAAGTCCCAAAAGGCTAGAAATTTTGCCAAAAATTAAGTGGCCGAAACTACCCTTGTAAAAGTTTGGGAAGTTTGTTTTCGGAATTTTCCTCTTTTACCTACTTTGTTACAATCAGTCCATACGGAAATCTACAACTCCTTTTTCAGTGATTCCACTTGGGTTTGAAAGATAACTCATCATATTATCATCCCAAATTTTTCTAGAATTTTTAAATATCACAAAAATGAAGAAACTACCCCTATCATTAACTGTCCAAAAATAGTTTATTTTTCTTTCTAAAGACAAAACTGTTTTTGCTAAAATAGTTACTACTACTTGTGTACTCAACATTTTTGAGTGCTACTACTTGGGTTTAGTAGTTAACTTATATATCTAGCACCCCTTTTTGACGGATCACAAAAAGAAGGTGTAGATCAAAAATGGTAGTCGATCAAAGGAAGTGAAAAAAACTAGAGTTTTCTAACAAAATAAAACTAGTTTCTTTTCTATCCTTTTGATATACTTTCTAACACTCAAATATTTTAGAACCACACATGAAACCATATAAAACATGTAGATAGAAGGTTTTAGACCTCAAGATCATAAACTTTAAATAACCAAAATCAAACAAAATAAAAAGGTTTAAGCTAGATTAAGTTTTCACCTTGATTTGCTTGCTACCCTCCTTACTTTACCAAAGTATGTAATGAATTTAGGATGCATAAGCTCCACACTCCTCTCCTTCTCCTTCCTCCTCCCACCGAATCCTCTCTCTCTCTCTCTCTCTCCTTTTCTATTTCCTTTTTGTTTAGCTAACTAGTAATGAGATGAAAGAGAATATGGTTTAAGTGTTGAAAAAAAATCTATAGATATAGTTGGTATATCTATACATTATCTCCTAGCATATCTCCTCTCTCTCTCTCTCTCTCTCTCTCTCTCTCTTAAATATAACTATATTACCTACAAGACTAGCCAAATGTTGTGGCTCCATAATACAATTGACACATAGCCCATCTTGTATTTATCTTTGGAAAATTGGGAGCTTGAAATGATGGCATTCATTCCCCCTTCCTCTCCTTATCTTGGCTGGCCATGTGGCCTTATTGTAATAATCGTGAATTTCAAGTCACTATATATGTATGTACATTATTGATATTTAAAACTTTATGTTATATAGTGATTTAATATGTGACAACATATGTGAAGTGGTGCATGGATCAATAAACATATATACTATAGTTATGGTTATATACATTTATAGATTTCATTAAAAATGAAAGCTTCATAACCTAATTATACATTAGGTGAGACAATTAAATAACCTAAGGGTTATGATAATAAGAAAATGTTAGTATTTAATATTTATACTAACTTAAGTGGATAAATTTGTTATTTCAAGTGACTAATAATTTTAAACCTATTTCTAGTAAACCTAATTAGGTTATGAGCTAAAGTCACATGTGTAAGTAATTAAATTTTATAAGATTGGGAATGGAAACCCTAAATAACTAATTTGGGTAACATATATTAAAACTGTTAGATTATGTTTATTACATGCCCAAAACAATTAAAGGAGAATCCCGAAAGAAATAAAATGTAAGCCCAAACGTAGCCCACTTAATTAAGGGTATTTTAGACCTTTGATTTATCTAATTTATGCATTAAAATAAAAGCTAAATGAAGGAATTAGTGGGCATATATATAGCTGGCCACATTAGCCTTTTTAAGGCAAGAATATTAAGCTAATCAAGTTCCATAAGTAGAAGTCTTACACACAAGGACAAGTGTGTCATGCTCCCATTGGTGGAAAGCCTAATTAGCAACCTTAATGGCATGATTAGGCATGATTAGGAAGGGATAAGGCTAACCCTTTTGTCCAAGGGGCAAAAGAAACGTGGATGATATTACCATTCCACTCCAATTCACCAACATTATAGCTATCTCATTTCATTTTCCTCCTCCACCATTCTTCTTATTCTTCTATTGTCTTCCAACCCATCAAAACATAAAGCTTAGAAAGAGAGAGAGGAAAAGTTCAGATTCTAGAGAGGGAGAGGAGTTTATTGTTCATGCATCCTAAATTTATAACCTACTTTGGAAGAACAAGAAGGATAGCAAAGAAAACTAGATGAGGTTCTCTTCCATTCTTTTTCTTATTCTTCTTCTATTTTGGCTTTTACCTCAAAATATATGGGGGTTATGGTCTAATACTCAAAGTACCCTAGTTCTACATGTCTCATGTGTAAGACTAAGTATCTTGTGTATTAGAATATAGATTTAGAAGAAGGAAATGAACATTTGTTCTCCAAGAGGTGAAACCCTTGTTTTTTTTCCACTAAATCTTATGTAACTCAAGTTTTACAACTTAGATTTATGATCTGTCAAAGGGGGGTGCTAGATACATGAGTTATCTAGTAAACCCAACCAGGGCCGCCCCAGAGTTTTTTAGGACCTAAAGCGACCAAAAAAAAAATTGGGCCCTTTGCAAAATGCTATTAAGATAAGTATAAAAAAACGGGCAAAGGGTCACAAATGTCCCTGATATTTACCCGATGTCTCACTTGCACCCTAAACTCATTTTTTTTTTTCAAAAGTACCCTTAACGTTATATTTTTTGGGTCGCCCGTGCCCCTGCCATTAACAGAATAGAAACTAGGTTTAAATGTAATGACGTGGCATGCTTAAGTATAAAATATATTCTAAATAAAACAATATATATCATTTAATCAAAACAAAAAATACTATAATTCAAAATAAAAAAAAGCATAACATATTTACATCATTTAATCAAAATAATAAAATTCAAATTATTTTGTTAACTAATCAAAACAACTAATTAAATAAAATAAGTTGTATAACATATTTACATCATTTAATCAAAATACTAAAATTCAAAACATAACATATTTACATCAAATACTAATTAAAAATAATAAAAAAATATTAATTAAAAAATACTAAAATACTAAAAAAAAATCAAATTAAAAAAATATTAAAATACTAACATTCAAATTATTTTGTTAATTAATCAAAACAACAAAAATTCAAATTACATCATTAAAATACTAAAATCATAATATTAAATACTAATTGATATAAAATTTTTAAATTACTAAAATCATAATATTAAATAATATTTTTAAACTATATAAAAATTTTATGGTGTAATAATCTATACATAACAGTATATGTTATAAATAATATAAATAATTTGATGATGTAATAATCTATACATAACAGTATATGTTATAATTTGATGATGTAATAATATTTTTTAAAAATGTATTCAAAAATTCAAATTACATCATAATATTTTTAAATTGGTATGATTTTAAAAATTAATATTAAAAATTACTAAAATAATCACAATACTCCAGTTTTCTTAAGATGCATTAATTACTTGAGGATTTCGCTGTTGTAGATATGAGTTTTGTGAAAATAAATGGTTTAGATGTTTCCAGGAATTTTACAGGGTATTCACTAATATTGCCAAAAAATAACAAGGAGAAAACATTAAACTAATGAATGGGTTAAGTTAGGGAGGACTTATAAAAAGTATAAGAAAATAAGATATGGTGAGGAAGAGATTGAGGCTTTGAGGCTTCTTGGGCTAAGGTATGTACTAAGTAAAAGGAACAATTTGCAAAAGAAGTACATCTCTTGTTTAAAAACTAAGAAAAATGAATATAAGAAAAAGGGGCCCTAAAATATTTTGGGCGTAAAGCCCGGGCACCTTGGGCTTTAGCCCAGGGCCGGTGCTGAACCCAACTGGTAGAACACAAATCTAGCAAGTATTGAAGCCGTAGGGGCTGTTTTCCCCAAAATAGTCCACATAGAGAATTAAAGCTTTAAACCCTAAAAAAGCTATTGTCCCTATTTTTCTTAAGGTTGTTTCGGACAGTTTCAAGTCTTTTAAAAATCTGGAAAAAATCACAAAGGTACCTTAAAAGGTTATCTAAAAGTAGGAAAAAGAATGGACACGTTTCGATGTGTAGGTTGTGCGTAATGACTTTTTCCGTAAAGAACTCCTAAATATTAACACTAGGATTTCTCAAAGTGTGTACACTGGAAAAATCCGAATATTTTACAGTATGATCATATATGTTATGAGAGTATACCCTGAAAGTTTTAGAATTTTCTGAGCAAAACTCGATTTATGAAAAATAAAGCAAGATCCGAGTGTTTTAGGCACTTTAAAATAGTAAATCACTTTCTAAAATTCCAGAAAAAATTGGAGATCATTGTTGGGTCATATATTGTCCAAATCCAGAAATGAAGAATTTTTGGAATCAAGTTGGTATTTTTCCTAAAAATGATGAAGTTATGAATAAAAGGAAATAAATAGTTAAATGATGTCATAAAAAAGAAAAATATGATTTTAATGCTTGAATACTCCTAATATATAATATTCTGACTATTTCATTGTATTTTGGTAATTTATAATAAGAAATATTATTTATGACCTTTTATGGGTATTAAATAAGTGGTTTAATAAAGGGTGAACGATTAGAATAAATTGTTTATTGATCAAATAAATTATTAAAATATTATTATAATATTAATAATATTATAATCTGATATTGTTAAGTAAATAAAAATATTAAGATTAAAGCTTTATTAAAATATTATTAAATGGTTAATAATATTTGATTTAAGCATTAATAAATGATTAAAGTATTATTAAATGATTAATAATATTAGATTAAAATATTAATCTTAGATTAAAATATTATTAAGTAAATAATAATATTCAATATTAAATAAAATGTTATTAAAAATGTAATAACATTAGTAAATAAATTAAATATTATTAAATAATTAATAATATTAGTAAATGAATAAAATAATATTAAAAGGTTAATACTATTAGTAAATGAATAAAGTATTATTAATTGATTAATGATACTAAAGCTTAAGTAAGATATTATTAAAGTAATAATATTAATGCATGATTAAAATATTATTAAGAGGATTAATAATATTAGTAAAGTATTAAAATATTATTAAGATGTTAATAATATTAGTAAGCGAATAAAAGTGTTATTAGTGAACTAATAATACTATGAGGTAAATTAAATATTATCAAGATTAATAATATTAAGTGAATTAAATGTATTTATTATTTAATAGTAACATTATCTAGACATGATAATATTTCTAAGAACTAAATGTAGTAAATAATATCTATATGATTACATAATCTAATGTTATGTTATGGCTAATTGAAAGATTAACTATAGGTCTCTCAAAGGAAGATAATTAAACTGTCTAGCGGATAGAATTTAATTGTGTAGTCGTAGACTACAAACGAGGTAAGTTCCCTAACTTAAACTCGAGTTATTATTTTCAAAGCATGTTAGTGAATAATTATTGATGATTATTCACATATATATTGATTATTGAGATTCGCACTTGGTGTAATTGAATTTCTGTTCTATTATTATTGAACTGTGAATTAAATTAAAGTTCTTTTATTCATGAGCTATTTAAATTTGTTAAATATTTGTTAAATCAAATGTATTTTAAAAAGTTGTTCTTATTAAATTGATATGATAAGAACTCTTGACTGAGAAAAAGACGAATTTGATTAAGGCATGATGCTTGATTATTAAGTGTTTATGCATAAATTATGGGGTATGAAAGGATGATCCCCTTCAACACCAAAACTTATTAAGAGGTCCAGTTTAAATGACTGAGAACCTTGGCAAATATTCATGGTTATTTCAAAACCACTCAGTACATGTTATTCAATTATTCGAATATTCAATTGTTGATTATTAATTTAGGTTCCTTCACAATCTTATACTATTGTTGAACATTGAAAGCAAAACTTCTTTCTAGTCGTGCTATATTTCCCTTGTATATAAACTTGCTAAGAAAATTAGTTGCTTACCTTTGCTATATCATGACATTTATTTCAGTTAAACCTGAAGGATCCAATACGAAAGACAAAGGCAAGGGCAAGATCCAAGAATAATTTAGAATGAATGTTAGTTATTATTATCTGATGGAATTTCTTATGTAAACCTTTTGTAATATGAATGGTGTATTTAAGTTAAGGTTAAGAAGACCTTGGAACTATATTATGAAACTTTATTATAATGAACAATGTATGTTTATTATTCCGTAATAGTTTATAGAATGCTTATAATGATGATAGATCGTGAGCACCGAATCTGAGGTTAGGGAACCTGGATTTGGGGGCGTCACACTTATTATCCTTAAAAACTGATTTCTTTTTAATTCTTATTTAGCATACCAAATGTCCAATATGCCCCTCCTTAATTGGGTTTAAAATTGGGCCACCAATTTCATCTTTTGGGTTTGCAATTAAATGTTTAATGGCTTGCACTATTATTATCATGCTTACTTACAAAATTGAACTTGGGCTTCCCCATTAATTCAATTGGGCCATTATTATATTTATCTTATACATGACCTCTTAGGCTAATTAAATAAACTAATTGTCCTTGAATTGATTTTATCTGCAAGTCCCACACTAAAAATATAATTGGGCTTGTTTAATTACTTATTTTTCTTTCATTATTATCTTTTGAGCTTATGTTCGTTATTATTAATATTTCTATATTATTATTCATTAATAATATTAATTCGCTCACATAACCCAATTAGACTTGTCTTATTCAAGTTTATTGAATATTTAATTAGGGTTTAACACCTTAAATATATTTTTTAGATTATTAAAATACCTAGCTTAGTTCTCTAACTTATTTAACTTATTAGTGAGACTTCCTTTAAATATTCTAGCATATTATTCACATAATCACTTAATCATCCAAAATCTATTATAGATTATTTAATATATTTATTTACAATGTACCACAGAAATTCTTGGTTATTACACCTTATAAAGGACATGATGGCTCAGCATTAACAGTGACTAGGCTGTTGTTAATGTTATATTTGAGTTGCTAATGTAGGGTGGACGAGATGGCCCCAGCCATGTGAATCCACGGTCTCCCTAAGAAAAAGTTGTATCTTGTAGCTATTTTGAGCACATGAAAGGATACGCTGAACTTATGTGGACCAATCTCCACAGATAGGTCAATCTCTCCGACAGCATTTCGTCGGGATCCGTCAAAAGCTTTGATAACCGTATGGCTGCTTCGGATTCTCTTGAGATTGATATTCATCTTCTCCAAAGTGGCAAAAGGGCAGATATTCAAGGAAGATCATCCATCGATTAATACTCATGCGACCACGTATCTGGAGGACATTACCGCTATGTGTAGTGGCTTGCAATAGCCAGCCCCTTTGGGTGGTATATCATCGTCAGTGAACGATATCACATTGTTGTTAAAAATGTGATCCACCATATGTTGGAATTTTTCAACATCTACTGACTTAGGCAATTGGGCTTCTTCCAAAACCCTAAGCAAGATCTTCTTATGATCTTCGGAAGAGAAAACTAATTCTAGTATGGAAATTTGTTGTGGAGCTTCTCTTAAGCTTGAAACCACCTTGGCTTAATTATGTCCCATAGTACGGAGGAATTCTTCGATTTTCCCCGTGGGCACTTTCCCCTTTGACTTGATGGTAGGCTTCATCACCCGTTGGGGAAGATACCGTGGATTCTCTTTCGACACTGTAGCAGTTATGTGGGATGTGGATCCTTCAACCTCTCCATAATTTCATGGAACTTTCTGTAGGCTGATAACAGGATATTGTGGTCTGAATGGTAAAATAATTAGCTTAGGCATAGCCACTTTCAAAAGATTTTCAATACCCTTGAGCTGAATAGGTTGAATTGTATGTGAGGGGGTAGCTGAATCTGTCTCAGACGATATGACTGCTACGACTTCCTTCCACTTTATAGGAAATGCGTCCCCACTCTCTAGTAAGACAGTGTTATCGTCTACCAGCTGTAGGACACCGCTGTCAATTAAGTTCTGAATAAGGTGGTGGAGTGCCCAGCATTCTTCTGTGATGTGATCGCTAGAGTGGGACTGGTATTGGCACACTTCATTAAAATCAAACCGTCTGGAACGTGGGCTGATTAGAGGTAACAGAGCTGTGATTCTTCCTTTATGTAGACACTCAAAATTTTCTGTACTACTAACACTAACATTGCAGGAAGGCAGATTCTTCTTTTATGAGAGAACCCTGAAAGACAATCCACAACCATACTAGATACTATCGTAGGTTCAGCATCAACCCCAGATCGCAATCTGGGAGTAATCGTTCCAATCTTGGAGAACCCCGAGGCATGCAGATCAATATCGGAACACACACCAGAGAAGACCGATTAATCTTGAAGATAACCCCGAGGTATCCAGTCTCAGCCCTAAACATGGGAATAGCCTCCAACCTTGGTGATAACCCCAAGGAAAGCAATTTCGGCATTAACCCCGAAAATGCTTGTTACAAGTGCAACCAGCTTCAATCTCGGCGTACACAACGAGATACACTGTATCAGCCCGGCGATGACATCGGGAAAATAGTCACACCTCAAAGATGACAATGAGGACTTTCAACCAATTACAGCAGTCCAATCCCAGCGAAGCTGAGCAACGTCTGCTTTATCGACCCAACCCGGCAATAACACTGGTAAGGGGCAACATCATCATCTGACCAACATGATGCCATGCCAAGTCGTCTTAACACATCTACGCAATAATGGCCAACAAGGCTAACCAATCCCGAGTTGCTATTGTGCGGGGTAACGGATGAAAGTTGAAGCGTGAAGACCGGAGGGCACCGTCCCATCTTCAAAGACTTCATACAAATTCTAATCCCATGCCATCGTACAAACTCTCAACAACGGCAGTCCGAAATAGGTCCTGTATACCTCAAACGGATGCCCGGATTGCACTTCAGAAAAACCGAGTGGACATTACAGTGCCCGCGTGCACGTACTTCGAGACGACCCGACCCGACCAAACTGGGTCGACCCGACCCGCCTCTGGTACACCTGCAGCAGCTTTGGTCTATAAATAGAGGGCTTGGGGTGCTGATTTTTAAGAGAAAAAAGACGGGAAAACCCTGTAGAATTCGCTCTACACTTACCATACAGTGTATTTTCCCACTTTAAACACCTGTGAGCTCATATACAGCCCTTTTTTGTACCTACAAAAGTCAGTGTTTTCTCACTCTAAAGATATAGAAGTCTTCTTTGGCAGCCCACCGTAAGCCTTCTCACACACTGTAGATTCTTTCTCTTCATTTTTGCACACACCCTTCTACACGTTGAGAGTCGTGTTGCTTGCTTTTGCCCGGCCTTCGGTCCGTGGTTTCAGTTCAGTCTACATATATATATATATATATATATATATATATATATATATACATATATATATACATATATATTGACTAACATTACCGAGTTATGCCTCGGTTGAGCCTAGACTTTGGTCTGGAGCGTTTATTTGCTTTTCTATATATATATATTTTTATATATATGAACTGTGTGTCGGACTTTGTTCGATTGAGCCTAAACTTCGGTTTGGTGCGTTTATTGCTTTAATATATATATATATATATATATATATATATATACTTATATATATTATTTGTGTGTCGGATTTTGTTCGATGAGCCTAAACTTCGATTTGGTGCGTTTAATTGTTTTCTTATATATATATATACTTATATATATGAACTGTGGTCGAACTCCGTTCGATGAGCCTGGATTTTACATCTGGTGCGTTTACTCGCTTTTATATATATATATATATATATATATATATATATATATATATATATATATATATATATATATATATATATATATATATCCAGGCTCACCGAACAGAGTTCGATAGCAGTTCATATATATATATATATATATATATATATATTTACATTTCGTCCCACCTGGAGTTTACTTCGTGGTGGTTGACCGTTTTTATAGCTTTATCTACGTTTTGTCCCGCCTGGAGTTTCCTCCGTGGCGGTTGATGGCTTTTAACAGCTTTATTTACATTTCTACTCCCCCATGGAGCTACTTCGTGGTTGGTGATCATGTCTGTATGTATATATTTACGGCTTTTATATATATACCTGCTTACTACTTTCATACAAATTGCAGTATCATGTGAGCCTAGGAATCATGTGATCACAAATTCATCCCATTGGATCTAGATTCGGTTCCCGTGATGGACATTTTCAGCTATAAGCAGTTTGTAAATTATTATGCGGTGTCTAATTTTCCTCAGATGGTTTTCATAACCACGAGGAAGTCGGCATTATTTTGTAAATTATTTTCGTACGGATGCTTCGCAGCCGTCAAATAAAATCAACCAAGCCGCGCATTTAATAAAATGGGAGTGCAACAGGCCTCAATTACTATTGAGCGTCAGGGTTTGAAAAACCTCTTTTATAAAACATCACTGCCATATCTTGCTAAAATTGAATTTTTACATAAATTCAAACCCTGCGTATATAGGTGCGAACGAGGCCTCGTACCACTTTCAAATAACAGCACATTGACTCACATACACATACACACACACACATTCAGATAATAGTTTCTTGAAAAGAGGCGGTCACCGTGGAAACACGGATGTCGGGGGGTGCCTAACACCTTCCCCTCGCATAACCAAGTCCCTGGACCCTAAATGAATCTCGGTTTCACCGACCCGTATAGCAGTGTCACATCACTCGGTCAATGTGCAAACCTTTTTTCAGTTGTGTTGGTAAAACCATTTAAAAAACCAACTGGTAACTCTTAACAGTCCATAGTCGACATTATACATGTCGGACCTTTTTCACTTATTTTTTCAAACAAATCTCACCTAAAATGAGAAGACCAAAGAACAAGTAATGGAAAGGGACCTCTAAAAATCCCGACGTCGACACTTCATTGATCAGCATCTTAAATATCTCTTCCATCAGTGGGCCTAGGTATGTAAATTCCATTTGATTGGCTAAGTCTCGGCGGGCTTTGACATTTGCTCTTTTTAAAAGTTTATCCTCCAGTGTTTCATTTTCTGGAGTGCGCGGTGGAGTATTAGCAATAAGAGAAAGGAGACTAGCATGCTCCTGGCTGAATAATTGACGTGTGACTTGGTGCTGATGGACCACCAGTTTTGCCAATTGGTTGAGTTGCTCACATAGAGTATTCATTTTTCGTTCCATCATTAACTGGAACTTTGCATAGTCCCACTTGTCAGCACCATCCTTGCTAGTTTGGCAAGGTCCAGCAATGGAGTAAGAAGTCTGTCCACTACTCCAATTAATCATGTTAACCTCTTCTTCTTTGTGTTGAGGAAGATGGACGTTATCGGGTCCATTGAACCTAAAGCCAGTAATGGACATCGGTTTATATTCACCATGATCGACTACTTCACCAAATGGGTAGAGGCAGCCTCCTTCCCCAGGGTCACTAAAGAAGTCATCATTACTTTCATCAGAAATAATGTTATTTGTCAATATGGACAACCAAAGGTGATTGTGTCAGACAATGCCAAAAACCTCAACAATAAGATGATGGAGGAATTGTGCAATAAATTCCACATCAAACATCTCAACTCAGTCATCTATCGTCCAAAGATGAACGGTGCTATTGAAGCGGCTAACAAAAACATCAAGAAGATTATGCAAAAGATATCCACCAACCACAAAAATTTGGCCTGATGTGTTGCCTCTGACTCTGTTAGCCTACAGAACGTCCATGCGTACTTCAACTGGGCCAACCCCCTACGCACTAACCTATGGGATGGAAGCAGTGCTCCCCACAGAAGTTGAGATGGAATCTCTCAGAGTGTTGATAGACGCTCAGCTGGATGAAGATCAATGGGTACAAAACAGGTATCACCAATTGTCTCTAATAGACGAAAGGCGAACCGCGGCTATCTTCCATGGTCAGTTATATCAGCAAAGGATCGCCCGATCCTACAACAAAAAAGTTCGGCTACGGCAATTTAAACAGTATGACTTTGTTTTGAAGAAATTCCTGGACAACCAAGATCAATCTAAGGGAAAATTCGCTCCTAACTAGGAAGGCCCGTTTATTGTCAAAGAAGTATTGATGGGAGGCGCTCTCAGATTGCAAGAAATGGACGGTGATGAATTTCCACAACTCATCAACTCAGACGCCGTGAAACGGTACTATGTCTGAAGTAACTCGCAAACACCCTGGTGTCAAACCATCAGATCACCAGTCATTCTGGTTTTTAACCCTTTACCACATACAACTTTTCTGCACTTTGCCCCTCAGGGAAACATACTTTTCAAGCCAGCAGCCTGGCTTTCCTTTGCGCTCATACAACTTAGGTCATCCCACCGTGGATCGAACCTCTTGCGTTTACAGTTTGGCTACCCATACCTGGGATCAAACTTTTCCTCTGCAGTTTATCCTCAACTTAGGATTAAACTTTCTCATCCCCGCACTCTGACCTGCACATGGGATTACGCTTTCTCTTCTCACCCTGAGGGGTGAACTACGTCGACCTAATCTCCTCTTCAATAGGAGTACGTAGGCAACCATTTCATATGGCCCTGCCACAATAAAACAAAAACAACAAAAACATTTCTACCCTTCTCTCCTCACAAAAAATAACAAAAATATTTCTACACCATTTCTGCCACATACAGCGTTGAACCTCTTACACCAGGTTCGAACTACGCAGACCTGATCTCCTCTACAATAGGAGTACATAGGCAGCCATTCATGGTGCGGTCTCACCTCCTACCAAAACACAAACCCTTGTCAGTTGGTACTGGGATCAAACATCAATCCACTACGTTTCATTCGGCTTCAGACCAAAGGGATGGAATTACCCAACCTCTCCTCCCAAATAGGAGATTCGGCGACCATCTAAGCTGCGGTCATACCTTGAAGAGTAACACCAATCCATAAGAGATGGAATTAACTAGGCTTCTCCTTAATAGAAGTACTGGCGACCATCTGTGGTGCGGTCAATCTCAGAGAGGAAAGACACACTCCTCTCCACATTTCCATATAGAAACCAGTCCTAAGACACCAAAAGATGGTAGGGATACGCAGATCGATGATCCATTCTGAACTATCCAGAGACAACTCAATGTCCCCCAGGAGGAATTCAGAATACATCAAGATCACAAGCCCTAAAGCAGCAGGCAAAATATCAAACAAATAGCAAGGTGTATCTAAAAGGGAAGTGATCCAAAAATATATTTCCCTGTCATATATAATGTTGTTTGATATACATGATGTAAACTATACATGACAAAATGGCTAAGCTAGTCTGTGCAGGAAAATACAAGATCACCTACAAGTCAGGGTATATGCGAGCTAACAAGCCCAACATGGCATCCCTCTCAGAAGAAGGAGGTAAAGTTGTGGTCTCCTGTATAAGAGTATCCACACGACCCAATAGATCAGAAGCCGTCTGCATGATGACCATATGCTCATCAATATATGCGCTCATCTCTGCGATTATGTCAGTGGTAAGGGACCTCATTGCAGTACTGTCTGTGACGGCTACATCCCGGGCAGATATGGCACTATCCCGCTCAACTATCACTGCATCTCTGGCTAATCTGGCCTCATCCTGCTCAATAATAGTGGCTTCCCTGCGAGCTAAGGCCTCATCTCTCTCCAACAGAGTGGCCTCCCTCACATCCAGAGCAGTCGACATCATAGATCGAACCTGATCTCTCTCAAAGGTCAACAGCTAAAGACTCTGCTCTAAGTACTGTATCGAGTGCTGAATCGCAACAGTGCTGGTACTAGGAGAATTTGGAAGAAATGCTGGCAACCCAGCAGCGGGATCCTCCTCGAAATAGGTATCAATGTCCTCCACAGGATCCATACCCTCTGCATCGATATCCGGTACTGCAGATACTACTGTAGCCGATAAAACCTCCGTCTCCATCCAGGCGAAATACTCTGCGGAATAACCTGGACTGCTCACTGAAAAAGTAGCTACCTCACGATGGTCCCAACAAGCATATACACGAGATCGGTCCTCGGCTGAGAGGTATCGGGCAGCTAAACGCTGACCTGTCGCCCTTGTGAAAGGATGAAAATCCTGAAACTGGTCGAACTGCGACATCACGGCCAGTGGGTGATAAGTTGTCACACCCCTCAAGCCAGCCAGAGGGAGGAAATCCATGCCCGGAGCATGAGTAATAAAGTTGTATGGTGAGCTAAGCCCCGAGCACAACAATATGCTAAATGGGTCTCTGATGTCTGCCAAAAATTCGAACCAGGACTGAGCATCTATACACTCCGATGGCTGAAAGGAGTATGACATGGCCACATCGTGGGTAAACCAATATCCATGCCGTCTAAGGGTACCAATCGGTCTCAAGTGTGACATGAACCACACATACAGAAGGACTGAGCTCCCAGTAAACACTCCTGACGGATAAGTACTGCAGTAGGATGCTGACCGCAGAGTCTCTGCCAAGATCATAGGCACAATGGTATGACCCTCCCTGAGAGCTCTCACGTGCCTATATCTATCTCATCCATATATCGCGACATATACACATATGATAGTACACATAACATCAGTACGTCAGCTCTGGCTAGACGCCAATGATCCTCCGGTGCGGTGAAATCCTCCGAATGTCGTGAGTAACTGTCCTTTGAGCCAAATCTGTCGTACAGAAAACGCTGAGAGATCACATGGCCAGATGTTAGCTCATTCTACACTACTCTGCGCCTCAATCCTGTGAGAGTCATGAATCGTCTACTCATGTCTCCCAGAGCCATATGCACGCAAGGTCTGTCTAAAGGCAGCATCGTCAAACGTGCATACTCCTCCAGTGTAGGAGTCAACTCATGGGTGCCAAAACGGAATACCTGCCTATCAGGTCGTCAATGCTCTAGCATCCCATCTACGAATCCTGCAGGAACCTGAAATGCCAAAAGAGTCATGGTATGTTGCAGTAATATATCTACGGTCACCCTATCTGGTGGTGACATACTATCATACCATGATCGCATACCCGATGCCACCACTAACGGTGGTGTATGATCTATACGGCTAACTGTCGAAGAAGACATCTGTGAGGGCCGTGTCATAAGACCATCTAGGGGTCAATGCCGAATATCTCTGGACATACATACATATGCATAACATGATACATGCATAACAGATAATGGATGACAATATGATATAGGGAATGGAAAAGACTGTGCATACATTCCTAAGTATATCATCATCTAATACATCAGCTCTGTACAGCTGCAAATACAGGGAAATGGGGCACAGACGCCCTACTACTAACAGAGGCCTATCAAAAGATATAGCAAGAATGGGGAACAGCCACCCAATATCTAACAGAGGCCTATCAAAAGATATAACGAGAATACATCAGAAGAAGACAATGGTGTCGATATCCACATCATCAATCATGTCCACCTGATGTAACTCCTCCTGAGTCACTGGATCTCTATCAACTGGGATGTCAGGCCTGTAAAGAGGAGGATCTGCACCAGCAAAACCAAATGGGTCATCCGAGGGGCCAGTGCCTGAGCTGGAAGGAACAAATGACTCCGCCTCTGCTGGATCTCTGCCCAAATGCCGAATAAATATATGTGCCTGGTCCAACTGACGGGTCAAGCTATCAATCTAGGTCACATGAGTCAGATCTCGGACACAAGCTATCCAATCCGTTATCATCAAGGATCCAGGAACCATGTCCCCCATAAACTGTGTGGCGCGAGACTGGGCTCCAATAGTACGAGGAAGCCACCAATGCTGGAATGTCTCCTAAGTACATGGACCCTCTGATAATGCAAATCCGTCAACACCCAACAACGGGATATCAATGGCGGGTGACTGCGATATAGGCCAGTGACGCCTGACAAGAGGAAAGATCGGTATACGAATCTCCCCTGTGGTGCTCCTGATGGCACGCTCTCCTAGATAGAGCTCCCAACCGCCATCTGTGAAGAGTGGAACTCTCCTGGTGGAAATCAAATACTCGACCCCAGTCGGGTATCCATCCTCAACAGTGTTCCCCAGAATAGGGAAGCCAGGTGATGGTGTCGGCCGACAGCAACTCCAGCTGCATACGACAATGAGTGAATCCCTTCGCTACAGGGACATCAGGCATAATCGAATGATGCCATCTTCGTCCTCATGGATAGGTATCTAAACCTAACACATTCACGGGATGTAAACAAGGAAGCCTCTCATAGGCCCAAAACTGCCAACACAATGGCAAGACATCTGTTATTAGTAAACACTCTTAACCTATAAATGGGAAAAGACAAGAGAAATACTCACCAGCAGAAACGGGTAAAATCCTAGCCAAGCCTCGGTCAAACCCTGTGAGCGCATACGCATGCCCCGGAGGAAATAGGCAAAGGTATAAGAGCCCCAATAGTACTCTCTAATACGGTCCACGTAACCCGTAGCACTGACCAAAGCAAAAGATACAGTGGAAGAGTTATCTGCTATGAAGCAGCCTCGAATGATCATCAGGAACAATCGCCGCAGAACGCGATCCCTGATCCTAACATCATCAGGCATGGGCTCACTCAATAGCCCGTTTACAGCATCCACGCTCAAAGGACCTGAACAGACGGTCCTGCCTTTGAGCGCCGCCGCCGAAACTCCTAACAAGGGTCTGACGGTAGTAGGGGTAATATTCGCCATGCAAGGCACTGGCTCCCCTCCAAACTCCACGCCAGTAATAAATTGTCAATCCATCGGCGTCATCATCACTTCGCAATCCAGCAGGTGGAGTGACTGAGTCTGGTTAAACCACCGCTCAAATAATGCCCTGAGGTAACCCCAGGGACAATGACGGGGAAGGATGGAGAAGAATGCCCCAAATCCCCACTCATGCACCACTGCTCTATAATCAGGATGAAGCACTTGGTACATGGAGTGGATGCTAAACCAGTTCCCTCGAGGCTGTGTAAAACCTGGAACCTGCATGAAATGCAAATCTACGTCAGAACCCTTTAATCCTCATCAATAGGAAAGAAGGAAAAGCAAAGTCTAATGTCATACCTTGTTAGCATGTAAATACATCGATGGATATCTGCCCAAATCACCCAGCAACTCTGGGTTCGCCACCTGAATGCTTGGAAGCTCCCTACGAGGGACAGGTGCAGCAGGAGCAGGATCATCTATCGGAATATCCGCCTCCTCGTCCTCAACGTCTGGAACACCTACCTGGACAGGGCGTATCACAACCTCCACTAACCGACGATGCTGTCTGACAGAACGGGGATGAGGTACTTTAGAAGCCCTCCGCCGTACACCAGAAGTGGTCCTATAGGAACTGCTCGACTGATCCGGATCCATAATATCTGGAAAACAAGTCTCCAAATCACCTCAGAAAGGGTGTGGTATTTCCTTACCTGGAGCTTTCTCTAATGCATTTATGATTATATGCATGCATGCATTTACTTTAACAAACAATAGAGTTAAAATGCATAACTACCCAATGCCTACCTTTTGAAAAATTTTGCCATAGTCCCCATTGAAAATAGGACTATCCACATGCATTCAGGCATGTTTAGGTGGTCATTCAGTAGCACACCTGCCCCAAAGTCATATACACAATATATGCATTAAAAATCAAAAGCATCATGCATAAGGCCAACCTCAATGCTAGGAGTACTTTGCCTTTCTACCTTTTGCTCATTGGACCTCAAATAGGACAAAAAATAGCAGAAAAAGGTGCCAATTTGACTATCTCAAAAATCAAAATTTTCACATCATTATGTTCAGCATGGTTTAATACGAACATTTACTATGTTGAATATTTTTTATCAAGTCATTTGTGCATACATAATCACTACTATCTGTTTAGATGCATTTCGTGCGATAACTCACAATCTAGCGGACAGAAACTAGAGAAAATATAGGCATACATTACCAGGATAGTGTGGAACACTTGCACGGTGACAGAATTTGCAGAAACCAGCCCGAACTCAGCAGATCTGAAGATGGCTCGCGGTTTTCTCTAAGCGAAACAAGTTAAAAGTGACTTATGAATGTTGTTGACTGATGGATATATGATCCATGCCTGGCCGCAGGCCTATCTGCGGCTGCAGCAGGTACATCTGCGGCACCCCCATGTGGGTCCCATCCCTCCGGCTCAGTCCAGTTCGAGTTTCAAAGGAGGTCTTACGAATTAAAAAGGTCAAATCGAGAATAAAAACACCGCGTGATTTAGCAAAAATGCATACAATCCTGGTCTTCTCTGATGAGACTTTAAATCGGTACATCACGCATTGGTATTCATCCACACACAGGGTACACTATACCAGTAATCTCAAATGATCTCAGTTAAGCTCGGCAATACCGTACGTAGGTCCAATGCCACTTTCACGGGATCATCATCCTTGTCAACCTAGATCCCCGACGGGGGTTACAACGTGAATCCCCGACGGGGGTTACAACGTGAGTCCCCGATGGGGGTTACAACGTGAGTCCCGAACGGGGGTTACAACGTAGATCCCCGACAGGGGTTACAACGCGTGTTCACCCATTGACACACAAATCAACGAAGGTCAAGCAGCCTTGACATTATCTCAGCCAATGGCAAGTAAACCCATCAGAGCATACACAGTTGTTCGGTCAATGCATACGTCCCCAGTAGATCTCCCTAGGGGTTTGCAACGTGAATTCACGGTAGGGGATTACCACGTACATTCATGCCGTTGACATACACATCAATGAAGGTCAAGCAACCTTGACATCATTCCAGCTGATAGAGGGTTAAACCTATCAGAGCTCTGGAGCCATTCGGGGTTCTTACCACCCGATTACCCATATTCCCCGCCGGGGGGGTCACAACGCAATGTTCCGTTGATCTACACGACAGCGAAAGTTAAGCAACCTTGACAGTATATCCCACAGGATTTTTCAACCGTTGATTCACATATCGGTGAAATACACGTCAACGATGGTCAGGCATCCCTGACAGCATTTGTTGTTGGCAGAAACTCCAACAGAACCCTGACATGTCCTGACGATATAAACCAGGAGATTGTCATCAAGGTGGATGGATGATGGAATATGTTATACACATCCTCAAACAGATCAAGCTTTATCCCCACAGATCTCTTACACATAAGAGGTACTTCTGTAGGATCCAGTCCTCATCCAGGAATTTGATGATAACTCCAACATCAACATCCTGACAGACTTAGATTATACATCAAATCTGGTCATCATTGCCAATCCCCGGTTGAAGCAACAGGGAGCCAACAATTATCCTCAGTGTGTTGGGCTATAACCCCGTACACATGCATCATACATCTACATCATGTTGCTATCCATAGTACCATGTTTGTCTTATTACGTTTCAAGTGTCTAGGATTCTTTATCCTACCCATGCATCGCCATGCATGAGTATGATAAAGAGGGGCATCTGTAGACACTCAAAATTTTCTGTACTACTGACACTAACATTGCAGGAAGGCAGATTCGTCTTTTATGAGAGAACCCTGAAAGACAATCCCCAACCATATCGGATACCACCGGAGGTTCAGTATCAACCCCAGATCGCAATCTAGGAGTAATCGTTCCAATCTTGGAGAACCTCGAGGCATGCAGATCAATATCGAAACACACACTGAAGAAGACCGATTAATCTCGGAGATAACCCCGAGGTATCTAGTCTCAGCCCTAAACATGGGAATAGCCTCCAACCTTGGTGATAGCCCCAAGGAAAGCAATTTTGGCATTTAACCCCGGAAATGCTTGTTACAAGTGCAACCAGCTTCAATCTCGACGCTCACAACGAGATACACTGTATCAGCCCGGCGATGACATGGGGAAAACAGACACACCTCAAAGATGACAATGAGGACTTTCAACCAATTACAGCAGTCCAATCCCAGCGAAGCTGAGCAACGTCTGCTTTATCGACCCAACCCGGCAATAACACTGGTAAGGGGCAACATCATCATCTGACCAACATGATGCCATGCCAAGTCGTCTTAACACATCTACGCAACAATGGCCAACAAGGCTAACCAATCCCGAGTTGCTATTGTGCGGGGTAACGGATGAAAGTTGAAGCTTGAAGACCGGAGGGCACCGTCCCATCTTCAAAGACTTCGTACAAACTCTAATCCCATGCCATCGTACAAACTCTCGACAACGGCGGTCCGAAATAGGTCCTGTATACCTCAAACGGATGCCTGGATTGCACTTCAGAAAAACCGAGTGGACATTACAGTGCCCGCGTGCACGTACTTCGAGACGACCCGACCCGACCAAATCGGGCCGACCCGACCCGCCTCTGGTACACCTGTGGCTGAGCCGCAGGTACACCTACAGCAGCTTTGGTCTATAAATAGAGGGCTTGGGGTGCTGATTTTTAAGAGAAAAAAGACGAGAAAACCCTGCAGAATTCGCTCTACACTTACCATACAGTGTATTTTCCCACTTTAAACACGTGTGAGCTCATATACAGCCCTTTTTTGTACCTACAAAAGCCAGTATTTACTCACTCTAAAGATATAAAAGTCTTCTTTGGTAGCCCACTGTAAGCCTTCTTACACACTTTAGAGTCTTTCTCTTCATTTTTGCACACACCCTTCTACACGTTGAGAGTCGTGTTTCTTGCTTTTGCCTGGACTTCGGTCCGTGATTTCATTTCAGTCTACATATATATATATATATATATATATATATATATATATATATATATATATATATATATATATATATATATATTTACATACATATTGACTAACATTACCGAGTTATGACTCGGTTGAGCCTAGACTTCGGTCTGGAGCGTTTATTTACTTTTCTATATATATATATTTTTATATATATGAACTGTGTATCGGACTTTGTTCGATTGAGCCTAAACTTCAGTTTGGTGCGTTTATTGCTTTAATATATATATACTTATATATATTAACTGTGTGTCGGACTTTGTTCGATGAGCCTAAACTTCGGTTTGGTGCGTTTAATTGCTTTCTTATATATATATATATATATATATATATATATATATATATATACATTTTGTCCCACCTGGAGTCTACTTCGTGGTGGTTGACCGTTTTTATAACTTTATCTACGTTTTGTCCCGCCTGGAGTTTCCTCCGTGGCGGTTGATGGCTTTTAACAGCTTTATTTACATTTCTGGTCCCCCATGGAGCTACTTCGTGGTTGGTGATCATGTCTGTATATATATATATTTACGGCTTTTATATATATATCTGCTTACTGCTTTCATACAAATTACGGTATCATGTGAGCCTAGGAATCATGTGATCACAAATTCATCCCATTGGATCTAGATTCGGTTCCCGTGATGGACATTTTTAGCTGTAAGCAGCTTGTAAATTATTCTGCGGTGTCTGATTTTCCTCAGATGGTTTTCATACCCACGAGGAAGTCGGCATTATTTTGTAAATTATTTTCGTACGGATGCTTCGCAGCCGTCAAATAAAATCAACCAAGCCGCGCATTTAATAAAATGGGAGTGCAAAAGGCCTTAATTACTATTGAGCGTCAGGGTTTAAAAAACCTCTTTTACAAAACATCACTGCCATATCTTGCTAAAATTGAATTTTTACATAAATTCAAACTCTGCGTACATGGGTGCGAACGAGGCCTCGTACCACTTTCAAATAACAGCACATTGACTCACATACACACACACACATTCAGATAATAGTTTCTTGAAAAGAGGCGGTCACCGTGGTAACACAGATGTCGGGGAGTGCCTAACACCTTCCCCCCGCATAACCAAGTCCCCAGACCCTAAATGAATCTCGGTTTCATCGACCCGTATAGCAGTATCACATCACTGGGTCAATGTGCAAACCTTTTCTCAGTTGTGCTGGTACGACCATTTAAAAAACCAACTGGCGACTCTTAACAATTCATAGTGGACATTATACATGTCGGACCTTTTTCATTTGTTTTTTCAAACAAATCTCACCAAAAATGAGAACACCAAAGAACAAGTAATGGAAAGGGACATCTAAAAATCCCAACGTCGACACTTCATTGATCAGCATCTTAAATATCTCTTCCATCAGTGGGCCTAGGTAGGTAAATTCCCTTTGATTGGCTAAGTCTCGGCGGGCTTTGACATTTGCTCTTTTTGCAATTTTATCCTCCAGTGTTTCATTTTCTGGAGTGCGCGGTGGAGTATTAGCAACAAGAAAAAAGAGACTAGCATGCTCCTGGCTGAATAATTGACATGTGACTTGGTGCTGATGGACCACCAGTTCTGCCAATTGGTTGAGTTGCTCACGTAGAGTATTCATTTTTCGTTCCATCATAAACTGGAACTTTGCATAGTTCCACTTGTCAGCACCATCCTTGCTAGTTTGGGAAGGTCCAGTAATGGAGTGAGAAGTCTGTCCACTACTCCAATTAATCATGTTAATCTCTTCTTCTTTGTGTTGAGGAAGATGGTTATCTTGCACATGGGGTTGGTCGGGTGTAGCTACCACGATTTCACCGTTATCAATCAAATCTAAGATCTTGTGTTTCAAGGCCCAGCAATCTTGAGTATCATGACCTGGAGCTCCAGCATGATAAGCACATTTTTGACTAGCATTGAAACTCTTACCATTCAGGTTGTCTGGTGGAAGAAGATGGGTGATTTTCTTATGAGTTATCAGAAGATTAAGAATGTTCTCGAGTGAGTCACCTAAGGGTGTGAACACTCGAGTGCGTCTAATTTCTCCATTCTTTGGTAATGGAGGGTTTGAAGATTACGCTTGAAAGGGGGAGTAATTTTTCCTCTGGATAGGCATGTTCTGACTGCCTTTCTTACCTTATAGTATTAAAGAAACATCCTCCTCTTTTTTCTTATGGACCCTCCGGGGGTTGTTTCCATAATTTTCAGACTGGATGTGCTCAGCAACAGCTTTCAGAGTGGCTAATTGTTGAATCTTTCCTGATTTTAAACCTATCTCAGCCATTTCTCCATGTTTGATCATTTCGGAGAACGGCTTGCCAATGCCAGCTAAAATTCTCTTGTAGAAGGGAGCCTCTTATATGTCTACGAAGGTCATTACCATCTCAGACTCAGTCATATAGGGAATAACTTGAGCAGCAAGGCACCTCCACCTTTGAGCATACTCACTGAAAGATTCATTGGTTTGTTTCCTAACTTTAGTAATTTGGTACCGGTCAAGAGCCATTTAAGTTTGGAAACTATATTGGCTGAGAAAAGCATGTGCTAGCTCTTCCCAGCTATGAATCTTGGAATTGTCCAATCTGGTATACCATGATCGAGCTTCACCAGTCAGACTCTTTTGAAACAGCTGCATTCTAAGCTTCTCATTCTCGGCATAAGATCCAAGTTCTCCAGTGAAGACTTTCAAATGTGTGTAAGGATCTCCCAACCTGTCGTACTTTTTGAAGTCGGGAGTCTTGAATTTCTCTGGGTAATGCACACCAGGGAATATACAAAGGTCTGTATATCAAACACTCTCATGTGCCCCAATCCCTTTAAGAGACCGAATGGTCTCTTCCATCTGTAAGACCTTTTTCCTGATATCACCGTTGTCTGGATCTTCTCTAAGATAGGTGTTTTCGTGATTTTTGTTAGTTGTATCCAACTCAGGTGTGGCAACTTCTTTATCCGATCCCTGAGTTCCTCCATATGCAGAGGATTCTGTATGTATGGGCATTCAGGGACCCTGAGTGGACTAATGTAGTTCTTTCAGTAGAACAGCCAACTCTGTAATTTGGTGGCTTAATCCTTCGAACTCCTCACGGGAGACAGGAGTAGGAATATACTGGCCAAATGACGCCATGCTTGGCTGTATGCTTGTTGCCTTTTGGATTTTGATTAGGTAACAGGTCCGATTATTTCCCTATAAAAAGACTTATGTAGTTTAGTCTTAGGGAATGT
The DNA here is from genome assembly GCA_016801055.1 of Panax notoginseng. Lineage (NCBI taxonomy): Eukaryota > Viridiplantae > Streptophyta > Magnoliopsida > Apiales > Araliaceae > Panax > Panax notoginseng. The sequence continues at coordinate 21,397,311 of CM029012.1, read as the reverse complement.
GTAAATATTTACATGCTATGTGGTGTATCCGTTTTAGGAGTATTATCCTGCAAAACATATGTAGCTATTTGTATAACAACATAGCATGTAAGGTTTTGATATATAAGGGAATGTATTTGCACATGTCCTTCATATTTTCCATTACATTGAGTTTGACATTGAAATGAAATTAAAAGTAATTGAAATGCGAAAGTATGAAGAGACTTTCCTCCGCATTTGGTTTATCAGAGGCTGACCTATCTTACGCTACTCTCGCGGCTTTTTGGCATGAAGGTTCCCAAATCATCGCAATTTACTTGACGGGAAGTTAATCTGGTCTTTCATCTGGAGCGAATTTGGGTGGTGCATTTCCTGAGCCTCGTTGGAAGTAGTCTTCCTACGAGTCCAGTAATCAAACACCGACAGGATAGCCTCCTGGTGGAGGAACCACACAACATACATTCACATACAACGTGTCTCATCGTATATGAAAATGATGACATATGCGAAGCACTAATATCACCAGTAGATATAGTGCGAAGCACTAAGTGCAAAAAGTAAATGCATTTGTACACATTCATTCAAATGTAAATGCAACAATCACACGCAAGCAAATAATAGTTTTGAAAAGTTTGTTGTAGCGGCTTAAGTCCTCTTACTGAATATCCCCAGCAGAGTCGCCACCTGTCGACGTCGGGATTTTTATTTGACCCTTTTCTGTTCTTGTCTTTTGATGTTCTCATGTTAGGTAAAATTTGTTTGAAAAAATAAGTTGTGAAAAGGTCCGACATGTATATGTCGACGATTGGACTGTAAGAGTTGCCAGTTGGTATTTTTAAATGGTTGCACCAACTCAACCGAGAAAAGGTTTGCACATTGATCGAGTGATGTGACATTATTTAACTGGTCTGTGAAACCAAGATTCGTTAGGGTCCGGGAGCTTAATTATGCGGAGGGAATGTGTTAGGCACCCCCCGACATCCGTGTTACCACGATGACCACCACTTTTCAATTAAACTGTTATATGAATGTGTGTGTATGTGTGGGTCAATGTGCAATTATCTGGAAGTAGTGTTATGTCTCGTTTGCACCTATACACAAAGGGTTTGAATTTTGTTTGAAAGTTCAATTTTAACAAGATATAGCAATGATGTTTTGTAAAAGAGGTTTTTCAAACCCTTATGCTCAATAGTAATTGAGGCCTTTGATACTTCCATTTTATTATGTGTTCGGCTTAGTTACTTTTATTTTCGAAATGTGAGGCATCCTCGAGAAAATAAAATGAAAAGCAGTGCCGAATTCCTTGTGGGCATGAGAGTTGTCTAAGGAAATTTAAACACCGTGAATAATTTACAAGCCACGTAAACTGAAAATGTCCATCACGAGAACCGAATCTAGATTAAGAAGACTGAATCTGTGATCACATGATTCCAAGGCTCACATGAAGTAGCAATTAGTATGGAAGTTGTAAACAGTTATACATATATATATATATATATATATATATATATATAGATAATCAACCACCATGAAGCACCTCCATGGGGGATTGAGAAAATGTAAATAAAACAATAAAAACCAATCAACCACCACGAAGCACCTCCATAGGGGATTTGAGAAAATGTAAATAAAGAAATAAAAACCAATCAACCGCCAAGAAGTAGATTCTAGGCGGGACTAAATGTAAATAAAGTAGTAAAAGGCCATGAAGTAAACTCCAGGCTAGCTGAAATGTAAATATATATATATATATATATATATATATATATATATATATATATATATATATATGTGTGTGTGTGTGTGTGTGTGTGTGTGTGTGCGTGTGTTTGTGTGTGTGTGTGTGTGTATATATATATATAAGCGATAAACGCACTGGATATATATCGATCCAGGCTCGTTTTGTTAATTCGTGTTCGAGGATATATATATATATATATATATAAGCGGTAAACGCACCGAATGTGTAATCCAGGCTCAATCAAACAGAGTTTGATGGCAACAACATATATATAAATATTTATATATATAGAAGCAGTAAACGCTCCGGATATAAATCCAGGTTCATCAAACAGAGTTCGACAACAGTTTATATATATGTATATATATATATATATATATATATATATATATATATATATATATATAGCAATAAACGCTCCGGATGTAAATCCGGGCTCAATCGAGGCATAATTCAATAATGTTAGTACAAATATATATATATATATATATATATATATATATATATATATATATATACAAAAGAAATACAAAGCCACGGACCAAAATTTGGGCATACGCACACAACACGACTCTCAACGTGAATGACTATGTGTCAAAAGTGTAGAAAAGGTTTTAAATAATATAAGAAGGCTTACAGTGGACTGCCAAAGAAGACTTCAATATCTTTAAATGGATAAACACTCGGCTCCCGCCGTTAAAAAATAGCCAAATATAAGCTCACAAGGGTTTGAAACGAGAAAGCACTCAATATATGGTGTGTACAGAGCAAATTGGACAGGGCTTCCTCACCTTTTCTGTTTACAAAATGGCTGCCTCAAGCCCTCTATTTATAGAGGGTGGAGCCGCAAGTGTACCCGCGGCAGCCTCAGATGCACCTGCGGCTGCCCGGGGTGCCCCGGGCTCTGCGGTCTCACTGTCTCAAAGTACGTGCACGTGTGCAACGTGATGTCTACTCGAATTTTCAGAACTTCAATCCGAGCATCCGATCGAGGTGTATAAGACCTCTTACAACATGTTGTTATCGAGAGCTACGCAATGACATAGGATAAGAGGTTGTACGAAGTCGAGAAAATGGGACCATACGCAGGTCTTCAAGCTTCAAATTCTATCCGGTGTGTTGTCTTTATGTAGTTGTCACTCAGGATTGGTGCTATTGGTTCTTGTAGGACATTCCTATGTGTAAAGTATGTTAAAATATTTGCTGAAATGGCGTAATGTAGGATCTAGGTTTCAAAATGAGGAATTTGCCCCTCACCAGGGTTATCTCCGATTTGGGTTGATATCGCAATTGTTACTTAGGGTTATCTCTGAGATTGGGCTACTGCAAGTGCTAAATGTCTGTCCTTCCGGGGTTATCTCCGGGTTTGGAGCTGAGTGCCTTGGGGCTATCACCGAGTGTTGAAGCTGATCGTATGGGTTTGAACCAAACATTTTCGAGGTTATCTCCGAAACTGCAACTGCATACCTCGGGGTTATCTCTGAGGTTTGAACTGTATCTCCTGGGGTTGTCTCCGGTATTGGAAATGAAGATCTCGAGGTTGTCTCCGAGATGGAACTGAGTATTTCGGGGTTATCTCCGGGACTATAACTGCATTCCTCGGGGTTATTTCCGAGATTGGAAATGAAGATCTCGGGGTTATCTTCGAGATGGAACTGAGGATTCTGGGGTTGTCTCTAGAACTGAAAATGCATTTCCTAGGGTTGTCTCTAAGGTTGAAACTAAATATCCCGGGGTTGTCTCCGGGACTGTGACTAACTATCTCAGAGTTATCTCCGAGATGGTAAAGACTGAGTATCTCGAGGTTGTCTCCGGGACTGTGCTGATTTGACTTCCTGGGTTATCTTTGGAAGACAATTTTGCCCTCTTGCAAGGTTAGTAATAAGAATGCAAAATTTTGAGTGTCTACAGTAGCCATGAGAAAAGGTCCGGTGGTTTCAAACATAAAAATTATTATCCTTAGCAGATCTATTGGAAGCACATTGGGATATAAGTTATAATGACCGTGAATTTTAAACTCCTTATTTAATTAAATACGTGATTTAATTTTTAATGAGTTAGTTTTGTGAGTTTATTTATACCTTATGTGGTTATGTGAATTTATGAAATGATTAAAGGGAGTCACTAATAGTTTATTTAAATTAGTGGACTGGCCCTAAGATTTTAATATCAAAGAATTGATAGGATTATTAATATTTAAATATTTAAATTATTTGAATATAGTGGCAAGATTTGAACATATTGATTAATTACAATTATGAGAAATTAATTGATAATTTGTTAATTAGTAATTATTATGAATAAATAATAATTAATGAGTAAGAGATTAAAAAATATAATATGATTATATTTCCTTGATTTATTTGTGCAAGCATGCAATATAGTAGACCTTTATTATATGGTAGTTAACTATATATATTATATAGTACAAGGTGACACATTAATATATCTGTTTATTATATATAGACTATATAGTAAGAGTTATTGCATTCATGAGATTACATAAATAATCCTCAACTTTCTATTGTGTAGTAGCATTAACACATTAATATTACATTTTAGAAATTATAGTATCCAAACCAAGCTTGTTGTTGAGATATTACTCTTGTCCCAAATTAAGTGACGCACTAGTACATAAACAGTGTGCTACTCTCCATTTCGTAAAACTCAGCAAAGCTAGGATTTGTAGTGATGATGACTATGCAAATGGTGGTTGGCCAACTCCTATATAACCCTTGTATTCTTCAAATTTCCAGTAAATCAAACCATAGAACAAAGCCATGAATTGGGCAACCCTTTTCTCTATAAATGGCATCCAAACTTCCTAATTCTCAGTTGCTTGAAAATTTATCTGATAAGTGTAGTTTATAGGGAGAGCCACTGAGCATTGAAGGAGTGTAATCAGTGTGTTGGAGTATTCTGCTAAGCTTCAAGGAGGTATAATTCCTATTTTTGTTCTTAATTCAAGTTTTGGCAAATTCTTGTAATTCTCATGAATTCTTTGTAATGTGGTATGAATTGGCTTAAAGGTGTGTTTTTTAGTTAGTATGCATGCTTAGAAGTATTAAAAGTAGTTTGAGTTGCAGCAAAAGATGTTTGGCAATGGTTGGAGTTGAGCCTTTGCAGAAGCAGAGGATATATTTTTGTTTCTGGGCGTAGTGGTGCGGCCGCGCCACTTCCCTAGTCTTTCACCACGCGGTCGTGCGGGTAGTATATCACAGTTACTCATGTTAGCTACTTAAGATATTCTGATCATTTTACTTTGGAATGAATATGCATACAAATGACCTGAACATGTGGACTAAGGTGGTTATGTATATAGTAAGCCATAATAGGTTTGTTTTGACTTGGTTATTCAAAGAAGGCTTAAAACTTTGAAAACTAGAAATTTTATACATGGAGTAATATACATTCTGACTTTGTGAACATATGTACATAACTTGAGTATGTGCACAAATGCATATGAAAGCATGAATTAGACAATATAGACGTATCTTGCATGCTTAAATGAATTTTACTAATGGAGACTTAAAATTTTTAAAATGACCTTGATAAACTACACATTAAGAACTTATAAGTACGCTTTTGATGTCTAACATGTATTTATGAAAGTATGATATATGGTAGATAAAGTGGCTTTCATGATTGACAAGCATGCAAACTAGTCATGTGGATTGTAAAATAGTTGAGCATGGAATATGATAAGTCTAAGTGATGACTTCATACTTGAGATACATGATGTAACTAACATAAACATGTATAGTTGAGGCCAAAGGACCATGTAGCATGCGTATAATGACTAGGCATGAACGCCCTTATTAACTTAACATGCGAAGTCTTGATTAAATGAAAACGAATAATGACCTATGATATGTTTTTATGAAGGGTTAAATTTAGTTACTCACATAATAACATGTGTGTTGTGCATGATTATTCATATATGTGCAAGACGGGAGTACACTGACCTTCTGTAGAAAACAACCATATCTTGGTTTGCACCAGGAGCAGCGCAGCCGCCCCACTCCTTAGTACAAACCAAGTGCGGCCGCGCCACCCTGCAGTAGGATCAGATTTCTGTAGTTATTTTGTGGTTTCATAAATGCCTAAATTGTTACTTTAATCAATAGTACTTGTCCAGTATAGTATTCATGTGATAATAAGCATGTTATTGAAAGAATTCTATGATGAATTAGTGTTTACAACTTTAAAGTCAATAGTGATTTCAACAATGACATAGTATGTTAGAAACTAATCGGGTAATGTAATTAAAGTTGTTAATGTTAGGTCGTTTCAACACAAGTTAATTAAAGCTAGAATTATATTGTAGCTGAGCAAACAGGCAAATTTCCTAACTTACACAAATTTGAATTTTGTGAAAGTTCTTGAATTTCATGTGATTCATATGTTGAATGCCAGTTCCCTAACCTTACTCAAATTTATATTGAGCAAGTCTCCGAACTTCACTCTTGAATTATACAAGTTCTCTATTTTACACAACTTTGAATATTGTCAAAATTTCTAAACGTCACTTGTTTTTGTGAAAGTTTCCTATCCTTCTCATATTGCATTGATCAGGTTATCATTGAATTGAAAGTTATTCATTTAAGCTTGAAATTTATTTCCAAGCATGCTATTAAGTGGTTTAATTACCTTACAATTATTCCACATCGATATTATTGATATTCACACTTAGTGCACTTGAGTTCGTACAGTCTTGGACTTGTATATCATTTAAAGTTCTATAATTCTTGAACTGTGTTAGATAGAGTCTGAACCTTTATTCGGTCAGACAAGTGTATGAAGTTTTATAATAGCTATCCAAACTAATTGATGGTAAGGATTCTTAGACTGAAAGAACACCCCTTCTATGATAGGGGAGTACCCCAGGTATCTAATTTATGATACAAAGAACAGATTTAAATGTTATGCATATACATGGTGTGCGCAAGGCTGATACCCTCAAGTACTTATTCTGTAGCCAGTAACCAAAGGGTCAATTAGCTATTGATTACATTGGAGTTGTATTGTTCAAAGTCTTCTTGACTAGCAGTTATTCTAAAAGCAATCATTATCTTTGCTTCTAATATTCATATTGTTGAATTCATTGTCAGATATTTTTCATTCATCATGATATATCCTTATTGTTGTATTTAAACTTGTTGAGTAAACTTGTTGCCTATCCTTGCTATATCATGAATTATATTGCAGCTAAGCCTGAGACCTCGGGGAAGGACAAGGGTAAAGGAAAGATGTAGGATAGTGGCAAGGAGCAAACTTTACCTTATGCCTAGTTTAAATTACTAATATGTAATATGAACCCTAATGTTTATTTTAGGGTATGTTTATAAGACTGTGTTAAGGTTATCGTATCTTGGGACTAGTAATACCTTTTGAATGAACGACGTATGCTTATTATATTTCGCATTTTAGTTATTATATGTTGTTTAGAGGTGGATGCTTGTATTTTATCGTGATGACTGAACCGGGGTCAGAGGACCCGATTTCGGAGGTGTCACATGAGTAGTTCAGTTTATCTTCATCAAATTAACAATGAGAAAGATCGGTGATACAAACCATTGGTGTCAACCCCAACGAAGGCATCAGGAATGATCTGGTGGTAAAACCCATGGTAACCAAATTCCATGAAGGTTTCTAGCATCCATGACATTATATCATGTTGCATAACATTACATCATATTTTGTCATATTCCATAAACATGATAAAGAGGGGCATCTTTAGACACTCGAAATTTTATTTTCCTGTTACTAACCATGCAGGATGGCAAAAATATCTTTTTAGACCCCAGAGACAACCCCGAAGGACTACAATAAACATCAAACCACGGAGACAGTCCCGTGGGATATCAAATCAACCCCGAAGATAGCCCCGTGGGACATCAAATCAACCTCGGAGACAACCCCGAGGAAAGACAAAATCAATAGCAGTTAAACCTGTAAGAACCATGAATTTCATGAATAAATATTATTTTAATATAATAAGAAAATGAATATTTATTTGAATATAAATATTGATGTGTTGTGAGATGAGTAATTCAATTAATTCAAATTTAATTTATAAGAATTGAGAAGAATGTGGAGTTTGTGACGAGATTTATGAAATGCCTTGTGTGGCATAAGAATGGAGATTTAAGGGGTTTAATTTACTTAAGGAATGAATAAAATAAGAAGTGAATGATTAATTAATATTTTATTATTAATTAATTATTGTGAATAATAAAATACGAATGAGAATTATATTGTTTATTTAGTTGATGTGTGCAAGATATGTGATAATATATAGTACATACATTAAAAAGAAAGTGTAGTGTGACACTTTAATGTGACTTCATAATATATAAAACTATATATTAAAATTGAAGGAATTGTAAGTCACATAAATAAAGCTTATGTGATAGTATATATGGGGGAGAACATTAAAGATGTACTATATCAAAGAATTACAAATTATTTCAATAAGTGAGTCTAATTAGAATAATAAAGTTTTAAGGAGATATTAAATTATTAGTGACCAATTAAATTGAGTCCATACATGTTTTAAATATTAAATGAACTAGACTAAAGTACATGGATTATATGATGTGGGTACATAAATAATCCCTAACTTATCTTTATGTAGTAGCATTAACACATTAAAATTATATTTTTGAAATCCAAGGGTACAAACTAAGCATTTTATAACTAAGTTGTTAAGATTAAAGTTGTGTCCCATATTAAGTGACCAACACAGTGCTCAAACAGTAGCCTAACTATATTTTGCTCATAAATAAGTCGGCAGTTGAAGGCTACATTAACCGTGATCATGAATTGAGATATGGGGAGAGAGATTTGGTGATCTCTTTTCACTAAACTCTCTCAATCCAATGAATTCTTCTTCCAACCTTTGGTTTGATTTCTTGGACAATGGCTTGGCATGGTCAGTGAGTTTTATATAAATTGAGCACTTCCCTTCATTTTCTTTGTTGCTCAGATTTCTTGTTAAGTTGCATATAGAGAGTTTGAGTCTTTGAGAATTAAGGGAGTATAATTAGTGCATTGAGGGAATTCATTTAAGCTTCAAGAGGTATAAATTATGTTTTTGTGTTCTTGAGTTTGAGTTTTGTCAAATTCTTACAATTGCTTCAATTCTTTGTTAATTGATATGAAATAGCATGCCATTGTGTTGTCTGAGTTTGTATGCATGTCTAGGAGCTTTGCAGTTAGTCTAGTTATAGGTTTAATAATATAAGTGATGAGGCTCTACAGAAGCAGAGCCATATTTTTTTTCTGCTCAAAGTGGCGCGGCCGTGCCACTTCCCTAATACTTCACCACGCAGCCACACGGGTTGCATGTCACAGATACTGATGTTGGTTCCTTGTGTTGTCATGAGGATGCTACTTTGGTTTGAATATGCATATAGATGACCCTAAACTATGGAATGATGTTGTTTAATATATAATAAGTCTTTGTAACTTGGTTTGGTGTGCGTATTTAAAGAAGATATAAGGATTTGGAAACTAGTTTTGATAGACATTGTGCAATGCATGTTGTGACCTTAAGCATCAACATATTAAATTCTCCTTGACATGTGATCAATATGTTAGTTTATATTGTTAGAGATAGCATAGACTATGCAAGCATGACTTAAAGAAAAATTTCAAGTAAAAGACTATACTAGTTATGTGTAAATGAGCCATGTATACTTCAAATTCTGAACTTGAAAACATCATGATCTAATTACGTATAAACATAAGCATGAAAGCGTGACATAGAATATGTGAACTTACTTGCATGCTTGAATAAGTTTCAATGACCTACCAATGGACACTTAAAGTTTCAATTACGAACTTGATAAACTATATACACTCTAAGTCAGAAATTTGTGAGCATGCTTATATGGTCTTGTCGACACTCAAAATTTTCTGTACACCTGTCACTAACATTGCAGGAGGATAGATTCATCTTTTAAGAGGGAACCCTGAAAGACAATCCATATCCATGCCGGATACTACCGGAAGTTCAACATCAACCCCGGATCTCAATCTGGGAGTAACAATTCCAATCTCGGAGATAACCCCGAGGCATTCAGATCAATACCGGAACACACACCGGAGAAGACCGATTAATCTCGGAGATAACCCCAAGGTATCCAGTCTCAGTCCCAACCATGGGAATAGCCACCAACCTTGGTGATAACCCCAAGGAACGTAATTTCGACGATAACTCCGGAAATGCTTGTTACAAGTGCGACCAGCTTCAATCTCAGCGCTCACAATGAGATACACTGTACCAGCCCGGCGATAACATCGGGAAGACAGGCACACCTCAAGGATGACAATGAGGACCTTATACAAATTGCAGCAGTCCAATCTCAGCGAAGCTGAGCAACGTCTGCTTTATCAGCCCAATTCGACGATAAAACCGGTGAGGGGCAACATCGTCATCTGACAAACACGATGCCACGCCACGTCGTTTCAACATATCTATGCAACAATTTTCCACAAGACTAATCAATCCCGAGTGACTATTGTACGGGGTAACGGATGAAAGTTAAAGCTTGAAAACCGGAGGGCACCGTCCCATCTTCAATGACTTCGCACAAACTTTAATCCCATGCCATCGTACAACTCTAGACAACGGCAGTCCGAAATAGGTCCTGTATACCTCAAACGGATGTCCGGATTGCATTTCTGAAAGTTCGAGCAGACATTATAGTGCCCGAGTGCACGTACTTCGAGATGACCCAAGCCGAAAAACTCGGGCCCACCCGAGTTGCCTCTGGTACACCTGCGGCTCCTGCGGCTCCACCCTCTATAAATAAAGGGCTTGGGGTGGCCATTTTGAAAGAGAAAAACGGCGAGGAAGCCCTGCCTAATTTGCTTTGCACTCATCCCAGGCAGTGTACTTTCCCCTTTTAAACACCTGTGAGCTCATATATAGCCCTTTTGTACATATAAAAGTCTGTGTTTACCCACTCTAAAGATATAGAAGTCTTCTTTGGCAGCCCACTGTAAGCCTTCTCACACACTTTAGAGTCCTTCTCTTCATCTTTGCACACACCCTTCTACACGTTGAGAGTCGTGTTGCTTGCTTTTGCCCGGACTTCGGTCCGTGGTTTCATTCCAGTCTGTATATATATTTTATATATATATATATATATACATTATATATATATATATATATATGTTGACTAACATTATCGAGTTATGCCTCGATTGAGCCTAGACTTCGGTCTGGAGCGTTTACCTGCTTTAATATATATATATACTTATATATATTATCTGTGGTCGAACTCTGTTCGATGAGCCTGAATTTTACATCCGGAGCGTTTACCTGCTTTAATATATATATATATATATATATATATATATATATATATATATATATATATATATATATATATATATATATATATATATATATATACATACATACATTTCGTCCCACCTGGAGTTTACTTCGTGGTGGTTGACCATTTTTACATCTTTCTGTATATTTCGTCCCACCTGGAGTTTACTTCGTAGTGGTTGATCGTTTTTACAGCTTTCTTTATATTTCGTCCCGCCTGGAGTTTCCTCCGTGGCGGTTGATAGCTTTTACAGCTTTATTTATATTTTTGATCCCCCATGGAGGTGCTTCGTGGTTGGTGATCCTGTATGTATATATATAGTTACAACTTTTATATATATACCTGCTTACTGTGTTTATATCAATTGCGGCATCATGTGAGCCTAGGAATCATGTGATTACAGATTGAGTCCCCTGAATCTAGATTCGGTTCCCGTGATGGACCTTTTCAGCTGTAAGTAGCTTGTAAATATATGTGGATGTTTGGATTCCCTCAGATGGTATTCATACCCACGAGGAATTCAGCACCTTTTTGTAAAGTATTTTCATACGGATGCTTCGCATCTGTCAAATAAAATCAATCTAGCCGAATACGAAATAAAATGGGAGTGTAAAAGGTCTCAATTACTATTGAGCATCAAGGTTTGAAAAACCTCTTTTATAAAACATCACTGTCATATCTTGCTTAAAATTGAATTTTTACATAAAATTCAAACCCTTATATATAGGTGCGAATGAGGCCTCGCACTACTTCCAAATAACAGCACATTGACCCACACACACACATTCAGGTAACAATTTTTTGAAAAGAGGCGGTCACAGTGGTAACACGGATGTCGGGGGGTGCCTAACACCTTCCCACCGCATAACCAAGTCCCCGGACCTAATGAATCTCGGTTTCACCTACCCGTTTAGCAGTGTCACATCACTGGGTCAATGTGCAAACCTTTTCTCGGTTGTGTTGGTACAACCATTTAAAAAACCAACTGGCGACTCTTATAGTCCAATCGTCGACATTATACATGTCGGACCTTTTTCACTTGTTTTTTCAAACAAATCTCACCTAAAATGAGAACACCAAAGAACAAGTAACGGAAAGGGACAATAAAAATCCCGACGTCTACAGGTGGCGACTTCGCTGGGGACTCCAGTAAAAGGACTTAAGCCGCTATTACAATTTTTTCAAAATTATTATCTGCTTGTGTGTGGATGTTGCATTTACATTTTGTGATGAATGTGTACAAATGCATTTCCTTACTTAGTGCTTCGCACTATAAAACTATTTGTGATATTAGTGCTTCGCACTATAAACTACATGTGATATTAGTGCTTCACACTATAAAATTGCTTGTGATATTAGTGCTTCGCACCATATCTACTTGTGATATTAATGCTACGCACATGTCATCATTTTCATATGGTAAAACACGATGTATGTGAATGTATGTTGTGTGGTCCCTCCACCAGGAGGCTATCCCGTCGTTGTTTGATTATTGGACTCGTGAGAAGCATGATTCTCTGAGGCTCAGGAAAGGCACCACCCAAATTTGCTCCAGTTGAAAGGCCGAATTAACTTCCCGTCAAGTAGATTGCGATGATTTGGGAACCTTAATGCCAAAAAGTCGCGAGAGTAACCTAAGATAGGTCAGCCTCTGATAAACCCAAATCGGAGGAAAGTCTCTTCACGCTCTCATTTTAAATTACTTGTAAAGCACAATTACTTGTAATTATCTTCCATATCTATCTCCATGTAATGAGAAATATGAAGAAATGTGTACACATACATGCTACAAACAGCTGACATCCGTTTCGCAGGATAAAATTCCTAAACTGGATGCATCGTATAGCATGTTATTATCCACCTTCCCTAAAGACTAAACTATTCAAGTCTTATCAATCGGACCTACCACCCGTTCAAAGTCCAAAAAGGCAACAGGCCTACAGTCAATCATGTCATCATCCGACCAGACTGAACTTAATCCAGTTTCTCGCAAAGAATTCGACGGATTAAGCAAATAGATTACAGATTTGGCTGTTCTACTAAAAGAATTACACCAGTCTATACAGGGTCAGAAAATACCCGTACATGCTGAATCCTCCACACAAGGAGGAACCTAGGTCGTTACAATACCTGAACTGCAGTTGGATCCGACCAACAAAACTCATGATGCTACCCAACCCACTGGAGATCCAGACATTGGTGACATCAAAAAGAAAGTCTTCCAAATGGAAGAGACTCTTCGCACTATCAAAGGAATTGGAACACACGGGAGTATTTCATATGCTGATTTATTTATTTTCCCTGGTATTCATTATCCAGAAAAATTTAAGACTCCTGACTTTGAAAAATATGACGGGTTAGGAGATCCTTACACACATCTAAAGGTGTTTATTGGAGAACTGGGATCTTATGCAGAGGATGAAAAACTCAGAATGCAACTGTTCCAAAAAAGTCTAACTGGAGAAGCCCGTTCGTGGTACACAAGATTAGACAATTCAAAGATCCATAGTTGGGAAGAGCTAGCACACGCTTTCCTCACCCAATACAACTTTCAATCTCAAATGGCTCCTGATCGGTATCAAATTACCAAGATCAAGAAACAGTCTAATGAGTCTTTCAGAGAGCATGCTCAGAGGTGGAGACGCCTGGCTGCCCAAGTTAGTCCTTCCATGACAAAATCAGAGATGGTCATGACTTTCATAGACATACAAGAAGCACCTTTCTATGAAAGAGTTTTAGCCGGCATCGGCAAACCATTTTCTGAAATGGTCAAACATGGGGAGATAGCTGAAATGGGATTGAAATCCAGAAAGATTCAAGACCTAGCTGTACTCAAAGCGGTTGCTGATCACATCCAATCTGGAAATTATGGGAAAAACCTCCGGAGGGTCCATAAAAAGAAAGAAGAGGATGTTTCCCTAATACTACAGGGACAAAAAGGCAGTCAAAACATGCCTATTCAACAGAGAAATTACACTCCCTTTCAATCACAGTCTGCGAACCCTCCAGTACCAAAAGGTGGAGAAGTCAAACGACCTCAAGTATTCACACCCTTAGGGGACACCGTCGAGAACATTCTAAATCTTCTAACAACACAGAAGAAAATCACGCATCTGCTTCCACCAGCCAGCCCTAATGGTCAGGGTTTTAATGCTGCTTGGAAATGTGCTTATAATGCCGGGGCACCTGGACATGATACTCAGGATTGTTGGGCCTTGAAACACAAAATCCAAGACCTGATAGACAACGGTGAAATTGTGGTTACCAAACCCAATCAACCTCACGTTCAAGACAACCCTCTTCCTCAATACAAGGAAGAAGAGGTCAACATGATCAATTGGAGCAGTGGACAAAGTTCCAATTTTAGCTGTGAATCCTCCCAGACCCCCAAAGATGGTGATGACAAATGGGATTATGCCAAGTTTTAATTCACAATGGAACGAAAGATGAAAGCTCTCTGTAAACAAATTTAGCAATTGGCAGAACTGGTGACTTATCAGCATCAAGTGACCCGTCAGCTAATTAGCCAGGAGCATGCCAGTCTCCTACCTATTGTCATGAATATTCCCTCTTCACTTTCAGAAAATGAAATACTGGAAGACAAAGTGACGAAGAGAGTGAATGCTAAGGCCCGTCGAGATTTTGCCAACAAAAGGGAATTCACATATTTGGGCCAACCTATGGAGGAAATCCTTTATATGTTAATCAATGAAGGAAGGATTAGTTCCCTTCTACCTCCAATCAACCCCCGTTTAGGACGATACAACTCTGAGGGAGTATGTCAATATCATTCTCAATCTCGCTGTCACAGCACAGAAGAATGTTGGGCACTCCGCCACCTTATTCAAAATTTAATCGACAGTGGCGTACTGCGTCTGGCAGATAACGACACTGTGTTACGGGCAAGTGAGGATTCGTGTCCTACTAAGTGGAAGAGTGTAGTAGCAGTCATATCCACTGAAAATGATGGAGTTAGCAAATCACTTGTCATGCCAGTAATTCAACTCAAGGGAATCAACAATCCTTTGAAAGTGGCCGCTCCCGAGCCAATCAACTTGTCGTGCAGAGCACAATATCCTATTGTTAGCTTGCGCGCCGTTCCATGGAATTATGGAGAAGGTAAAGAATCCACCTCGCATATAACTGCTGTAGTGTTGAAGGAAAATCCACTGTATCTTCCCCAACGGGTAATGAAGCCTGTCATCAAGTCTAAGGGGAAAGTACCCATTGAGAAGATTGAAAATTTCCTCTGCACTATGGGTCATAACGAAGCCAAGGTGGTTTTAAGCTTGAAAGAAGCTCCATAACAGATATCAATCTTGGACTTGGTCCTGACTTCTGAGAATCACCGGAAGGTCTTATTAAAGGTTTTAAAAGAAGCCTATCTACCGACATCAGTTGATACAGAAAAGTTTCAACATCTGGTTGATCACATTTTCAACAACAATGTGATATCCTTCAGTGATGATGACATACCGCCCGAAGGGACCGGTCATTGCAAACCGTTGCACATTGCGATCTTGTCCTCCGGATATATGGTGGCTGGAGTTTTAATAGATGGAGGTTCCTCTCTGAATATTTGCCCATACGTTACCTTGGTGAAGATGAATATCAATCCCAATCGAATTCGGAGTAGTCATACCATTATCAAAGCTTTTGATGGAGCCCGTCGTAACTCGGTCGGAGTAGTTGAGCTGCCAATTGAGATTAGTCCTCATGCATTCTGTGTGTCCTTCCATGTGCTCAAGGTAGATTCGGGATATAATCCGCTCTTGGGACGACCATAGATTCACATGGCAGGAGCAGTCCCCTCCACTCTTCACCAACAGTTGAAATATATCATCAACAAAAGCCTGGTCACAGTCAACGCTGAACCAGAGATTCCTCAGCACGGGGACATGCCGCTTATCAATGCCAATAAGGATGTTGAGCCAATTAGTTTTCATGCTTTGGAAATAAGCAATACCCAATACCATGCTATTGGAATGCCACTGCCCGAACCCCAGATTTCTGCCGAGGTAATGTCGGCCACGCAAGAAATGATGTCGTTGGGTCATAAACCGGGACAAGGGTTGGGTAAAGATTGCTAGGGTGTCAAGTATCCTATTCGCTTGACCCAGTAAATTGGGATAGCTGGACTAGGCTATTCTACCAGCTCTAGTCACAGGAATCCTCATAAGCATCAGTAGATTCCTGCAGCTTCAACCATGCGGCGTTTAGCTTCACCTTCAAGCTCTGAGTCTGCACAACCTCCCGTAAAGGTGCCAGCCAATATAATGGCGATGTTATTTCCCAAGCAGGTACCGGTGAAGGACAAAGAAATCTTTGTTCCAGATCCCACAGTGGAGGAAGAGGAACGAAGAATCAAGAAAGACGTCATCAGGATAATGTCCGGCATACGCATCATTGTTCATGATGAGCATAACAACAGATACACCCCAGACGATGATTGCCCAGATGTAATGGCTATTATTCGGGACAGGGAAGATGATGATAATCCCTCTATCACTGCGGTTCACCCGAAAGTTGCTCTTTCCAATTGAAATAGCATTCCTTGCATTGGTCGTCAAGGGTAAAGCGGGTGAAAACTCTTTCTGCCCTATAGATATAATAACTACTTACTTTTATGTACAGTATTAGCGGTTTATTTTGCCAGTATATGCTAACACTGTGCATGATCAACACATTTCATATATACTAAGTGAAAGCATATTTTCTTTTAGGACTCTGAATTTAGATGTGCTGGTACTTGCTGATACGGTGTCTCTTCTCCACAAGGATTGTACCTTTGATGTAGAGATGAATTCAGCCTTGGTGGATATACCGAATGACATTGAGGTGCCTCCAGAAATTCAAGAATGGGTCAAAGATAAACCCAAACCCAACCTTGATCAAACCACTCCTTTCAATCTCGGAACCTTAGAAAACCCTAAGTTAATCCAGATTGGTTCAGACCTTACCCCAAACCAACGGAATGACATGGTTACGCTACTAACCCAGTTCCAGGATGTGTTTGCATGGTCTCATGAAGATATGGTGGCTTTGTCCACTGACATTGTCCTTCATCGCCTTCTCATTAAAGAGGGATTTAAGCCAGTCAAGCAAAAGCTTCGACGATTGAAACATGAATGGAGTTTAAAGGTGAAAGAAGAAATTGTGAAACAGTTTCAAGCCGGCATCATACTGGTGTCTACATATCCTGAGTGGATATCCAACATCGTGCCCGTACCTAAACCTAGAGGGAATGTGCTAGTTTGTGTGGATTACCGGGACTTGAACAAGGCTTGCTTAAAAGATAGCTTTCCCGTGCCATTTGTCCACATTCTCATTGACAATACTGCGCAATACGACATGTACTCCTTTGCAGATTGCTTTGCAGGGTATCATCAAATCATTGTTGCCGAGGAAGATTGTGAAAAAACTGCTTTCATCACTCTTTGGGGACTTTTTGCTATAAACTGTTGTCATTCAGCCTCATCAATGTGGGAGCTACCATCAACGAGCTATGATGGCTCTTTTCCACGACTTAATGCATAAAGAGATCGAGATCTACGTGGATGACATTATTGTCAAGTCCCGGAAGGAGGATGACCATATAGACCATCTCAAGAAGTTGTTCAACAGGTTGCGTAAGTATAACTTGAAGTTGAATCCAGCTAAGTTCGCCTTTGGCTTTAAATCAGGCAAGTTGCTTGGATTTCTAGTCAGCCACAAAGGGATAGAGCTGGATCCTGCCAAAATCACTGAAATGCCCATTCCTCAGACAGAAAAGGAAATACGAGAATTTTTGAGAAGAATCAACTTCATTAGCAGATTTATCTCTCAGCTCACAGCAACCTGTGAGCCAATCTTCAAGCTATTAAGGAAGAACTCCTCCATGAAATGGAATGAGGAGTGCCAGAATGCCTTCCTTACAATCAAGAAATAGCTAATTAAAGCCCCCATCTTGATACCACCCAGGGATGATGTTCCCCTGTTTATGTATCTATCCGTAAATGACAATGCCATGGGCTGCATGCTGGGACAGAAGGACGATAGAGGCCTAGAACGAGCTATCTATTACCTCAGCAAAAGATTCAACAGCAGTGAACACAAGTACACTCTGATCAAAAAGACGTGTTGTGCTTTAGCATGGGCTGCCATGAGGTTACAACATTATCTTTATGGTCACACAACCCATCTCATATCCCGCGTGGATCCTCTCAAGTACGTGTTCAGTAAACCCATACTGAATTGTCAGCTGTCTAGATGGCAGTTGATCCTACAACAATTTGACATCGTATATATGACTCAAAAGTCCATCAAAGGTCAAGGAATTGCGGATCAACTGGCCACCGCACCATAAGGGGATTTCAAACCCTTGGAAACCTACTTCCCTGATGAAGGAGTAATGACAATTCAGCAACACCATCAGTACGATACACGCCAAACGTGGAAGATGTATTTCGATAGAGCTGTTAATATGGAAGGTTCTGGAGCTAGAGCAGTTCTAGTATCTGATACGGAGGAGCAGTATCCCGTTACCGTCAAATTACAGTTTGTCAGCACCGACAATACGGCTGAGTATGAAGGCTGTCTTATGGGGCTAAAACTTGCCCATTCAATGGGCATCAGGTGGTTAACTGTCCTTGGAGATTCGAAGTTGGTAATCAGATAATCCACCGGAATCTATCAAACCAAGGAACTACATTTGCTGCCTTACCATCGGCAGGTTTTAAAGATAGCTTTGGGGTTCGAAGAAATATCTTTTCTACATATTCCTCGTAATAGGAATGATTTCATGGATGCATTAGCAACTTTGGCCTCCTTGATTCGCATATCAGACAAAGAACACTTGCCAAGCGTCATAATTTCCCTGCACAAGGCCCCAGCCTATGGGAATTACGTTGGAGAAGTATCGGATGAGCTACCTCCCATCCAACATCCTTGGTATCAATATATCAAGGAATATATGCGAGATGGAACTACACCCGCTGAGGCGAGCCCGACTGAACAAAGGCGGATCCATCGATTTGCTATGAAATTCTACCTGAGTGGAGATACGCTCTATAAAAGAGATGCAGGATTAAGTCTCCTCAGATGTTTAGACAAAGATCAAGCCCAAAGGCTTATGGATGAAATCCATGGCGGAGTCTGTGGCCCCCACATGAGTGGCCCCCTCCTTGTCAAGAAAGTCCTCAGGACAGGACATTATTGGCTATCTCTCAAAGCTGATTGCAATGACCATGTCAGGAGATGCTATCAGTGCCAGATTCATGGGAATGCTATACACGCCCCTCCACGGGAACTTCACAATATGAGTTCACCTTGGCCCTTCTCAATGTGGGGAATGGACGTTATCGGGCCCATTGAACCTAAAGCCAGTAATGGTCATCGATTTATCTTTACCATGATCGACTACTTCACCAAGTGGGTAGAAGCAGCCTCCTTCCCCATGGTTACTAAAGAAGTCATCATTGCTTTCATCGGAAATAATGTTATTTGTCGATATGGACAACCAGAGGTGATTGTGTCCGACAATGCCAAGAACCTCAACAACAAAATGATGGGGGAATTATGCAGTAAATTCCACATCAAACACCTCAATTCAGTCATCTATCGTCCAAAGATGAATGGTGTTGTTGAAGTGGCTAACAAGAACATCAAGAAGATTGTCCAAAAGATGTCCACCAATCACAAAAATTGGCCTGACCTATTGCCTCTGACTCTGTTAGCCTACAGAACCTCAATGCGTACTTCCACTGGGGCAACCCTCTACGCATTAACCTATGGGATGGAAGCAGTGCTCCCCATAGAAGTTGAGATGAAACCCTTCAGAGTATTGATAGATGCTCAGTTGGATGAAGACCAATGGGTACAAGATAGGTATCACCAATTGTCTCTAATAGACGAAAGGCGAACCGCAGCTATCTTCCATGGTCAGTTATATCAGCAAAGGATCGCCCGATACTACAACAAAAAATCCGGCTACGGCAATTCAGACAACATGAATTGGTTTTGAAGAAAATATTGGACAACCAAGATCAGTCTAAGGAAAAATTCGCTCCTAACTGGGAAGGCTCATTTAATGTCAAGGAAGTATTGACAGGAGGCGCTCTCAGGTTGAAAGAATGGATGGAGATGAATTTTCGCAACTCATCAACTCAGAAGCCGTGAAACGACACTATGTTTGAAGTTACCATCAAATAAATATCCTGGTGGTAGACCATCAGGTCACCAGTCATTCCGGTTCTTTAAACCTTTACCACAAACAACTTTGCTACACTTTGCCCCTCAGGGAAACATACCTTTCAAGCCAGCAGCTTGGCTTTCTCCTTTGCGTTCCTACAACTTAGGTCATCCCACTGTGGATTGAACCTCTTGCGTATACAGTTTGGCTACCCATACATGGGATCAAACTTTTCACCTATAGTTTATCCTCAACCTAGGATTAAACTTTCTCCTCCCCGCACTCTAACCTGCACATGGGATTACGCTTTTCATCTCGCCTTAAGGGGCGAACTACGTTGACCTGATCTCCTCTTCAATAGGAGTACGTAGGCAACCATTTCATATGGCCTGGTCGCAATAAAAAAAATAACAAAAACATTCCTACACCATTCCTGACACATACAGCGTTGAACTTCTTACACCAGGTTCGAACTACGCAGACCTGATCTCCTCTTCAGTAGGAGTACGTTGGCAGCCATTCATGGTGCGGTCTCACCCCCTACCAAAACACAAACCCTTGTCAGTTGGTACTGGGATTATCCTTCAATCCATTACATTTCATTTGGCTTCAGACCAAAGGGATGGAATTACCTGAACTCCTCCCAAATAGGAGATTCGGTGACCATCTAAGCTGCGGTCATACCTTGAAGAGCAACACCAATCCATAAGAGATGGAATTAACTAGGCTTCTCCTAAATAGAAGTACTAGCGACCATCTGTGGTACGGTCAATCTCAGAGAGGAAAGCCACACTCCTCTCCTCATTTCCATACAGAAACCAGTCCCAAGACATCGAAAGATGGTAGGGATATATACAGATCGATGGTCCATTCTGAACTATCCAGAGACAACTCAATGTCCATCCACCTAGGAATAATTCAGAATACATCAAAATCACAAGCCCTGAAGCAGCAGGTAAAATATCAAGCAACTAGCAAAGCGATCTAAAAGGGAAGTGATCCAAAAATATATTTCCCTGTCATATATATAATGTTGTTTGATATACACAATGTAAACTGTACAGGACAAAATGGCTAAGCTAGTCTGTGCAGGAAAATATAAGATCACCTACAAGTCAGGGTATATGCGAGCTAACAAGCCTAACATGGCATCCCTCTCAGAAGATGGAGGTAAAGCTGTGGTCTCCTGTATGAGAATATCCACACGACCCAACAGATCTGCAGCCATCTGCATGGTGACCATATGATCATCAATGTATGCGCTCATCTCTGCGATCATGCCAATGGTAAGGGACCTCACTGCAGTACTATCTGTGACGGCTACATCCCGGGCAGATATGGCGATATCCTGCTCAACTATCACTGCATCTCTGGCTGATATAGCCTCATCCCGCTCAACGACGGTTGCACCTCTACAAGCCAATGCCTCGCCTCTCTCCAACAGAGCGGCCTCCCTCCCATCAAGAGCAGTCGACATCATAGATCGAATCTGATCTCTCTCAAAGGTCATCAGATGAAGACTCTGCTCTAAGTACTGTGTCGAGTGCTGAATCACAACAGTACTTGTACTATAAGAATTTGGAAGAAATGCTGGCAACTCAGCAGTGGACTCCTCTTCAATGTAGGTATCAATGTCCTCCATGCGCTCTACATCATCCAACTCGCCCTCCAGTACTGCAAACACTGTTGTAGCTGATAAAATCTCTGTCTCCATCCACGTAGAATACTCTGCAGAATAACCAGGATGACTGACAGAAAAAGCCGCTATCTCGCGTCGATCCCAGCAGGCGTATACCCTAGATCGGTCCTCTGCTGAAAGGTACCGAGAAGCTGAACGCTGACCTGTCGCCCCCTCAAAAGGATGAAAATCCTGGAACTGGTCGAACTGCGACATCACGACCAATGGGTGATAAGTGGTCACTCCCCTCAAACCAGCCAGAGGGAGATAGTCCATGCCCGGAGCATGAGTAATGAAGCTGTATGGTGAGCTAAGCCCCGAACACGGCAATATGCTGAATGAATCTCTGATATCTGCCAAGAATGTGGACCAGGACAGAGCATCTACACACTCTGATGGCTAAACAGAGTATGACATAGCTACATCATGGGTGAAGCAGTACCCATGCCGTCTAAGAGTGCCAATCGGTCTCAAGTGTGACATGAACCACACATATAGCATGACTGAACTCCCAGTGAACACTCCTGTCGGATAAGTGCAACAGTAGGATGCCGACCGCAGGGTCTCTGCTACAATCATAGGTACAATGGTACGACCCTCCCTGAGAGCTCTCACGGCCATGACAACTCCTATATCTATCTCATCCATATACCGCGGCATATACACATATGACAATACATATAGCATCAGTACGTCAAATATGGCCAAACGCCAATAATCCACCGATGCGGTGAAATCCCCGGAATGTCGTGAATAGCTATCCTCCGAGCCAAATCTATCGTACAAAAAATGCTGGGATATCACGTGGCCAGATGTCAACTTATACTGTACCACTCTGCGCCTCAATCCTGTGAGAGTCATGAATCGTCTACTCACGTCTCCCAAAGCCAGATGCACGCAAGGTCTGTCTAAAGGCAGCATCATCAAACGTGCATACTCCTCCAGAGTAGGAGTCAACTCATGGGTGCCGAATCGAAATACCTACCTATTCGGTAGCCAATGCTCTATCATCCCGTCCACAAATCCTGCGGGAACCTGAAAAGTCAAAAAGGTCATGGTATGCTGTAATAAATGATCTACAGTCACCCTGTCTGGTGGTGACATGCTATCATACCACGATCGCATACCCGATGCCACCACTGACGGTGGGTTATGATCTATACAGCTAACTGTCGAAGAAGACATCTGTGCGGGCCGTGTCATAAGACCATCCAGGGGTCAATGCCAAATATCTCTAGACATATATACATATGCATAACATGATACATGCATAACAGATAATAGATGGCAATATGATATAAGGAATGAAAAAAAAATGTGCATACATTCCTAAATATATCGTCATCTACTACATCATCTCTATATAGCTACAAATACAGGGAAATGGGGCACAGACGCCCTACTACTGACAGAGGCCTATCAAAAGATATAGCGAGAATGGGGCACAGCCACCCAATATCTAACAGAGGCCTATCAAAAGATATAATAAGAATACACATCAAAAGAAGATAATGGTGTCGATGTCCACATCATCAATCCTGTCCACCTGATGTAACTCCTCCTGAGTCACTGGATCTCTATCAACAGAGATGTCAGGCCTATATAAAGGAGGATCTGTGCCAGCAAAACCGAATGGGTCACCTGAGGGGCCAGCGCCTGAGCTGGAAGGATCAAATGAAGCCGCCTCTACCGGATCTCTGCCCAAATACCGGATAAATATGTGTGCTTGGTCCAACTGTCGGGTTAAACTACCAATCTGGGTCATATGAGTACGATCTCAAAGCTATCCAATCCGTCTTCATCAAGGATCCTGGAACCATGTCCTCCATAAACTGTGTGGCGCGGGACTGAGCTCCAATAGTGCAAGGGGACAACCACCGATGGAACGTCTCCTGAGTACATGGACCCTCTGACAATGCAAAATTGTCCACCCCCAACAAGGGGATATCAGTGACGGGTGACTGCGATAAAGACCAATAACGCCTGGCAGGAGGCAAGATCGGTATACGAATCTCCCCTGTGGTGCTCCTAATAGCACGCTCTCCTAAATAGAGCTCCCAGACTCCATCTGTGAAGAAAGGAACTCTGCTGGTGGAAATCACATACTCGACTCCAGTCGGGTATCCATCCTCAAAACCCACGGTCAGGTGTGCCCCGGAATAGGGAAGCCATGTGATGGTGTCAGCCGTCAGCAACTCCAGCTGCAAAAGGTAATGAGTGAATCCCTCAGCTACAAGGACCTCTGGCAGAATCGAATGATGCCATCGTCGTCCTCATGGATAGGTGTCTAAACCTAACACACTCACGGGACGCAAGCATGGAAGCCTCTCATAGGCCCAGAACTGCCAACACAAAGGCAAACATCTGCTGTCAGTTAACACTTTTAACCTATACATGGTAAATGACAAGAGAAATACTCACCAGCAGAAATGGGTAAAATCCTAGCCAAGCCTCGGTCAAACCCTGTAAGTGCATACGCATGCCCCGGAGGAAATAGGCAAAGGTGTAGGAGCCCAAATTATACTCTCCAATACGGTCCACATCACGTGTGGCGCTGATCAAAGCGAAAGATACCGTAGAAGAGCTATCTGCTATAAAGTAGCCTCTAATGATCATCAGGAACAATCGCCGCAGAACGCGATCCCTGATTCTGACATCATCAGGCATAGGCTCACTCAATAGCCCGCTCATAGCATCTATGCTCAAAGGACCTAAACGGACAGTCCTGCCTTTGAGCGCTGCCACCAGAACTCCTAATAAGGATCTAACGGCAGTAGGGGTAATATTTGCCATGCAAGGCACTGGCTCCCCTCCAAACTCCATACCTGTGATAAATCGTCAATCCATAGGCGTCATCATCACCTCACAATCTAGCAGATGGAGTGACTGAGTCTGATGAAACCATCGCTCAGACAATGTCCTGAGGTAACCCCAGGGACAACGACGAGGAAGGATGGAGAAGAATGCCCCAAATCCCCACATATGCACTATCGCTCTATAGTCAGGATGAAGCGCCTGATACATAGAGTGAATGCTGAACCAGTTCCCTCGAGGCTGTGTAAAACCAGGAACCTGCATGAAATGCAGATCAACATCAAAACCATTTAATCCTCATCAATAGGAAAGAAGGAATATTAAAGTCTAACGCCATACCTCGTTAGCATGCAAATACATCGATGGATGTCTGCCCAAATCACCCAGCAACTCTGGATTCAACACCTGAATGCTCGAAAGCTCCCTGTGAGGGACAGGTGCAGTAGGAGTGGGGTCCTCTATCAGAATATCTGCCTTCTCGCCCTCAACGTCTGGAACATCTACCTGGACAGGACGTATCACGGCCTCTACAAACCGACGAGGCTGTCTGACAGAACAGGGACGAGGCACTTCAGAAGCCCTCCGCCGTACGCCAGAAGTGGTCCTCTAGAAACTACTCAGCTGATCCGGATCCATAGTGTCTGGACAACAAGTCACCAAATCACCTCAGAAAGGGTGTGGTATTTCCTTACCTGGAGCTTTCTAGAATGCATTTTATGACTATATGCATGCATGCATTTACTTTAATATATAATAGAGTTAAAATGCATGACTATCCAATGCCTACATTTGGAAAAATTTTGTCATAGTCCCCTTTGAAAATAGGACTATCCACATGTATACAGACATGTCTAGGTGGCCATTCAGTAGCACACCTACCCCAAAGTCATATACATAATATATGGATTAAAAATTAAAATTATTATGCATTAGGCCAACCTCAATACTAGGAGTACTTTGCCTTGCTACCTTATGCTCATTGGACCTCAAATAGGACAAAAAATAGGAGAAAAAGGTGCTAATTTGACTGTCTCAAAAGTTAAAATTTTTTACATCATTATGTTCAGCATGGTTTAATACTAACATTTACTATGTTGGAAATTTTTTATCTAGTCATTTGTGCATACATAATCATAACTATGTGTTTAGATGCATCTCATGCGATAACTCAAAATCCAACGGACAGAAATGAGAGAAAGTACAGGCATATGTTACCAGGATAGTGTAGAACACTCGTACGGTGACAAAATTTGCATAAAGCAGCCCGAACTCAGCAGATCTGAAAGAGGCTCACGTATTTTCCTTCGCGCAACAAGTTGAAAGTGACTTGTGAGACCAACCTTTTGGAATTTATGATCCACAGTTGGCCGCAGGCCCATCTGCGTCTACAGCAGGTGCACCTGCGGCACCCCCATGCGGGTCCCATCCCTCCAGCTCGGTCCAGTTCGAGTTGCAAAGGAGTTCTTACAAGCTGAAAAGGCCAAATCAGGGATAAAAACGCTACGCGATTGAGCAGAATAGCCTAAAACCTTGGTTTTTCTGGATCAAACTGTGGCTTCCTTTTCATCCATTAGTATTTGTCCAAACATAGGGTTTACTATACCGATGATTTAAGTCTGTGCCTACCATATTCGGCAATACCGTACAAAGGTCCGATGCCGTCAGCGTAAGGTTGTCACCCCAATCTTTTCACACAATCCCCGACGGGGGTTACAACGTGAAATCCCCTGCGGGGGTTACAACGCATGCTCATTCGTTGATACACAAATCAATGAAGGTCAAGCAGCCTTAACATTATTACAACCGATAGCGATTTAAACCTATCAGAGCTCTGAAGCTATTTGAGGTTTTCACACCCGATCGCTCAGATCCCCGGCGGCGGTCACAACGTAATGTTCCGTTGATTCACACGTCGGCTAAGGTCAAGCAACCTTGACAGTATATCCCACAGGATTTTTCAGCCGTTGATTCACATGTTGGTGAAGTACACGTCAACAAAGGTCAGGCATCCCTGACATCATTTGCTGTTGGAAGTAAACCCAACAGAATCTTCGCATATTCTTGCAATATTAACCAGGAGAGGTCAATGTCATCAAAGAGGATAGATGATGGAATATGTTATACATATCCTTAAACAGATCAAGCTTTATCCCCACAGATCTCTTACACATAAGAGGTACATCTGCAGGATCAAGTCATTATCTAGGAAGGTGGTGATAACTCCAACATCAACATCCTACCAAATTCAGATTACACATCAAATCTGGTCATCATTGCCAATCCCCAGTTGAAGCAACAGGGAGCCAGCAATCATCCCTAGCGTGTTGGGCTACAACCCCGTACACATGCATCGTACATTTACATCATGTTGCTATTCATAGTACCATGTTCGTCTTGTTACGTTTCAAGTGTCTAGGATTCTTTATCCTACCCATGCATCGCCATGCATGAGTATGATAAAGAGGGGCATCTGTAGACACTCAAAATTTTCTGTACACCTGTCACTAACATTGCAGGAGGACAGATTCATCTTTTAAGAGGGAACCCTAAAAGACAATCCATATCCATGCCGAATACTACTGGAAGTTCAACATCAACCCCGGATCGCAATCTGGGAGTAACAATTCCAATCTCGGAGATAACCCCGAGGCATGCAGATCAATACCGAAACACACACCGGAGAAGACCGATTAATCTCAGAGATAACCCCGAGGTATCCAGTCTCAGTCCCAACCATGGGAATAGCCACCAACCTTGGTGATAACCCCAAGGAACACAATTTCGACGATAACCCCGGAAATGCTTGTTACAAGTGCGACCAGCTTCAATCTCGGTGCTCACAACGAGATACATAGTACCAGCCCGGCGATAACATCGGGAAGACAGACACACCTTAAGGATGACAATGAGGACCTTCAATAAATTGCAGCAGTCCAATCTCAGCGAAGCTGAGCAACGTCTGCTTTATCAGCCCAATCCGACGATAACATCGTTAAGGGGCAACATCTTCATCTGACCAACACGATGCCACGCCACGTCGTTTTAACATATCTACGCAACAATGTCCCACAAGACTAATCAATCCCGAGTGACTATTGTACGGGGTAACGGATGAAAGTTGAAGCTTGAAGACCGGAGGGCACCGTCACATCTTCAATGACTTCGCACAAACTCTAATCCTATGTCATCGTACAACTCTAGACAACGGTGGTCCGAAATAGGTCCTGTATACCTCAAACGGATGCCCAGATTGCACTTCTAAAAGTTTGAGTGGATATTACAGTGTCTGAGTGCACGTACTTCGAGACGACCTGAGCTGAAAAACTCAGGCCCACCCGGGTTGCCTCTGGTACAACTGCGGATCAGTCGCAGGTACACCTGCGGCTCCACCCTCTATAAATAAAGGGCTTGGGGTGGCCATTTTGAAAGAGAAAAACGGTGAGGAAGCCCTGCCCAATTTGCTCTGTACTCATCTCAGGCAGTGTACTTTTCCCTTTTAAACACCTGTGAGCTCATATATAGCCCTTTTCTACCTACAAAAGTCTGTGTTTACCCACTCTAAAGATATAGAAGTCTTCTTTAGCAGTCCACTGTAAAACCTTCTCACACACTTTAGAGTCCTTCTCTTCATCTTTGCACACACCCTTCTACACGTTGAGAGTCGTGTTGCTTTCTTTTGCCCGGACTTCGGTCCGTGGTTTCATTCCAGTCTGTATATATATATATATATATATATATATATATATATATATATATATATATTGACTAACATTATCGAGTTATGTCTCGATTGAGCCTAGACTTCGGTCTGGAGCGTTTACTTGCTTTAATATATATATATACTTATATATATTATCTGTGGTCGAACTCTGTTCGATGAGCCTGGATTTTACATCCGGAGCGTTTACCTGCTTTAATATATATATATATATATATATATATATATATATATATATATATATATATATATATATATATATATATATACTTATATATATTAATTGTGGTCGAACTCTGTTCGATGAGCTTGGATTTTACATCTGGTGCGTTTATATGCTTTTATATATATATATATATATATATATATATATATATATATATATATATATATATATATATATATATATTTACATTTTGTCCCACCTGGAGTTTACTTCGTGATGGTTGACCGTTTTTACAGCTTTCTGTATATTTCATCCCACCTGGAGTTTACTTCGTGGTGGTTGATCATTTTTACAGCTTTCTTTACATTTCGTCCCGCCTGGAGTTTCCTCCGTGGCGGTTGATAGCTTTTACAGCTTTATTTATATTTCTAATCCCCCATGGAGGTGCTTCGTGGTTGGTGATCCTGTGTGTATATATATAGTTACAACTTTTATATATATACCTGCTTACTGCGTTTATATCAATTGCGGCATCATGTGAGCCTAGGAATCATGTGATTACAGATTCAGTCTCCTGAATCTAGATTCGGTTCCCGTGATGGACCTTTTCAGCTGTAAGCAGCTTGTAAATATATATGTGATGTTTGGATTCCCTCAGATGGTTTTCATACCCACGAGGAATTCAGCACCTTTTTGTAAAGTATTTTCGTACGGATGCTTCGCATCTGTCAAATAAAATCAATCCAGCTGATTACGGAATAAAATGGGAGTGTAAAAGGTCTCAATTACTATTGAGCATCAGGGTTTAAAAAACCTCTTTTATAAAACATCACTGCCATATCTTGCTTAAAATTGTATTTTTACATAAAATTCAAACCCTGTGTATATAGGTGCGAACGAGGCCTCGCACTACTTCCAAATAACAGCACATTGACCCACACACACACATTCAGATAATAGTTTCTTGAAAAGAGGCGATCACCGTGGTAACACAGATGTCGGGGGGTGCCTAACACCTTTCCTCCGCATAACCAAGTCCCTGGACCTAATGAATCTCGGTTTCACTGACCCGTTTAGCAGTGTCACATCACTGGGTCAATGTGCAAACTTTTTCTCGGTTATGTTGGTACAGCCATTTAAAAAACTAACTGGCGACTCTTATAGTCCAATCGTCGATATTATACATGTCGAACCTTTTTCACTTGTTTTTTCAAACAAATCTCACCTAAAATGAGAACACCAAAGAACAAGTAACGGAAAGGGACAATTAAAAATCCCGACGTCAATAGGTCTAATATGTTTATATGAGAGTATGATGTATAGTAAGTAAAGTGGCTTTGCATGCTTGATGGCTTAACATGAGATTTTCAAAAGAAACCTTGAAAACTAGTTTTGTCAATAACTACGTTACAAGTATTCTAGAATTTAACATCATGATTAGGTGTGTCATGCCTATAGACATGATTAACATGAATGCCTAGTTAGTCATACGCATTATGAAACTAGTTAAGTGTGGTTTAGAACAAGCATCAATGAAGTAGAACTTCATGACTTGTAATATATAGTTTAACTAATGTAAGTTTGTTTAATTGAGACTTATTGATCTTGTTGTGTGAATATAATGGTTAATGTAAGAGAATTTTTGAAATCAACACTTATAGTCTTGATTTTGTGGAATTTAAAAATGAATCGTGTAATGAGCAAGGTATAGAAGAGACCAAACCAAGCTATGAACATCATGACATGTATGATTCTGTAAGTGTCATCAAAATTGTATATGGGTGTGCATGTATGGCCAAGCTTCAATTTAGCAGTTCTGGTTAGCTCAAATCCAGCGCAGTCGCTCCACCCTACAGTGGAGTCTATTTTCTGTTGTTAATCTGAGGGTTGATGCATGCCTATATTGATACCTTAATCTGTAATACATGTCCAGTGCAGTATTCATGTGTCAATAAGCATGTTAATGAAAGAATTCTATGTTGAATTAGTGTTTACATCCTTAAGTCAAAATGTGATGGCAAACTATGCTCTTTAAATGTCATAGTGTATGAGGAACTGATTTTATCGTGTTATGTGATGACATACGTATACGATCATATGACTAAGAGAAGACTAGCAGTATATGTTTAGTAGTGACGAAATTCACTTGTGTATCATAGTAAATTAAGATAGTACGTGTACATGTTGAACTTGTACAACTAATGTGTTTATACATGAATAGGATATTATAGTTCTTTGGAGTGGTATTAAGCTATATCTTGGTAAACTACGCGTAAGGCAAGTATCCGAACTCTATTTTATATTGAGCAAGTTTCCTAACTTACACAACTTTGAATATTGTGTAAGTATCTAAACATTATCTCATTGACGTAAGTTCCTAATCATAGTTTTATGGAATATTATTTAAGCTTGTGCTATTAATGCTCTTACAAGTAAATCCTTGAAAGTATAATTCATATCTCATGACTTATACTTCGTAGTTTAGAAATGAAATTGCTTATAGTTTTCAAACCTTGATTTCGGACGATAAATTCTCATGTATATATTTTAAAAGAAAGTTGTCTAAGCCATTAATTCGGCTATACTGTTGGTATATAATCAAAAGCTATCCAAGCCAAATTATCTTGGTTCAGACTCTTATAAATTACTGATATGAAAAACCCTCTTGGAAGGGAAATTATATATTGTCCGAAGACCGACGTGCGCACATGAGTATGATTACATGCTATGCATGACATAGGGTACTTTAGGCTGATCACCTATTGTACTCGTTTGATTAGATTATTGGTTTATTACTGTTAATTCTAGTAGAAGTTCATAGTCCTTAGTGACTGCTCAGTATTCGTTACTTTGAAATCTTGAATTGATTAAGCGTTGAATCTTATTGATATCTTTCAGTCCATAACGACCTTTATTAAGAATCGTTGGTAATTCCTGAATTATTATTCACTGTCCTACCCTTGAAGATTGAACCCTATATATGATTTTTCATTATTCTGATATTACTTGTTGGGCAAAATTATTGTTCATCCTTGCTTTCCTTCAAACTTTCAGTAAAGGCAGAACGTGGTGAACCCTCTGGCAAGGACAAGGGTAAAGTGAAGGCTTTGGAGTAGTTTTGTTTCATAGTACTAGGAATGTACTATTATTATGTTGTAGAAGGACTTATTTACTATGATATATTAAACTATGTTTAATTTAAGTTGTATTGTATTAGTAACGGTTGCGAGACCTTGGAACGAGAATAATTATATTATAACAATGTAATTTATTCTATTATTCTGCTGTCAATGATTTTTGTATGTTATTAGAGTTAGTACGTGATGAACCAAATTTGAGATATGAGTGTCTGAATTTGGGGGTGTCACATGTTGGTATTAAAGCTATAGTTATAAACCTTAGGAGCGAGAGTCCTTAGATTATAACTGAGGAGAACATAGAAGATAGGAAGGGATGAAACTCATGTAGAGTTTTCATAGAGAGAAACTAATTAGTGTGTTACGGAATATAATTTCATTCTATACAATGAACGTATATTTATTTAACATTCTAATGGAGTTGTTGTTTGCGTGTCTTGCGTTTGTGGTTATAGGATGACTGACATGGGAGGACCCATTAGAGTGGTAGAGGAGGAGCCATGTGACATACACGTGGTGCATGAGGCACCATTGATAGCTGAGCCTATTTCGGCAGTGGCTCCTATCGATGAGGATGATGAGGAGGAGGAAATGGATCCATTTCCCGTAGAGACAGACCCAGAGGAGGATCCTATAGAAGATGAGCTTGTAGAAGATCCCGATGAGGCTACATTTGAGGATCAGATGCTGGGTGAGTATGAGGATCAGATTTTGGAGTTATGGTGTAGAGTTGAGGAACTAGAGGCTGAGGCTCTGGAGAGGCAACTGAAGATGTAGGAGCTGGAGGTAGAACTTTTATATCATAAGGAGGCAGGAGTACAGATTGGCACTCTTTTTCACCATTCGAAAGATAGGAACGTGGAGTTGGCAGGTAAGCTAAAGGAGTCTGAATAGAGGGAGCTTAGCGAAAAACCTGATAAGGAAGCTCTCCGTACTCAACTGGAGATGGAAGTGATGGAAAGGATTCACTTTAAGTAAAAGTGGGAGGAAGCCAATGATAAGGCTAATGATTTAGAAGATAAGGTGTGGTGCAAGAGAAGGATGATGAACAAGATGGGTTATGCTGTGCGCACGGCCATGGAGAGATTGATTGATGGGGTATATCATTACCTGGCAGGGCAGGGACAGACCCGGCACACAATAAGCCGAGATTTGGTGGCGCACATCACTCAGAAAGAGTACCAAAGCATTGTGGGGTGCAGAATGTTAGATTAAGGTCTAGGTGTTAGGAATATAGTAGTTGTAGTATTTCATTATGTGATGTATATATCGTAATATAATCTCAGTCTTTTGTGTAAGATGTGAGATTGTTGTAAACCTCAAACTTTTGAAAATGTTAGAGGGGTAGTATAATTAGTGGTTGTCCCCGTCTTTTGTGATATTAGGGGATAAGTGTTGTCATTTATAGAAGTATGCTAGGGATAATCATGTGATGTAATGATTTGGCATATGAATATTGTGACACCCCCAAAATTAGGTATACATCACCCATCTTGGGTCGTCAGATACATGGTACAGAATACAAATACAACTTACTAATACAACTGTCGTGTACAATACGACAAAACATAACTGTGAGTTTGAATACAATTATTGTCTACTAGAGACTATACAAACTCAAAAGGAGTCCTCATTACAATTATTGTCACACTATTTAACAGAATAGTGAGGACTACTAATACAATCATCTGGTCCATCACTCCGTTTCCCGTCTCGTCCCAGCTATATTCTCATTTCCTGAAGAGAACAGTGAAAGAAAGGGTGAGCTCAACTAGCCCAGTAAGAAATATTATGACTAAGATAATGCAGAATAAATTATCATTAGCCTACAACAATGTTAAACTGATAAAATATAACGAACATCAAGTTTAACTGCAGCAGAACAAGCAATCCATTAAAAGAGTCAAGTAGAGAATAAAATCAACTATTTTCTATGATTTAAAAGGTTTTTCAACACTGTTATCGCTGGGACTCAGCTTAATAAAATAATCCACATCATCTAATCAACCCTGCACTACGGCCAAGGATATTCTTTAGTATCACGACCACAATTATCCATGCACTATGGGCCAAGAATATTTGTGTACTCATTAATGGTCATGATCATGCCAACAACTGTCCATCAATGCACTACGGGCCAATGAGGACTTTTACCACATCATTGTAACATTACGGTCATGATTATATCGAATAATCCTTGGTCATAATCATACCAAGTCCATCTATGCACTACAGGTCACAGATGACTTTCAACATTTTATAAACATGAGGATGATGACAGTGATATAAGAATTCAATAATACAAGTTCAAGAATTAATTTATCCAAGAATTAACAACGTCCAAATTGTCAACATGATACTGCTTTGTGGAGTAAAATTCAAGAATGCTTAGAAGAATATTTTCATAAAAAGATACTAGATAAAACGCAATTATCAAGGATATTCCACAAATTTCATGGAGTATAGAAGTCAAAACTTAACCAATCGAGTATAATAAAGAATGGAATAACAAAAGAAATCACCATACATGCGATAGACCGCACAGACAGGTTATTCCAACAGAATAATAAATAATGGAACCAGGTCCGGCGTAAAACGCACAGACAGGATATTCTAATATAATAATAATAAAGACAGAACCAGGTCCGGTGTAAAACGCACAGACAGGATGTTTCAACAGAATAATAATAAAGACGGAACCAGGTCCGGTGTAAAACACACAGACAGGATGTTCCAACAGAATAATAATAAAGACGGAACCAAGTCTGGTGTAAAACACACAGACAGGATGATCCAACAGAATAATAATAAAGACGGAACCAGGTCTGGTGTAAAACACACAGACAGGATGTTCCAACAGAATAATAATAATAAAGACGGAACCAGGTCCGGTGTAAAACACACAGATAGGATGTTCCAACAGAATAATAGAAGAATGTCACCAAGTATAGGGTAGACCGCGTATACAGGTTATTCCAACAGAATAATAAGAAATGGAATAACAACAGTTCTCTTCATGAATAAGAAAGAATAACACCCCTTACCGTTTGAAAGAAGAACTGAAATAAGAAAGTAGTTACGTAGCAGAATACTTTTCTTCTCTCTCTATAGTTTCTCTCTATAGTTTCTCTCTCTAGAGTTTAGTGAATTCGTAAGAAATAATGAAGAAATGAGCTGCTATTTATAGAAAAATGGAATGCATAGTAACTAATCCATGAACGGTCCAGATTGATTACTTTAATCTGACGGTCCATATTTAAAGAAAAATCTTTTAAATAAAATATAATATATTCTATTTATAGAATAACTTTAATAAAGTATTCTGTTTTATATAAAAAGATGTTTCTGTTTTATTACGTTAATAATACAAATAAAACAAAACTTCATTATCGCTAAATAATTCATATTATTAACTGACAATAATTGAATCAAACTGAGTGACTTCTCACATAAGCATTAATAATCAATACCGTGTGCTACTATGCAACCACACGTATTACTGTACTTTTACTACCGAGTAGTTCAACAGTATCAATGGTAAAACTTCCGCCGTTATTTTTAATAAAATATTTTTGTATCTTTTCGAGTCAGCTGAGTTAATGGAGCAGCGATTCGAGAAAATCCTTCCACGAATCTCCGATAATAACCAGCTAAACCAAGAAAGCTACGTACTTCGGTCACTGATTTAGGTTGCTCCTAGCTTTGAATAGCTTCAATCTTTGCCGGGTCAACAGATATTCTACGACTTGATACTACGTGTCCAAGGAATGCTACCTCCTCTAGCCAGAACTCACATTTCTTCAATTTGGCATAAAGCTTGTATTCACGAAGCTTTTGGAGTACCAGACTCAAGTGTTGCTCATGATCTTCATGACTTTTGGAATAAATAAGTATGTCATCAATAAAGACGACCACAAAGTGATCCAAATATTCTTTGAATACCCGGTTCATCATATCCATGAAGGCAGCAGGAGCATTAGTCAATCCAAAG
Source organism: Panax notoginseng (assembly GCA_016801055.1). Classification (NCBI taxonomy): domain Eukaryota; kingdom Viridiplantae; phylum Streptophyta; class Magnoliopsida; order Apiales; family Araliaceae; genus Panax; species Panax notoginseng. Next base: position 21,361,571 of record CM029012.1, on the reverse strand, counting down.
GACATGAATAGGAATTCATAATGCCCGTACCGAGTTCTAAAAGCCGTCTTTAGAATATCCTCAGTTCTAACCTTCAGCTGATGATATCCAGAACGAAGATCGATCTTTGAAAAGAATTGTGCTCCTTGCAATTGGTCAAACAGGTCATCAATACGTGGCAATGGGTACCTATTTTTGATGGTGACATAATTCAACTCCCGATAATCAATACAAAGTCGCATACTTCCATCTTTCTTCTTCACGAATAGAACAGGAGCACCCCAAGGAGAAGTACTAGGACGAATAAAGTCAATGTCTAACAATTCCTGTAGTTAGATCTTTAACTCCTGAAGTTCAATAGAAGCCATTCGATATGGGGCTTTGGAAGTGGGTTTTATACCGGGTTCAAGGTCGATACAAAATTCAATTTCACGTTCTGGGGGTAGGCCAGGAAGTTCTTCAGGGAATACGTCAGGGAATTTATTAATAATAGAAATATCATTCAAAACTGACGTATTTTTGTTTAGATCCGTGACATGAGCTAAGAAAGCTTGACATCCGTTTTTCAATAAACGAATAGCTTTATGGCTTGAGATGACAGCGATTGATTTTAATGGTTTGGTTGCTTGATTTCGCATAATAGGTCGATTATGAATATGAAAGCTAACAACCTTACGAAAATAATCAATTTTTGCATGATGAGTAGTTAACCAATCAATCCCTAGAATCACGTCAAATGCAAGTATTTTTAATGAAATAAGATCGACAGGTAATGTGTGGGTACCAACTTGAATCAAACAAGACTTATAAACCGTGGATGTAATAAAGGTTTCTCCCAATGGAGTTTCAACAGATAAGTCAAAGTCTAATTTCTCTGGAGTCAAATTTAATCGATGAGCGCAAGTAGGAGAAATAAAAGAATGGGTAGAACCGGTATCAAATAAAGTATAGACTTCGTTAGAGTTTATGATAAGCTTACCCGTGATGACCTCATTCGATTTCCTTGCTTTCTGGGAGGTCACAACAAATGCTCTCCCTTGCACTACCGGTTTTGACTTTTCTGGGACGGCCTTTGGTGTCTCCATCCTGGCTGAACTTGTTTTTGGTAAACGACAAAATCGAGCTAAATGACCTTCTCTTCCATAATTATAACATGCTTTAGACGGCATCGCACAGTTTGGACTGATGTGCCCCTCCCCTATGCATTTGAAACATATGATAGGTGGTCGTTCTCCTTCCTTAACAACAGGTGCTGGTGCTAACATCTTTCCATCATTGTTGAATCTCCTCTTCTTGAAATGACCATTCTTATTGTTTTGGCCCTGATTACCACCGAAGTGGTTACCATTTCTGGCCTGTTGATTCCCTCCACGCTTGTTGTCACCGCTTCGATGACTGCTCTCACTGGTATTATTATTTTGCCGACTGCTCTCTTTTGGTTGCGTTGACTCGTTATTGCGCTCCACTAACTGAGCCCTATTCATAATATCTGAATACAAACACAGTTTATGAGAAATAAGATGTTGACGTATCTTAGGTTTCAAACCTCGTAAAAACATTCGCGTCATTCGCTCTTCATTATCCACCAAGTGGGATGCAAACCAGGACAACTCAACAAATTTAGCCTCATACTGCGGCACGGTCATATTATTCTGCTCCAATTTGATGAAATCCACCTCCTTCATGTGTCGAACACTTTCAAGAAAGTATTTGTCATTGAATAGCTCTTGGAACTTCTCCCAAGACATCTTCAGTGCGGCAGGTTGAGTATGCTTAAATGATTCCCACCAGTAATCTGCCTCTCCTCGCAACATAAAGGCGGCAAAGGGAACCTTTTACTCCTCAGAGCATCCCAAGACATCAAATATCTTGGTGATCTGCTTTATCCATATTTCTGCTATAAGTGGTTTTGGTTCTCCCTTAAACTCCGGTGGTCCCAGCTCCTTGAACTGTTTAGCGATGACCGTCCGAGAGTTTTCAGTGTTTCCTCCTACATTTTGAACAGGAGCCGCTCTCGCCTGCTATTGCATGAACTGCATAAAGGTTCTGAACATTCCATCATTCATCATTTGGTCAGTATTGTTGTTTGCATTTGATATGTGGTGAATCAACAGTCGCCTGTGCTCCATTGCTATTCTCAACATTCTCGGATGCCATTTTCAGATACTGCCACAAAACAAAAGTTAATTGATATGTCATATATTATCCTTATATTCTGACCGACCAATTAAATATCATGCAAATAAACTTAGGTAGGTTATACTAGCGAAAGAATTCCCCGTCTCTCCCCTCCTAGTTCTATTCTCACATCTTAGCCAAGGATCATATCCCTAAGCTTTGATACCAACTGTGACGCCCCCAAAATTAGGTATACATCACCCATCTTGGGTCGTCAGATACATGGTACAGAATACAAATACAACTTACTAATACAACTATCGTGTACAATACGAAAAAACATAACTGTGAGTTTGAATACAATTATTGTCTACTGGAGACTATACAAACTCAAAAGGAGTCCTCATTACAATTATTGTCACACTATTTAACAGAATAGTGAGGACTACTAATACTATCATCTGGTCCATCACTCCATTCCCCGACTCGTCCCAGCTATATTCTCATTTCCTGAAGAGAACAGTGAAAGAAAGGGTGAGCTCAACTAGCCCAGTAAGAAATATTATGACTAAGATAATGCAGAATAAATTATCATTAGCCTACAACAATGTTAAACTGATAAAATATAACGAACATCAAGTTTAACTGCAGCAGAACAAGCAATCCATTAAAAGAGTCAAGTAGAGAATAAAATCAACTATTTTCTATGATTTAAAAGGTTTTTCAACACTGTTATCGCTGGGACTCAGCTTAATAAAATAATCCACATCATCTAATCAACCCTGCACTACGGCCAAGGATATTCTTTAGTATCACGACCACAATTATCCATGCACTACGGGCCAAGAATATTTGTGTACTCATTAATGGTCATGATCATGCCAACAACTGTCCATCAATGCACTACGGGCCAATGAGGACTTTTACCACATCATTGTAACATTACGGTCATGATTATATCGAATAATCCTTGGTCATAATCATACCAAGTCCATCTATGCACTACAGGTCACAGATGACTTTCAACATTTTATAAACATGAGGATGATGACAGTGATATAAGAATTCAATAATACAAGTTCAAGAATTAATTTATCCAAGAATTAACAACGTCCAAATTGTCAACATGATACTGCTTTGTGGAGTAAAATTCAAGAATGCTTAGAAGAATATTTTCATAAAAAGATACTGGATAAAACGCAATTATCAAGGATATTCCACAAATTTCATGGAGTATAGAAGTCAAAACTTAACCAACCGAGTATAATAAAGAATAGAATAACAAAAGAAATCACCATACATGCGATAAACCGCACAGACAGGTTATTCCAACAGAATAATAAATAATGGAACCAGGTCTGTCGTAAAATGCACAGACAGGATATTCCAACAGATTAATAATAAAGACAGAACTAGGTCCGGTGTAAAACACACAGACAGGATGTTCCAACAGAATAATAATAAAGACGGAACCAGGTCCGGTGTAAAACACACAGACAGGATGTTCCAACAGAATAATAATAAAGACGGAACCAGGTCTGGTATAAAACACACAGACAGGATGTTCCAACAAAATAATAATAAAGACAGAACCAGGTCTGGTGTAAAACACACAGATAAGATGTTCCAACAGAATAATAATAAAGACGAAACCAGGTCCGGTGTAAAATACACAGACAGGATGTTCCAACAGAATAATAGAAGAATGTCACCAAGTATAGGGTAGACCGCGTATACAGGTTATTCTAACAGAATAATAAGAAATGGAATAACAACAGTTCTCTTCATGAATAAGAAAGAATAACACCCCTTACCGTTTGAAAGAAGAACTAAAATAAGGAAATAGTTAAGTAGCAGAATACTTTTTTTCTCTCTCTATAGTTTCTCTCTCTAGAGTTTAGTGAATTTGTAAGAAATAATGAAGGAATGAGCTGCTATTTTTAGAAAAATGGAATGCATAGTAACTAATCCATGAATGACCCATATTGATTACTTTAATCTGACGGTCCATATTTAAAGAAAAATCTTTTAAATAAAATATAATATATTCTATTTATAGAATAACTTTAATAAAGTATTCTGTTTTATATAAAAAGATGTTTCTATTTTATTACGTTAATAATACAAATAAAACAAAACTTCATTATCGCTAAATAATTTATATTATTAACTGACAATAATTGAATCAAACTGAGTGACCTCTCACATAAGCATTAATAATCAATACCGTGTGCTACTATGCAATCACACGTATTACTATACTTTTACTACCGAGTAGTTCAACAGTATCAATGGTAAAACTTCTGCCGTTATTTTTAATAAAATATTTTTGTCATTTTCTCAATCCGACAATAATTTCGTTGTGGGGTCTACCAATGATTGTACCGTTGTACGAATATTTCCTGTTAAAACGAATATTCCCCGACCAATCGAATATTATATAACAACTTGCGTACTTTGCAAAATTTATAAATATTACCCATAACTATAACATTATATCAAATTAACTCCATAATATTCAAAAATAATAATTATAGAAAATTCATCTTTATTTATAAAAGTTGGGGTCTTACAAATATAAATAATCTTATTCCATAAATGTGTTATAAAATTTTATTCTTTTTCATTTGAGAAATGTTTAAGTAAATAATTAGGTAATAAAAATAAAAATTTTGTGATGCAAAAAAATACCGCCCAGACGTAGACTAACTGCACCGGAAGAGTCGGTTAATGATGAGAGAGGACAAGTAGACCCTATACAAAGGCTAGTAGATTTATTAGGGGAAGCTCTTAGGGGAAGAAATATCCCAAGCAGTTCCAATCACAAATTTTAAGGACTTTAGGAGTGTAGGACCTCCGAAATTCGTAGGTACTACCAATCCTATCGTGGCCCAGACATGGATCAAAGAGATGGAGAAGGCTTTCACCATGGCTCGTGTGGGTGAAGACTAGAAGATGGTATTTGCCACTTACATTATGAGAGGCGAGGCGAACTACTGGTGGGAGGCGAATCAGTAAAAAGCCAGAGAAGGGATAATAGCTTAGGAGAGGTTCAAGACTCTGTTCTTCGAGAATTACTTCCCGAAGAGCATGAAAAATAAGATGGAGGAAAAGTTCTTAGAACTTAAGTAGGGAGATATGACGGTGGTGCAGTACGCGGCTAAGTTCAATGAGCTAGCCCGATTTACAGAACACCAAGTAGTAAGTGAAGAGAAGAAAGCTAGGCGTTTTGAATATGGACTGAAGCTTTGGTTGTTCAACAAGGTGTCAGTTCTTCAGATCAATTCTTTTGTGACATTGCTGAAAAAGACCATTATTACAGAGGGCGGTAGTGAAGCTTTGAGTTTGTACAAGAAGGAGAAAAAGAGTAAAAATATTGGAGGAGATAGCCGAGGAGGAAACAGCAGTGGGGGAAGTAATTTAGGAAAGATGAAATGGGAGAACAACAACAACAAAAATCACAACAATCAAGTGGGGAAGTTTCGTGAAGAGTTTTAGAATAAGGCAGAGGGATGCCCGAAGTGTGGGAGGTATCACCAGGGTGAGTGCTGGAAGGGGCGCAGTGCTTGTTACAACTGCGGCCAAGAGGGGCATATTTCACCCAACTACTCGAAGCCCAAGAAGATCAAAGGTTGTTACGCATGTGGCTCGGTAGACCACCTAATTAAAGACTGCCCAAAGAAAGGAAGCGGCGAAGGAAGCAGCCAGCAAGGGGGAAGCAACAAACTGATGATTGGCAAACCGATGCCATCCAACCATCTAACTTCCAGAATGTTTAACATGACTGTCCAAGACGTAGTAGCTGCAAAGGACGTGTTGTCAGGTATCATCCCGATCAATGATATAAATGCCTATGTATTATTTGATTCGGGTGCCACATGTTCTTTTATATATAAGGAATTTGCTAGTCGACTTAATTTACCTCGAGAACGATTAAAGAATCCCTTGAACATAGAAGTTGAGAATAAGGAAGTAATCCCTGTAGAATATATTTACCGAAATTATTGCACAAACATTAGAAATCATAAACTAAGAGTAGACTTGATCCCGATAAGATTGGGAGAGTTTGACGTAATATTGGAGATGGATTGGTTGTATAACCATGCGGTGATAATTGATTATCAGAATAAAAGTGTAAACCTTTAAACTCCGAATAAGTCTAAGGTGGTGTTTTATGGTAGCTCATCACTTAAGCAGTCGTATTGCCTTACGATGATGTAGGCCAAGAAATTTTTAAGAAAAGGATGTGTAGGTTACTTAGCCTACATTGTTGATACTTGGGAAAAAGGGAGTAGAAATTAAGGATATATTCGTGGTGAGAGAATTCCAAGATGTATTTTCAGATGATCTGTCTAGTCTTCCGCCAAATAGAGAAATTGAATTCGTAATAGACTTAACACCGGGAACGGCACCGATTTCGATAGCCCCATATCGTATGGCGCCAGTAGAAATGAAGGAATTGATGATACTATTGCAAGAGTTACTATATAAAGGTTACATATGACCGAGTGTATCTCGTTGGGGAGCACCAATGTTGTTTGTAAAGAAGAAGGATGGATCGATGAGGCTCTGTATCGATTATCGAGAATTGAACATAGTAACAATTAGAATAGATATCCATTACCGAGGATGGACGACCTTTTCGATCAACTAAAGGGAGCCAAGTGTTTCTTGAAGATAGATCTGCTGACAAGCTATCACCATTTGAAGGTACGGGAGGAGGACATAACAAAGACAGCATTCCGAACTAGTTACAGACATTTTAAATTTCTGGAGATGTCATTCGGGTTGACAAATGCTCCGACAGCATTTATGGACTTGATGAACCGAGTCTTCAAACATTATTAGATAAATTCGTAGTAGTTTTCATCGATGATATCTTGATCTACAGAAAAATAGAAAAAGAACACGTCGAACATCTAAAATGGTTTTGGAGGCGTTAAGAAAGGAGAAGATGTATGCAAAGTTTTCCAAGTGTGAATTTTGGATGAAGAAGGTGCAATTCTTAGGACACGTGGTGGATAAAGATGGAATTTTAGTAGACCCTACAAAGGTGGAAGCAGTGAGTAATTGGGAAAAATCGAAGATGCCAACTAAGGTAAGAAGTTTCTTAGGGTTAGCTGGGTACTATCGAAGATTTATCAAGGATTTTTCTAAGATAGCAACCCCGTTAATCAATTTAACAAGGAAGACGATGAAGTTTGTGTGGACGGACAAGTGCGACGAAAGTTTTTAAGAGCTAAAGAAGAGACTAAGCAAAGCGCCTGTATTATTATTGCAAGATGATACGGAAGGATTTGTGGTGTTTAATAATACGTCACACAGAGGACTTGGCTGTTTGCTAATGCAGCATGGCAAGGTCATTGCGTATGTATCGCGACAACTGAAGGATTACGAGAAATGATACCCTACTCATGACTTAGAGTTAGAGGCAACAGTTTTTGCGTTAAAGATTTGGAGACATTATTTGTATGGAGAGAAATGTGAGATATACACAGACCACAGGAGTCTGAAATATATCTTCACACAGAAGGAGTTGAACATGCGTCAGAGGAGGTGGTTAGAATTAATCAAGGATTATGACTGCGATATTCTTTATCACCTGGGGAAGGCAAACATAGTAGCCAACGCGCTGAGCAGAAAAGGAAGGGAAAAGTTGTTTCAACTGACAACTCAGGAAGAGTTAATAAGGGATATGGAGAAATTATAGATAGAAGTAAAGGGACTGGAGAGGTCTGGAGAAAGATTGTTTACAGTCGAAGCTCGTCCAACCTTGTTGGATAGAATAAAGGAATCACAAGAGAGGGATGAAGAGTGCGAGAAAATCAGAAAGAGGATCATAGAAAATGAAGAAGAGAGATTTAAAATGTATAAAGATAGTATTTTGATATTCGAAGGGAGAGTGTGGGTGCCAGCAGTAACTGAGTTGAGGGAAGAAATCTTGCACGAGGCACACAATATAACATATTCCATTCATCCAGGAGGCACAAAGATGTACCGAGATTTGAGGCAACACTTTTGGTGGCCCAATCTGAAACGAGAAATCGCGGAGTGCGTGAGTAAATGTCCTACTTGTTAACGGGTCAAAGGAGAGCACCAGAGGCTGAGTGGTCTACTCCAACAGTTGGAATTACCGAAGTGGAAATGGGAGCACATTACGATGGACTTCGTGGTGGGACTTCCAGTCACGTAGAAAAGTTTTGATGCCATTTGGGTTATCGTAAATCGACTAACGAAGATGGCTTATTTTCTACCAAAAAAGATCCAATATAGTTTGAATCAGCTAGTGAATCTGTACGTAAAGGAAATTGTTTCACGACATGGAGTGTCGGTACCAATTATCTCTAACCGAGATCCGCTTTTCACGTCAAAATTTTGGAAAAGCTTGCAAGAGAGGATGGGAACACAGCTGAGGTTGAGTACTGCTTATCATCCGAAAACAGATGGACAAAGTGAGAGAACGATACAAACGCTGGAGGACATTCTTAGAACTTGCGTGATGGACTTTAAAGGAAGTTGGGATGATCATCTACCCCTAGTGGAGTTTGCATATAATAATAGTTACCATGCGAGTATCGACATGCCACCATACAAAGCTCTTTACAGGAGAAAGTGTAGAACACCATTGTGTTGGGATGAAGTCAGGGAATAAAAAATGTTGGGACCAGAATTAGTGCAATAAACCGCAGATGTGGTAGCAGTAATAAGAGCCAGACTAGTAGCTGCACAAGATCGCTAGAAGAAATATGCAAATTTGCATCGTCATGACTGTGACTTTGAAGTTGAAAGTTATGTTTTCTTAAAAGTATCTCCCTGGAAAGGGAAAATATGATTTGGTAAGAGGGGAAAATTGAGTCTGAGGTTCATAGGACCGTTCAAGATATTGAAACGAGTAGGTGAAGTGGCGTACAAAGTTGCATTACCACCTGAGTTGGAGCACATCCATAACGTGTTTCATATCTCCATGTTGCGTCCGTACAAGCCTGACTATAAACACGTGATTTCCTACGAGCCCATTCAAGTGGAGAATAATCTGGCGTATTAAGAAATTCATGTCCAGATATTAGATAGGAAGAAGCAAATGTTAAGAAATAAAAGTATATCTTCTGTAAAAGTACTTTGGTGAAACCACAACGCCGAGGAGGCCACGTGGGAATTAGAAGATAGGATGCGAAGGGACTATCCCCATTTATTTATGTAACCTTATACCAATTCCGAGAACGAAATTTTTATAAGGGGGGAGGATGTAAGAACCGTGAATTTCATGAATAAATATTATTTTGATATAATAAGAAAATGAATATTTATTTCAATATAAATATTAATGTGTTATGAGATGAGTAATTCAATTAATTCAAATTGAATTTATAAGAATTGAGAAGAATGTGGAGTTTGTGATGAGATTTGTGAAATGTCTTGTGTAGCATGAGAATGGAGATTTAAGGGGTTTAATTTAATTAAGGAATGAATAAAATAAGAAGTGAATGATTAATTAATATTATATTATTAATTAATTATTGTGAATAATAAAATACGAATGAGAATTATATTATTCATTTAGTTGATGTGTGCAAGATATGTGATAATATATAGTACCTACATTAAAAAGAAAGTGCAGTGTGATACTTTAATGTGACTTCATAATATATAAAACTATATATTAAAATTGAAGGAATTATAAGTTACATAAATAAAGCTTATGTGATAGTATGTATGGGGGAGAACATTAAAGATGTAATATATCAAAGAATTATAAATTATTTCAATAATTAAGTCTAATTGGAATAATAAAGTTTTAAGGAGATATTAAATTATTAGTGGCCAATTAAATTGAGTCCATGCATGTTTTAAATATTAAATGAACTAGACTAATATACATAGATTATATGATGTGGGTACATAAATAATCCCTAACTTATCTTTATGTAGTAGCACTAACACATTAAAATTATATTTTTGAAATCCAAGGGTACAAACTAAGCATTTTATAACTAAGTTGTTAAGATTAAAGTTGTGTCCCATATTAAGTGACCAACACAGTGCTCAAACAGTAGCCTAACTCTATTTTGCACATAAACAAGTCGGCAGTTGAAGGCTACATTAGCCATGATCATGAACTGAGATATGGGGGAGAGGGAGTTGGTTATCTCTTTTCACCAAAATCTCTCAATCCAATGAATTCTTCTTCCATCCTTTGGTTTGATTTCTTGGACAATAGCTTGGCATGGTCAGTGAGTTTTCTATAAATTGAGCACTTCTCTTCATTTTCTTTGTTGCTGAGATTTCTTGTTAAGCTGCATATAGAGAGTCTGCGTCGCTGAGAATTGAGGGAGTATAATTAGTGCATTGAGGGAATTCATTTAAGCTTCAAGAGGTATAAATTCTGTTTTTGTGTTCTTGAATTTGAGTTTTGCCAAATTCTTACAATTGCTTGAATTCTCTGTTAATTGATATGGAATAGCATGCCATTGTGTTCTCTGAGTTTGTATGCATGTCAAGAAGCTTTGCAATTAGTCTGGTTGCAGGTTTAACAATATATGTGATGAGGCTCTACAGAAGTAGAGCTATATTTTTTTTTCTGCCTGAAGTGGCGCAGTCGCGCCACTTCCCTAATACTTCACCACGTGGCTACGTGGGTTGCATGTCACAAATACTGATGTTGGTTCCTTGTGTTGTCATGAGCATGCTACTTTGGTTTGAATATGCATATAGATGACCCTAAACTATGGAATGATGTTGTTTAATATATAATAAGTTTTTGTAACTTAGTTTGGTGTGCGTATTCAAAGAAGGTATAAGGATTTAGAAACTAGTTTTGATAGACATCGTGCATTGCATGTTCTGACCTTAAGCATCAACATATTAAGTTCTCCTTGACATGTGATCAATATGTTAGTTTATATTATTTGAGACAACATAGACTATGCAAGCATGATTTAAAGAAAAATTTCAAGTAAAAGGCCATACTAGTTATGTGTAAATGAACCATGTATACTTCAAATTCTGAACTTGAAAACATCATGATCTGATTACGTATAAATATAGGCATGAAAGCGTGACATAGAATATGTGAACTTACTTGCATGCTTGAATAAGTTTCAATGACCTACCAATGGACACTTAATGTTTCAATTATGAACTTGATAAACTATATACACTCTAAGTTAGAAATTTGTGAGCATGCTTATATAGTCTAATAAGTTTATATGAGAGTATGATATATAGTAAGTAAAGTGGCTTTGCATACTTGATGGCTTAACATGAGATTTTCTAAAGAAACCTTGAAAACTAGTTTTATCAATAACTACGTTACAAGTATTCCAGAATTTGACATCATGATTAGGTGTGTTATGCCTATACACATGATTAACATGAATGCCTAGTTAGTCATATGCATTGTGAAACTAGTTATGTGTGGTTTTGAACAAGCATTAATGAAGTAGAACTTCATGACTTGAAATATATGATTTAACTAATGTAAGCATGTTTAATTGAGACTTATTGATCTCGTTGTGTGAATATAACGGCTAAACGTAAGAGAATTTTTGAAATCAACACATAAAGTCTTTATTTTGTGGAATTTGAAAATGAATCATGTAAAGAACAAGGTATAAAAGAGACTAAACCTAGCTATAAACATCATGACATGTATGATTCTAAAAGTGTCATCATAATGGTATATGGGTGCGCATGTATGGCCAAGCTTCAGTTTAGCAGTTCTGGTTTGGGCAAGGAGCAGCGCGGCCTCGCCACTCCTTAGTTTAAATCCAGCGTGGCTGTGCCATCCTGCAGTGAAGTCTATTTTCTGTTGTTAATCTGAGGGTTGAGCATGCCTATATTGATACCTTAATCTGTAATACATGTCCAGTGCAGTATTCATGTGTCAATAAGCATGTTAATGAAAGAATTCTATGTTAAATTAGTGTTTACAACCTTAAGTCAAAATATGATGGCAAAGTATGGTCTTTAAATGTCATAGTATATGAGGAACTGATTTTTTCGTGTTATGTGATGACATACGTATGCGATCATATGACTAAGAGAAGACTAACAATATATGTTTAGTATCGATGAAATTCACTTGTGTATCATAGTAAATTAAGATAGTAGGTGTATATGTTGAACTTGTACAACTAATGTGTTTATACATGAATAGGATATTATAGTTCTTTGGAGTGGTATTAAGCTATATCTTGGTAAACTATGCGTAAGGCAAGTATCCGAACTCTATTTTATATTGAGCAAGTTTCCTAACTTGCACAACTTTGAATATTGTGCAAGTATCTAAACATTATCTCATTGACGTAAGTTCCTAATCATAGTTTTATGGGATATTATTTAAGCGTGTGCTATTAATGCCCTTACAAGTAAATCCTTGAAAGTATGATTCATATCTCACGACTTATACTTTGTAGTTTAGAAATGAAATTGCTTACAGTTTTCGAACCTTGATTTCGTACGATAAATGCTCACGTATATATTTTAAAAGAAAGATGTCTAAGCCATTGATTTGACTAGATTGTTGGTATATGATCAAAAGCTATCCAAGCCAAATTAACTTGGTGCGGACTCTTATAAATTACTAAGATGAACAACCCTCTTAGAAGGGGAATTATATATTGTCGGGAGACCGACGTGCGCATATGAGTATGATTAAATGTTATGCAAGACATAGAGTACTTTAGGCTGATCACCTGTTGTACTTGTTTTATTGGATTATCAGTTTATTACTATTAATTCTAGTAAAAGTTCATAGTCCTTAGTGACTACTGAGTATTCAGCACTTTAAAATCTTGAATTGATTAAGCGTTGAATCTTATTGATATCTTTTCAATCCATAGCAACCTTTATTAAGAATCGTTGGTAATTCCTAAATTATTATTCATTGTCCTACCCTTGAAGATTGAACCCTATACATGATTTTTTATTATTGCGATATTACTTACTAAAAAAAATTGTTACTCATCCTTACTTTCCTTAAAACTTTCAGTAAAGGCTGAATGTGGTGAACCCTCTGGAAAGGACAAGGGTAAAGAGAAGGCTTTGAAGTAATTTTGTTTCATAGTACTAGGAATGTACTATTATTATGTTGTAGAAGGACTTATTTACTGTGATATATTAAACTATGTGTAATTTAAGATGTATTGTATTAGTAAGGGTTGCGAGACCTTGGGATGAGAATAATTATATTATAACAATTTAATTTATTCTATTGTTCTGTTGTCAATGATTTTAGTATGTTATTAGAGTTAGTACATGATGAACCAAATTTGAGATATGGGTGTCTAAATTTGGGGGTATCACAAAACCTCGGAGACAACCCCAGGACAACCAAAAGCCACCTCAACCCTGGAGATAACCCTAGGAGGGTAAAGAAGGAATGTTGAAAACATAACATAAACAATAGTCATCGAGCTGCAAATAATGTCATTAGGAGTCGTCGCAGCAATCCCGACTGCAAATTACACAAGACAGCTCAACAAACTGCCTACGAAAAACTTGAAGATGTTATTTTGGTCATGGACCCATCTTCCCGAATTTTGAAAAGGTTAATCCCTACGTCATTGTGTAGCTCTAGGAAAGAGCTTTCCAGAATGGTATGGCACATCTCAATAAGATTTTCGGATTGCAAGATATGAAGGTTTCAAGCAGACTGCATGTCGATCGAGAGAACAAACTTAGAGGCAACAGGGCTAACCTAGCCCAACCGCAGGTCTACCTGCTGCTCCCGCAGGTAGACTCGGGGTTGGTCAGGTCTTTAAATATCATCCCCCCCAACTCAATTTCAGCAAGATTTCAGAGAGATAGAGGGCCTAGGAGAGAGAAAATTCGAGAGTTTAAGAGAGAAATAACTCAAATCTTCCTTTAATCTCTATAAATCTCAAGTATAAACACTCATATGTATATATATATATATATATATCAAGTTTAAACCGGGGGAAATTAAGTTTTCAGCAGCTTTTAGCCGCTCGTTTGAAAATCTCGTGCCATATTGTAAGATCTCTTCAGATATGGGCTTATTTATTGCTTAAATCTACATATAAGTGCTAGATATACATAGATCTTGTTTTGTTGTGGTTAGATTTAGTTTATTAATCGTTCATTTCTTGTAAATAGTTAATATTTGAAGTGTATTGACTAGATCTATATTAGATCTAGCTAGATCTAGCTTTTATCCAGTTCAAAAGTAGTAAAACCTGAACCGTGGAGCTAGAATGACTAAGATCTAGATAGATCTAGTTTAATTTCTAGTTTTGTAAATAATACAAACCACGTGACCCTAGATCTGTATCTAGATGAAACGGGAAGCTCATTTACTCATATACAAGGATTTAACCGATAAATCACTTATTGGAGTAAAGTTGGTAAGTTATTTATGTTTTATCGCCTTATCCATTTCATGCAAGCTTTAAATGATGTGATATGAGTCTAGGAACCATTTGGGTAAAGATTCAATCATTGAATCTGAAACTCGATTCCCGTGATGGACTTGTTTAAGTTGTACAACCAACTTGCCAACCATTGTATTTGTAATCCTTGGGCCTTAAAATGGTTATCCGGATTTAAGGCCCTGAAATGGTGAAAATCATGTATGTGGTTCTTGGGCTACTTCGATGGCTTCCATGCCCATAAAAAGCCCGACACTTGTAAATAGTTTATGTAATGTTAAAGATGTTTTGCATCTCAATAAAACCAAATCAAGCCGAATCCAGTTAAATTGGAAGTATCAAAAGACCTCAATTCCTATTTGGAAAAAGAGTTTGAAAACCAGCTTTCAAAAAACCTTACTTTCATATATTTTAAATAAAAATGAACTTTTATATAAATCAAACCTTTTGTAGATAGGTTCAAAGAGGCACAACACTACTTTCAAATAAAACACTAAATATCTTTTTAAAACAAAGGCTTTCAACATACACACACATACACATTAAATAAGGAATGAAAAAGTCACAATAACCGTG
This sequence comes from Panax notoginseng, assembly GCA_016801055.1. Lineage (NCBI taxonomy): Eukaryota > Viridiplantae > Streptophyta > Magnoliopsida > Apiales > Araliaceae > Panax > Panax notoginseng. Next base: position 21,346,509 of record CM029012.1, on the reverse strand, counting down.
TTTCACGAAATTTGGGGGTGCCTAACACCTTCCCCTCGCTTAAGCAAGCCCCCAAACTCTGTAAATCTTGAGTTCCAGACAAATCAAATGGATTCACATATTGGGCCATATTGCGAAAACCTTTCAAAATTTCGATTAAGGTTGTATAACCAATTAAACTCATACCAACTAGCAGCTCTGTCTAATTTGGCCCAATCATTAAAATCAATCTTTTCATATCATCGACATGTATGTCGGTCTTTTTTAAAATCTCACCCTTAGGGAGGATAAATAAATAACGTAACAAAAGATAAAGGGTAAGAACACATAGGAAACAAAGGAAATTTCCCAGCGTCAACAATGTGTTTTTAGTGTATGGTGGGTCTGATTTAAAACAAGAGGGCTATACAGACTCAAGTTTTCAAACTGACAAAGACGACAACAAATCCACCTCAGGTTATGTATTTATCCTAAATGGTGGTGCACTAAGTTGGAAAAGTTCCAAGCAGCAAATAGTTGCTGATTCAGTGAAAGAAGCAAAGTACATAGCTACAAGTGAATCTGCAAACGAAGTTGTTTGGATGAAGAAGTTCATTTCTGAACTTAGAGTGGTCCCTATCATATAAGGATCGTTGTTTATAAATTATGACAACAACGGGGCTATTGCACAAGTCAAGGAAGCTGGGTCTTATCAGAAATCCAAGCATCTATTACAGCATTTTCATCTGATTAGATAAATCATTGAAACGGGATATCTCAAAACAACATTGCAAATCCATTTACTAAAGCATTAACTCAACAGCAGCTTGATCGTCACTTAGAAAAGAAGGGTAATAGATACTAAGGCGATTGGCTTTAGTGCAAGTGAGAGATTGAAAGTAATATGCCCTCAAGCCAATTACATTTGATGTAATAAGTATTTACTTTGTAATCTTAAGAATTTATTAAGAAGAGAACTTATTTTATAAAAGGCATTCTTTATCCATGTTAATTATTTAAATTAATAAATGTGATAAACCCAAAGTTTTTGAGCAATACTTTTAGAATTATGATGTTTATCATGCTAATGAGATCTAAATTCTAGATAGCTCAATACTAAAATATTCCTAATCGTATGGATCACTAATGTGGGATTACTGATTCCAGATAGATTAATACATACTATGGTTGCCCTGTTGAAAAGGATAATTGATCTCATGATCATTTATGTGGAGACACTAAAATAAGTATGTAAGTGCTTATTGGATAATAAGTTCACTAAACATGACTAATAAAGGAACCCTAATGGAATTTTACTTGTTTGTCAATAGGAGTTCCTAATGTGATAGTAGTACAAGTAATCCTTGGACTTGAGACCATCATAATACGTACCTTATATATACTGAATTATGTTTTGACATATTCTTTAATACTCTTGAGCATGTCGTAGGGTGTGCCCGAATATAATAAAGTATTTATGGAGATAAGTGAATGATCAACAAAGGATCTACCACTTCTAGGAAAGGGAGAAAATGTCATATGTGATTCGATAAAGTGACAACATGGAAATCTCTGGCCATGGTTGAATGGAAATTAGAAAAGAGTTTCTAATTTACATTAATTATTTTTGTGCATTTTAGAATCGAAATATATATAATCAAATAAATACAATTTGACAGTAATTCCATGTTTTATATTTGATTGGGACATTGTATGGTAGAATGATTGAATTGTACAGTAACTATTCACAAAATAGGTTATTTGTATTCTTTGTGATAGTCTTATGATTTATGTTGAATTCATATTATCCGGATAATCATGATACATTATTTATAAGATGTCACTCATGATGTAGAATAAATATTATTTATTTATATTTGAATTAAAAGAGTTTAATTTATTATAAATAATATTAGAATTGCTCTAATTTGATTATTCTACTACTGACTTAATATTGAACCTAGAGGATCACACCACAAGAGGAGAAATATGATTTTAAAAGTGATTGACTTAAAAATAATAAATTATGTGTATTTAATTTATTAGTGGAATAAATTAAATATCTTAAGATTTATAATTGAGTTTATGAAGAAATATTAATATTATAAATTAATAAGACTACTCATCTTATTATTATTATTATTATTAAATTGACTAAATGATAATAATATAGTATTTGGAGAAATACTAATATTTATAATTAAGTATTTGGAGAAATACTAGATTATAAAGTAATAAGAGGAGTCTTATTATTATTATTATTATTATTATTATTATTATTATTATTATTATTATTATTATTATTATTATTATAATTATTATTATTATTAGTTCCTAATTAGATTGGGAATTAAATTAAAACCCTAACTTCTAAAAGGTTTAGGATTAGGGTTTGTTTATAAATAAGAGGAGTCTTCTTATTGTGGGAAAGACGAATGCTCATGCAACTTGCTTCTCTCTTGCAAGCATTCTCAAAACCTTAAGTTGTTAGGATAGAAAGAATTAAGGATTAGCCATCCAAGACCTTGTTAAGTCAAAATCAATTCTTCAATCTATTACTCTTGGTGGATACCTCTTGGGCGTTGCATACACTTTCTGACGAACGTGTGATCCGGAGATTGAACAGATAGCGAAGGAGTAAGGATTGAAATTGGAAGTCTACATCAAACATTGATTCTCTTCAAAGTTATATCTTTATCCTTCCTTAATTAATGATGTTTCATAACGCTATACATTGGGATTGTAGAAATTTTAAATTGTTATTTTGCATGCTTCTGCTGCATTTACAATTAGATTGTATGCTTTGATTATATTTCTGCAATCCTACAGTTGATGCCTACAAAAGATCATGTTTCTTTCATTGTTACTCAATTTCTCATTCTTATCAAAAATCAATTTGATCATACCATTAAAATAGTTATGACATACAATGTAACATATTTTTTTAACTCTACAATGAATAGACTTTTGTGTTCACATGGTTTTATAAACCAGAGTTTTTATCCCATAACACCACAACAAAATGGCATTCTTGAGATAAAACACAGACATCTTTAAGAGATGCCTAGAGCATTGAGAATACAATCAGATTTACCTCTTAGTTTCTGGGGGGGAATGTATTTTGACTGCTACTTACTTAATAAACAGACTACTTACCCCCATTCTTTTGCATAAAACACCTTATAAGTTATTGTTTGCGCATGTTCTATCTTATGCTCATTTGAGATCCTTTGGTTACCTTTGTTATACTTCAGTATACCCTGATGATAAAATTGATGCTAGAGCAATTAAGGCCGTCTTTTTTGGTTATCCTCATTCTCAAAAGGGATATAAACTATACTGTCTAAACACTAAAACCATGTTTGTTAGAAAGGATGTTATTTTTCATGAATCTATATTTCCTTTTTTTACAACTTTTAATAGTCCTAATTCTACAATGCACATCACTTCTCTAGTTCATATTTAGTCTTGCTCATGGACTCCAGACACTTATACTGATGATTTATTTCACTCACATCATTCAACATCTCCTATATCACCTATATTACCTAATATACCTACTAGCACAAATATTTCTATCCATAGCCTTTCTAAAAGATCTTATTCTCGACACACAATATTTCATACTGTACTCATGTTGCTCCAACTATTTATATTCCATTAGTTAGACATTAATCTATAATCAAACATACATTAGCCTGGTGGAAGGATTATGATTTATACAAGACAACCTACTTCATCATCAAAGTTAGCAGAGACATCTCAAGTTAATTCCTATATATCTAAATACCCTATTTACAATTATGTCTAATTATGTTCTTTCTTCAAGTCATCAACTTTTCTTGACCACTATCAATGTTATTAAAGAACCACACACATTTTAAAGCCATTAAAGATCCCAAGTGGATTAAAGCAATGAACAAGGAACTAGATGTCTTGGAGCATAACTGTGACAACCCGAGAAATTAGAAAAATTTTAAAATCTTAATTGATTGATTTAAGGTTCAATATGCGTTTGATATTTTTAGGAAGGAATTTTGAGGATTTCAAAATTCTGTGAAGAATTTTGGAGAATTATTCAAGATTAAGTGTATATGTGTATATGGTCATTTATGTGTACCAAATATGGTTAAGGGTCAAGGGTTGACCAGATAAATTTTATCAGTGTCAAATCCTAATATTATTGTCTAATATCGACGTTCTATTAGAAAACCCTAGCAATGGATAAGAAACCCTAGAAATCGGTTCTGAAATCCTAATTTCGGTTTCAAAAATTTGAAACCCTAATTCAAAAATTTAAAACCCTAAATTAGGAATGCAAATGCTAGTACAAGATTTAAGCGTTATTAATAATAACCTAATTAGGAATAACCCTAACTGATTTAGGAAACCCTAATTTTTGGATTAGAAACCCTAATTTATAATTAGGAAAAACATAATTGTTAATTTCATAATTTTAATGTTAATTAGGAAACACTAATCCTAATTTTCAAGTTATAAGTAATTAAAAAACTCTAATCTAATTAGGAAACCTAATTTCTAAATTAGAAATATTATTTTTCTATTTAAAATCCTAATTTGTGGGTTATGAATCCTAATGACCAATTATGACCCAAATTGCTAAATTAGCAATTTTAATTAGGAATAATAATCCTAATTAGCAAGTTTGATTTATGATTAGGAAATCTTAATATAATTATAGAATCCTAATTATAATTTAGAAATATTAATGACTAAAAGACAAATTGCACCCCAAACTTTACATCGATGTTGATATTTGCACCCTAAAGTGAAAAAAGTGTCTAAGTACACCCCATACTTTACTTATGCGAAACAGATTGCACACTTTCATCAATTAGCCGGTCAAAAGTGACCGGCTAAGGAATTTAAAGGGGTATTCAAGTCTTTTCCTTATCTTCTCCAATATTGAACCGAAACAAGCTACCAAAACTCTACTACCGCCTCTGCTTTTACCGTCAAATCATTATCTCCAAGCCGATGGAATATTCTTGCCAAAAACCCTTCCAATTTTTGTCACTGTCAAAACATAAAACGTCTGAAGAAGAGGAAGAAGTCTCGATCGAAATAAAGGAAGAAGTCTCGATCGATGAGGAGGAAGAAGATCAAAAACGGGAATCCATGCACCGACGAAGGAGAATCTGAAGCGTCTGAAGAAGAACCTTTAAGATTTCAAAAATCAGAATCTAAATTTGGTTTGATTAGATCTGAGGATTTCTTTGAGGAAAGTGAAGTGGGTTTGGTTGAATTTGATGGTTTTGAGGTGGAATTGAGCTTCTTGAGCTGGGTTTTGATAGTGGGTAAGTTTGAATCTGTGGTGGGTTTGATGAATTTGGTTTTGTTTTTGGGTAATGAAATATTGGATGTGAGCTTGAGAAACTCGGTTTTGTTTTTGGTTGAACTGTCAATGGTGGTTTTGGTTTGGTTTGGTTTTTGGTATTCGGTAGGATCCAAAATCTTTTTCTGTCCATCTCCTCCTTAATTTTGATGATCTGATCACCACCTTCAATCCCTTTTGTTGTCTCCAAATCCTTGTATGAGAATCTGTTGCTAGACACGACATGCTCAAAATTACATATGATCATGGAACTGCAGAGAGAATAAAAACTTGACGGGAACAGCAAGATATGCTAGTATGAATACCCATCTTGGTATTAGTATGTATTTCTTTCTTGCGTTGTCTATTACATTGGCTCGCTTTTGTTAGTTGATCATGACTTTCTCTTAATAATTTGAACCTTTTCTATTGAGGTAACCAAAAAAAAAGAAAGTAAATCTTGACATTTTTTTACAGGACAAAGGAAACATCAACTATCTCCTACTCTTCAGTTTTAGTTTAGGAGTAGATGGATGTTCAACACCCACTATTGGAAGGTAAAAATTTCCTCTCATTTTTCGGTTGCTCTTTGTTTGATGTGCCAAAATAGGAAGCAAAAAGCATAGTAATGCAGCTTCCAGCAGCCCACATGAAATTCACAAAAGTCAAATGGTCTAATATATTGTCCAGTTTCTTAGTTGTAATGTCCTATTTATCAAAGAGAGTTCTTGTTATTACACAGTATTTGTACTAGAGATACAAACAAAAATAGTTCTGTTTCCTGCACATGAGCTTGAAATAAGTTTTGTGAAGTACAATATATGTAGCAGAACTTTCAAACAGAGACTAGACTCGCAATAGTTCATGTTTTACATATTTCTACTTTTAGTAGAAAACAACTAAGGTGTATTTACTTCCAATTATGGTAGGGACAAAGTCACAAGTTGCAGTCCTTGAAATGTTCCATCTTTGTGAGACCATGGAAAATGGTGTTAAAACCTTGGAAGCTTAGTTGGGTAAAAACGACCATGTCTTTTCAGTGTTGGGGGCATAAAATGCGTGAAACTTTTATGCGATTGGTGTAAAAATGAGTAATGATCAAAGTTACATTTTCACAGGATTGTATTATCTAAATTGGGTCCAAGTGTCCTTATGGGGTGTCTAAGGGAATCCTCTATTTTTTTTACCACATGACCGATTGGAGTAGGAGGACAAAACACTAGGACAGGGCAGCGTGATGACCAGTCTTCTACCCAGAAGAAAGACATTGCTGCATTTTCAGGGAGTTTAATTTTTAATGATGAGAATTATGTCTCTTTTGTTGTCAATGGAATATGCAACTACCAATCAAAGCTGCCACTTTAATCTCACCCTCAACTTCCACCCACTCCAAACTGCCCACTTTAATCAAAGCTGCCAGAGCATGACTAGATACACTTCTTTTTCTTTAGACTTTGTGTCGGGGTTATCCGACGGAATTTGCTTCGTACTTCCATTATTGTCGTTCATTGCGTTTAAGAGAGAAAATTAATTATGGAGGAGAGAGAGATAAGGGAAAGATATTAGAAGACAATGTGCACCCCACCCCAAGCATAGAGAGAAGGAGAAGATAAAAGAGAAAAGACTTAAATACCTCTCGAAATTCACATTACAGCCTTAGCCGGTCACTTTTGACCGGCTAATTGACGAAAGTGTGCAATCTGTTTCGCATAAGTAAAGTATGGGGTGTACTTAGACACCTTTTTCACTTTGGGGTGCAAATATCAACATCGGTGTAAAGTTTGGGGTGCAATTTGTCTTTTAGTCAATATTAATTTTCTATTTTGGAAACCTAATTTGGAATTCCTAGAATTTATTTTTAAAACCTAATGGGTTAAACCCTAAACCCTAAGGGCTTGGACAAATTACTAGTATGCCATTAAATTAAATGTGAAATGTCTAAAATACCCTTTTCTTAAAGGTTAAGTAAAAGATATGGCAAATCTTGTGAGTCATCAAGCCAAACCTTATCCCATGTGCTTATTATCCTCCAAGATCAGATTTAGTGCCACCTTGCAATGATAAGATACATTGAATCTAAAAATCAAAAAGTTAAATAAGTAAAACTCTTACTTTATCTCTCATTCATGTCCAACCTATTCTCTCTCTAACTTTTCAAATTTTAGAGTGAGAGAGAGAGAGAGAGAAATTAAGCCAGAATCAGATCATAGCAAGCCAAGGATCAAAATCAAAAATCAGAATCAAGAAATCAAAGCATAAAGGTATAAACCCTAGCTTTATAAAAATCTCATGATCTGGTGTTAGATGTTATGATCTATTGTTTAAAGTTTGTTAGAAGGTGTTTTTTAGTGATCTGGGTTGTTAAATCCCAGATCCATAACATCAAAGTGCTCGAAATAGCGTCTTTTTGAAATCTGGAAAATACTTGAAAATATGGCCTGACAGCCATATGTCAGACCTCATATATCTTTACCTATTTATAGTTTTGGTTGTTTAAGAGTTTGTACTTGTAGTATGTTATGTGGTCTTTGTTATGAAACTTGAATCATGGTCTGATCGTGTCTAGAACTCAAGATATGATTGGTCAAAGTAGGTTGACCGTTCACGGAAAAACGAATTTTGGGCAGCCCAGAATTCCAGTAGCGTCTGACAAGCTTTTCAAGGCCTCGGATCTTGCTTCTGACAAGTGATTGGGCCAATGTTGTGTACTCCACTTGTAGTCTGTTATCAGGACTACACAATAAAGCCTTTATAACACTTAGATATTACACTGAATCAAATTTAATAAGGGTCAAAGTAGTGTTGACCGCCAGATTATGAAGAAATCTGGAAAACCCAGATTTCTTAAGAACTCGAGTCTGACAGAAGTTTGACCAGCCTTAATCTTTCTGCTGTAATGATGTTATTATGTTGCGATGTTATATACTTGTACTATGACATGTGTTCTACACGATCGAACCCTTAGATCACATAAACCGAGTCTAGAAAGCTATGATTTAATGCAATAAAGTAGGACCCTAGCACTGCTTGAGTTTCTGGGCAACCTAGAAACTCAAGAACAGCGTCTGACATATTTTGTGAGGCTTGAATCTCTCAGTTATGATGTTTGTTAGCCATGATTTTGAGTTGAGGTTGTAGCATTACATAAACACTACATTCTTAACTCTTTAGCCAGCCCAGAAACACAACGAACAAAGATCTATCAATGGTCAAAGTAAGTACCCTCGGTGTCTGACATGAATTCTGGGTTTGGCCAAGAACAGCTGAAGAACACCTATAGCGACAGTCATGTCGCTATAGCCACCCTTTAGCGACAGTTTATTTAGAAAAATAATTATTCTAATTAATAAATAGATAAAAATGGTTTTTAATTATTAAAAATATAAAATAAATTCCTAAAAATTATTTTAAAGTCTAAAAATTAGTTTTTAATTATTTTGAGTATATTTCATAAATATTTAATATTTTTGAAATATAAATGATATTTAATTTATTTAATTATAATATTAAATAAATTATTTAAAAATAATTTTAATTCATGAAAAATTATGAAAAAATATATTATGGTAAAAGAAAATATTTTAAGTTATTTTTAGTGACTTTTAATATTTTGTGAGATATTTCATTAATTAATTAATATTAATGATAATTAATTTATTTAATAAATATATTAAATAAATTATGGAAAAATAGGATTAATGATTTAAAAATCATATAAAATGATTTAAGTGTTATAAAAATATTTTAAGTTATAAAATATAACTTTTAATATTTTGTCATGAAAATATTAATATTTTAATATTAAAAGCAATTGTCGGATAATGGATTTAAGTGTTTAAAAATTATATAAATATGATTTTAAAGTATTAAAAATACTTTGTGATATTATAAATATATTATAATATTATGTTATAATTTTTATTAATATTTAGTATTAAATAAATATTAATGATTAAGAAATTATGTGGTATTTATATTATTTAAATACGATATAAATGATTTAAAAATTATGATAAATGGTAATAATTATCTAAAAATTATTACGAGCCTATGAAGAATAATTTGACTGATAATAAATTATTTAAGATATTTGTGAACCAGTTTAGACTGAGTCTTAATAATTTTAGACTCGAGTTTTGTCCGACTATACCGTCGTGATGTCAGATTTGTGTCGGTTTCAAGTCAGACTGAAATAGTTTGACCTGATACTAAGTCTTATGTGTATTATAGACTGATAGAGTTATGTGTTATGTGTTTAGGTTATTCTATGTGTGTGTGTGTGTGTGTGTGTGTGTGTGTGTATATATATATATATATATATATATATATATAATAGTATTATACTGTGATAATATTATTCTAATATTGGATATCTATATTACTAATATTAGGTCTTCGGCTAAAACGATATAAATTGCATAACGGTAATCAACCGAACAGGCAAGTTTTTCTTAACTCGACCTCGAGTTGTTTCATTCAGATATACTTGTGGTTAATCATTACCGATTGCCATGTCCATTAATTATTTATTTGCACTCGGTGCATAATGCATGTATTCATCGGATATGAAAGGCTGATCACCTTCATTACCATTCGGTCCAGATATAATTCCTATGTTCATGTTCAATGTTCATTCAGCTATGAAAGTTTGTTCATGCTAGTTCTCAATTATATTGTAGAATTATAGCCAGCTTATTATTCAATTCTTTCCATCATGATATATCCTTAAATAAATTTATGCTTGCTGGGCAAACTTATGCTCACCCTTGCTATATCATGATAAACATTGTACATTAAGACGAATGCATCGGATACAAGGAAAGGTTAAAGATAGTTTCAGCTTAAAGTTAATGTGTGTGATTAGATTTGTAATAGTATTGTATGATAATAATGTTATGTGTTAGTCAAGTTATGAATTGTGTATAAATTAAGGATACTCGACCTTGGAAAAATAGTGTGTAATGTAATGTATAAACAATTTATGTTTATATCTTTCGCAATAGTTATAGAATGATTGTACCAGATCCGCGGTGATTTGGGACCCGGATTTGGGGTTGTCACAATAACCTTACCAGGACATTGGTTAAACTACCCCTGGTAAACAAACCGTAAGTTGCAAATGGATTTATAAAGTGAAATATCATGCGGATGGTAGTGTGGAAAGATATAAAGTCAGGTTAGTGGCGAAGGGCTATGCTCAGGCTGAAGGTATTGATTACCATTAGACTTTTGCCTCTATAGAAAAAATGGTCACAGTTAGGACATTCTTGGCACTGGTTGCTACAAAAGATTGGTACATTTCATTAACTTTGATGTTAACAATGCTTTCCTTCATGGTGATCTTAATGAAGAAGTTTGCATTTCCTTAACTCAAGGCTATGAGCAGCCATCTCATATGAAGCTTGTTTGTAAATTAACTAACTCACTTTATGGCCTTAAACAAGCCTCTACACAGTAGTTTGCTAAACTAACATATGCTCTACTTCAAATAGGATATACTTAATCCTTGGGAGATTACTCTTTACTCACCATTCAAGATGAAGTTCTCAGCTATGTAGATGATATATTAGTTATGGGAAATGATATATCTGTTATCAATGCTCTCAAACAGTTCCTTGATGTCACTTTCAGCATCAAGAACATGGGTTCCAAAAAAATATTTTTTCGATTTGGAAATTTTTAGATTCCAGAGAAAGTATGTTTTAAATTTATTAAAAGAGGCTAAGTTGACTGATTCCAAGCCTTTTTCTATACCCATTGATCAACACTTTGGGATTAATGACCAAGATGGCTCTCTGCTTCTTGATCCCACATTTTGCAGAAGTTTAGTCGGAAAGCTCTTATAGCTCACAATTTCCAGACTTGATCTTGCTTTCTTAGTTCAAATGCTTAGTTAATTCATGTGAAGTCCTAGAGATCCTCATCTCAAAGTAGTTATAAGAATTCTAAGGTACATTAAAAGGACTACAGGCCAGGGCTTATTAATTTGTACAACTAATGACCTTGTTCTTAAGGGCTTTTATGACAGTGATTGGAGGACATATCCAGTTACAAGGAGATCAATCATAGGTTATTGTATGTTGTTAGGTAATTCTTTGATCTCTTCGAAACCAAAAAAATAATTTGTGGTTTCTAGAATTACTGCATAAGCATAATATAGAGCACTTGCAACTACAACCTGTGAATTAGTATGGTTAGCAGCTTTACTCAAGGATGTAACTCATATTGTTACTCTTTCAATTTCTGTATTATGTGACAATGAGGCTGCCATCAACATTGCATCAAATCCATTGTTACACTTTTGATCTAAACACAATATTGATTTATAAATTATTTTCACATAAATACTAATTCGTAAAATTTGTTGATTTTGAAATAATAGTGGACTTAATATTTTTATATATATTAATTTGATGTTCGTAGTGAGATTACATCATGTTAATTAATACCTCGAAATGTTGATTAATGTATATAATTAATATAATGAACATTATTATTTTCAAAACATTTATAATATTTTTCATAATATAATTTATCATTGATCAGAGAATCTTGGCCGAGTATTTTAATATTTATTATTAAAAGGATTGATTTAATTGTAAAATCAATTTATGATCAAATAGAGATAAATTATGGACTTATAAAATTATTTTAAATATATCGAACTTATATAAAATGATTCTGAAATATTTATGTACATTTATAGAGGAAATATTTACTTTTTATTAGTAAAGAGTTTATTTAATTAATTCTTGGACTGAAGTGCAATTACAATTATTTAGTAGAATTAATTATAATTAATATTTATTTTGAATATTATTATTAGATAATAATATTTAGATAAGTATTGGAGTTATAGGAGGAATCCCTTAGGATCTCTTTCCTAGCCTAATATGGATTAGATTGTTAAGAGAGGGTAAGGATCAATGTTATTATATATCATTGATTAGAAACGTATGTGGTACATTTCTTATCAGAAGAAAATACCAAATTTCGTATTCTCTCTTTTAACCTAAGAAAAACAGAGTTAAGGTTTTTTTTTCAGAAGGGTGCTTTAGAGACCACATTCCAAGTTCAACATAAGGTCATAAGAGTGAATATCTTGAGAATATTCAAAACGCGTTAATCCAACCAAGCACTAGGTAACGAATTCACTCTTTAGATACATGGTGTGTGTGTGTGTGTGTGTGTGTGTGTGTGTATATATATATATATATATATATATATATATATATATATATATATATATAAAACCATAAAGATGATTCTAGTTTTATTTTTAAAAAAATAAAACCTATTTTCAAAGAATATTTTTCCTACAATCGACATCAAAGAAATCTTAATGCTTTTATATGAATAACTTAAATATATATATATGTATAGGTGATTTTCAAAATCTGATGTTTTAGGGTTTTAATATATAATTTGTCCGTTTATGTTATAGAATTAAAGTATGTATGAGATGTATTAAGTATTCTTTACGGTACACGGTGGGATAAATTATTGTTCTAACTTCTGTTTTGCAGAATTGATTGTTACATACTCTCATTGCTAGTATGAATGTATGTTTTAATTAATTAACTGTTGGTTTTGATTTTGGGTTGTAAAACTCCTTTTGTGAGTAATTTAATTTTCTGCATTTTAGATAATGTGTAAAGTCTTGATGAGTATAGGTTTTATTGATGTAATTATACATAGATTGGATGTACACTTCGTATCAAGTATAGTAGGACTAATATGTAATCTGCTGCGAAAATAATATGTAAGTTGTTAAAGAAGATGGACATGGAAATTTTATTCTAGAATTTGAGATGGACATGAAGTCAATTGTTGAAGAAGATGGACATGGAGTTTTTATTCCAGAATTTGAAATGGACATAGAGTCATATAGAATGGCATTCTAGTTCAACAAGGATTCTTCAAGAGAGTGTTGATGCATCCAGAATTGTTATTAGCCATGAGAGTATATTGTTATGTAGTTATCTTGCTATCTGATGCTTGATGATTAATTATATGTCTATTATTAAAACCTATATTAAAGTAGTAGAATTGAATTTTAGTTAATTCAAAAATTAAGAACATAAAGCCCAATAAATTTTTCAAATTATATTTGTACGGTATTTCTCAAAATATTTTCTGAAATTGTACGAATTGCGAAAAAGTTTCGGGGCGGGTGTAACGAATTTTTGAATTATCTAATTTTCAATATTTATTATATATGAATTATTTATTTCATGAGTTATATATGAATAAATAAAATAATAAAAATTCAAGTGGGCGAGGGATGAGGGATAAAATCCCATAATCTTCATTATATCTCTATACTATAGATAACTAATATGTTTCTACAAAAATATTAGTGATCAAGATAAGAAGTATAGATTCTCTCATAGGATATGAGTTTATTAAAATAATAGTATAAATATCTAGAAAAGAAAATAATTGTCTTTCCCTACGAATAAATTCTATTTAAAAATTAAGATATCTATGTTAAAAAGTAATGGATTGCTTGTTATATGCATTATTTTACTTGATAATGATCATATGAATGGTGTATGTATGTTTTTTTTAGATATCATGTCTTCAGTCAACCCAATCTCAATCATACTAAAAGAGAACTAATTAACTGTCCCTAATTATGTTGATTGGAAAATGAATTTGGACATTAGTCTTACTGCTCATGAATATAAATTTGTGCTTGCTGATCCTTACCCTGAGGAACCTGCAGCTAATGCTCCTCTTACTTCTAAAGAAGCACATGCAAAATGGGTAAAGGCTGATGAGATGGATAAATGTTATATCTTGTGATCTTTATCCAATATTTTGCAGCATCAACATATGAATGTTCCAACTGCTAAGGCCATGATAGATTCTTTGCATGGTATGTTTGGTGAGCATGATTGTGTCATAAGGCATAGTATTATGAAGTGTCTCACGAAAGAAAAAATGGTTAAGTGAACTCTAGTGGGTGAGAATTATCTCAAGTTTATATCTCGCTTTAGCGATGTGACACCCCAGAAACCGAGTCCTCGGACTCCGGTTCGGTCATCACGATAAAATACAAGCATCCATCTCTAAACAACATATAATAACTAAAATGCGGAATATAATAAACATACGTCGTTCATTCAAAAGTTATTACTAGTCCCAAGATACGATAACCTTAACACAGTCTTACAAACATACCCTGAAATAAACATTAGGGTTCATATTACATAATAGTAATTTAAACTAGGCATAAGGTAAAGTCTGCTCCTTGCCACTATCCTACATCTTTCCTTTACCCTTTTCCTTCCCTGAGGTCTCGGGCTTAGCTGCAATATAATTCATGATATACCAAGGATGAGAAACAAGTTTGCTCAACAAATTTAAATACAACAATAAGGATATATCATGATGAATGGAAAATATCTGACAATGAATTCAACAATATGAATATCTGAAGGATTCAACAATATGAATATTAGAAACAAAGATAATGATTGATTTTAGAATAGCTGCTAGTCAAGAAGACTTTGAACTATACAACTTCAATGGAATCAATAGCTAATTGACCCTTTGGTTAATGGCTACAAAATAAGTACTTGAGGGCATCAGCCTTGATTACACCATGTATATGCATAACATTTAAATCTGTTCTTTGTATCATATATTAGATACCTGGGGTACTCCCCTATCATAGAAGGGGTGTTCTTTCAGTCTAAGAATCCTTACCATCAATTGGTTTGGATAGCTTTTATAAAACTTCATACACTTGTCTGACCGAATAGAGGTTCAGACTCTATTCAACACAGTTCAAGAATTATAGAACTTTAAATGATGTACAAGTCCAAGACTGTACGAACTCAAGTGCACTAAGTGCGAATATCAATAATATCGATGTGGAATAATTGTAAGGTAATTAATCCACTTAATAGCATGCTTGGAAATAAATTTTAAGCTTAAATGAATAACTTTCAATTCAACGATAACCTGCTCAATGCAATATGAGAAGGATAGGAAACTTTCACAAAAATAAGTGACGTTTAGAAATTTGCACAATATTCAAAGTTGTGTAAAATAGAGAACTTGCACAATTCAAGAGTGAAGTTCGGAGACTTACTCAATATAAATTTGATTAAGGTTAGGGAACTGGCATTCAACATATGAATCACATGAAGTTCAAGAACTTTCACAAAATCCAAAGTTGTGTAAGTTAGGAAACTTGCCTGTTTGCTCAGCTACAATATAATTCTAGCTTTAATTAACTTGTGTTGAAATGACCTAACATTAACAAGTCAGTCTTTCCAATTAGTATGTGTAAACTAATATGAGTCTACACTTACAAAAATTAAATCATCACATAGCATGCTTCTATATATGTATCATTACATTACCCGATTAGTTTCTAACATACTATGTCATAGTTGAAATCACTATTGACTTTAAAGTTGTAAACGCTAATTCATCATAGAATTCTTTCAATAACATGCTCATTATCACATGAATACTATACTGGACAAGTATTACAGATTAAAGTAACAACTTAGGCATTTATGAAACCACAGAACAACTACAGAAATCTGATCCTACTGCAGGGTGGCGCGACCGCACCTGATTTGTACTAAGGAGACGCGCGGCTCCCAGTTCAAACCAGGGCTAAGCAATCACTTGCTTGGCTTAGCCTGCCCATCCTTACACACATAACAAATATTAACATGTCAAGGGTCCCTTCATACCTCTCAAGTTCAATCTAGGTTCCTTCTTTCATAATATGGTTCTAAGTTTGAATATCTCATGTTAAGCTACCAAGTATGCAAATTCACTTCATTTACTATACATCATGCGCTCACATATACTTATTAGAATATATAAGCATGCTTACAAGTTCCCAACTTAATGTATATATATAGTTTATCAAGTTCATTTTCGAAACTTTAAGTCTCTATTAGTAAAACTTCTTCAAGCATACAAGATGAGTTTGCATAGTCTAAATCATGCTTTCATATGCATTTGTGCACATAATCAAGTTATTTACATATATTCACAAAGTCAGAATGTATATTAGTCCATGTATACAATTTCAAGTTTTTAAATCTTTAAGCCTTCTTTGAATAACCAAGTCAAAACAAACATATTATGGCTTACTATATACATAACCACCTTAGTCCACATGTTCAGGTAATTTATATGCATATTAAATTCAAACTAACATGCTCAGAATGGAACATGGTCACAAAAATTAGTACTCATGACTGGCAGCAGGCGCGGCCGCGCGGTCATGTACTATAGAACTGGCGCGGCCGCGCCACTTCAAGCAGTATGAAAAATAATGGCTCTACATTTGCAGAGCCTTAACACAAACCATGCCAAAACTGCAACCAAACTAACTACAATGCTTCTAATCATGCAAACAACCTCAGACAACACAATGACATGTTATTCTACATCAATTAACAGAGAATTCTAGAGAATTGCAAGAATTTGCCAAAAACCCAACTAAAAATAAAAACTTAGGATTTATACCTCTTGAAGCCTGAATTGATTTCCCTCCCTTCTCTGATAATTCTCCCTAATAGCTCAACCACTAACACTCTCTAATGCACAATCTCAGCAACAAGGAATGAGAAGAGAAGTGTTCTATTTATAGAAAGTTTATTGACCATGCTAAGCCATTATTCAAGAATTTAAACCAAGGGATGGATGAAGAATTCATTGGATTAAGAGAGTTTGGTGAGAGTTGGTGATTCCACTCATGAATCCCACTCCCCATCCACTAATTGCTCTAGGTTGGTTGAAATTGAGATGAATATAGAGTAGGATAGCTAGCTTTTGGAAAATACATAAATTAGCTTCATGTTACAATTCATGTACTTGGTGACACTAAATTTGGGACAAGAGCAAAACTCAGCACTTGCACAAAATGAAATCAACAATTGGCTTATACCATATATACACATAATATAAACTTTGGTTATAAAATATGTATACACGATTCATTTCATATAACAATATTATTTTGCAACTCACATGAATGCAAATAACTCTTACTATATAGTTTATATATATCATATATAGACATATTAATGTGTCACCTTGTGCCATATAAAATATATAGTTAACTACCATATAACAAAGGTTTACTATATTGCATGCTTGCACAAATAAATCAAGTAAATAAAATCACATTATAACTATTCATCTCTTACTCATTAATTATTATTTATTCACAATAATTATTAATCAACATATTATCAATTAATTGCCCATAACTGCAATTAACCAATATGTTCACATCCTGCCACTATATTCAAATAAATTGAATGTTTAATTATTAATAATCCTATCAATTCTTTGATATTAAAAGTCTTAGGGTCAGTCCACTAACTTAAATAAACTATTAGTGACTCCCTTTAATCATTTCATAAATTCACATAACCACATAAGGTTTAAATAAACTCATAAAAACTAACTGATAAAAATTAAATCACATATTTAATTAAGTAAGGAGTTTAAAAATTCACGGTCATTACAAGCGAACTGGAGGTCCTCGGAGTAAATGTCAATACACATATTGACATGTTGTTGCAATCATTACCCGATATTTTTAAAAATTTCAGGGTTAATTACAATATGGGGCAATTTTATTATACTCTCCCTGAGTTACGAAACAGTTTCAATCGACCCAAGGTATTCTAGCACCTAAGCCAGCTGTCCATGTAGCTGAGGCTAATGTTGCTGAGGCTGAGGCTAATGGTTCTATGGTTGGCAAGAAAAAGGAACCAAACAATAAGAAAAAGAATGCAACATTTTCTGACACTGGGGGAGTTGGAAAGAAAAAGTTTAATGGTGATGTTAAGTACAAAGGGAAGTGTTTTCACTGTGATGAAAAGGGGCACTGGAAGCGCAAATGCCTAGCATTCCTTGAGAAAGTGTAAAACAAAGGTAAGTTTCAAACCTTACTAGTGGAATCATGTTTATTGGCAGTTTCTGTGGGATCCTAGTGTGTAGCTTCTGGAGCCACTAATCATGTTTGCATTACTTTGCAGGGGTTCCAGGAGACCAGATGACGAAGTAAAGGGGAAATTTATCTATAGTTAGCATCGGATGCAATAGTTGCAGCAGTAGTAGTAGGAATAGTTCATTTACTATTTTCTAGTAATATGAGTTAAAGTACCAAACGCTCGTAGGAATTTAATTTAGGTTTCTTGTTTATTTAAGCAAGGGTACTCCGTGGTTTTTAATAATAAAGTTGTTATTAAGAAAAATTCTACTTTTGTTTATGATTGTACATTATTGGATAATTTATATATTTTCACTCCTGTTACAAGAACACTACAAAATACTAAAATTGATAATAATATATCTAAGAAAAGAAAAGTTTATTCAACAAATAAAACTTATTTATAGCACTTACATTTAGGTCATATTAATCTAAACAAGATCCAAAGGAAATGATGGACCTTTAAGTTTTCTTGAAGTTAATTCTTATCCATTCTGCGAATCTTGTATAAAGGGTAAAATGACTAAAGCACCTTTTAAAGTAAAAGCTGATAGAGCCATAGAAAAGTTAGATTTGGTTCATACTAATGTATGTGGTCCATTGACATCGAAACCTAAACGAGGTTATGAGTATTTTATCACATTCAGTGATGATTACTCAAGATTTGGTTATGTATACCTAATGCATCATAAGTTTGAAGCTTTTGAAAAATCAAAGAGTTTCGGGCTGAAGTTGAAAAATAAAATGGGTAAATACATAAAGACCCTTCTATCTGATCAAGGTGGTGAATACCTTCTTACAAAATTCAAGAATTACATGTCTGAAAATGGAATAGTAACACAGTTGTCTGTACCAAGGACTCCTCAACAAAATGGTGTAACAGAAAGAAGAAACATAATTCTTTTAGATATGGTTTAATCTGTGATGCGTTATTCTACACTACCTATATCTTTTTGGGAATATGCTTTACAATCGGTGATATACTTATTGAATATTATTCCATCTAAATATGTTCCAAAAATACCATTAGAATTGTGGTTAGGGTGCAAGCCTAGTTTGAAACACATTCATATATGAGGTTGCCCTGCACATGTGCGAAAAGGAAAAACAGATTTAGATAAATTAGAAACAAGATCAGAAGTATGTTTGTTTGTAGGGTATCCAAAAGAGACAAGGGGTGGACTATTTTATAATCTTGAAAGTCAAAAGGTATTTATGAGTGAAAATGTAATTTTTCTAGAAAAGAATCATATGATGGAACACAAGTCAAGTAGTAGAATTGTCTTAGAGCACTACTAGAAAATCAAACATGTGTGATGGATCCTAGTGACGATTTTTAAAAACAATCACAATTGACAATATTTCGTGATGGATTATTTGAGTCATCACAAAAAAAACTATATATATGATGGCTCTAGTGATGTGATTGCTTCGGCCATCACAAATAATTGGTGATTGTTTTGACCATCATAAAAACCTTATCAATTTTGTGATGGTCGTGACCATCACAAAAAGATGTGATTACTTCGGCCATCACAAATAACTATTATGTTAACGAGATTGCTTTCGCCATCACAAAAGACTTGTGGGTTTTTGTGATGGTCAAACTAATCGCAAAATACATGTGCGCTAATATGACCGATTTAGTCATCACAAAAGGATTGAATATTTCGGTGATTGCCAAAATCATCACGTAAAACCTTTCATGATGGGCATATATAAGACGGCCTTCATGATGCTTAAAGTCATTATGTAAACCTTTCGTGATGTTTTTTTTTTAGATTTTGTGATGGATTTTGGCCATCACAAATGACCATTTTTTAGTAGTGGAGGAAATGTCTGAAAATCTTTATTCGCAATCAACACCAAAACCTGATAAACAAGTAATTACACCACATGTCACAATACCTGAATCTTCTAATTTAGAAGAGTGTCGTCATAGTGGAAGGATTTCTAGACCTACACAAAGTCTTACTCTTTTGGGTGAGTCTACTGAGATTATTTCAGATGATCTAGATGTAGATCTCAAGGGTTATAGTGAGGCACTTCCTGATAGATATGCTAATCTTTGGAAATAAGCAATGAAACAAAGAAATGGAGTCCATGTATTCTAATAAAGTCTGGGAACTTGTAGATGCACCAAATGGAGTAAAACTTATTCAAGTGGATTTGCAAGAAAAAGAGAGGGGTGAATGGAAAGGTTCAAACCTATTAAGTTAGGCTTGTTGCAAAAGGATATAATAAAAAGGAAGGCATTGACTTCGAGGATACCTTTTTGCCAGTGGCAAATCTTAAATCCATCATAATTCTCTTATCTATTGTTGCACATCTTGACTACGAGATAGGACAAATGAATGTCAAGACATCTTTTCTTAATGGTTATCTTGAGGAAGATCTTTATATGTCTCAACCAGATGGTTTCATGGCTGATGGCCAAGAAGGAATGCTTTGTAAGCTACATAAATCTATTTATGGGCTTAAACAAACATTGAGATTGTTAGAGTTATGCCCTAGAGGCCAATTTTTTGATATAGTTGCTTAACATTTTGATATTATATTTGATTGAATAAATAAATGATTTTATTATGGTTTTATTTACAGCGTAATATAATTGATAACATAATAAAATTCCTTAGAATAGTGATACAAATTATATAGTTTCAAGTATGTGACTTGAACATGAGATTATATAATTACAATTAGTATCATTATTCTTAAATGTCCCTAGTCGAGTATCATTGTTGATGGGACAACAATGATGCATTGAGACTAGTATGTTGATTGACTGATGACCAAATCTCATTGGTCATAAATATATGAGATATTAAGTCAATGCATAGGTACATGTTAGAGAACGATGTACTGGACAGACCCACCATGAGAATTCTATATAGAGCATTATGCGAAGTGTCATTAGCAATTCTCATAGTGACAATGATGTAATGGTCCTCCGACCTGAAACTGCTATATTACTACACGAGAATTTATGTACTTTGATATCATCAAATGTCACCTTTAATAGGGTGGACTATAAAGGTGATTATTGGGTTCATTGTGAATCGTGTGAGAAATATGAGTGATCTAGATGAAATTTAACCATCCTATATTTTATAGGTGATATCCATAGGCCTCTTGATTGAGTAGGACTATGAAATGCATGGCCATGCGCAAATAGTGATTTGTTTCATATAGTCTACTCATTGATTAAGAAAACTCAGATTAAATTATGAAGAGTATGACACATTCCATGACTCGAGTTTAATCTAGGATATTAAGGTTAAAAGGATTAAATTACATTGAAACATTGGTCACGAAAAGGTTGCATCATCGATCTTATTATTACTTGGGTAGCAGTGATGCATTACTAGATGCCGCTCACCGTTTATAACTTTATAATATGATTTTAAAGTTATTGCCAACGTAATAATAACCTATAGGGTCACACACAAAGAACGTAATTAAAAAGAAATTAATTTAAATTGTAAAGATTTAAATATGTCAATATGATTGATATAATTTTAAATCACGAATTTAAATTAATAGGATAATTTATATATAGGTATATTAATTAAGTAAGACTTAATTAAGATATATATATAAATTCGGATTTTAATAACATTAAGTTTTGATTAATTCCTCCTAACTGCTAAATATATGATATATATCAGTCACTTTAGGTTTTACGTCAAAACAAAAACCCTAGCCGCTCTTAGAGAGAGACTAGAGAAAACAGTTCAAAATCCTCATCCTTGGTGGCTAGTACCGCGTTTCCTTCTTCTGCAGATCGTAGGACGATTCGTGTGGAGCGTTCGTGTGGATACCGTAGAGACACAATCCGTTTGAATTGCGTTGGAGATTCGACCGCATCGATTCTAGCTTTTACAATCGGTATAATTTCTTACCACTGAATTAATTATTTTCGCATGGATCCTGTTTTAGGGTTTCGAAATTGCTTTAAATTTTAATTTTCGCTGTGCGTTTCTGTATCGAAACCCCAACAGAGATCATGGAATGTTAGATTTGATCAAGTAATTTAATCACTTGGATTTGAACAAAATCCTGAAAAATCTATGTGTTTATAAAAGAAGTGAAGGTAAATTGGTGGTATTCTTGGTTTTATATGTAGATGGATTCTATTGATTGTAAATGACATAGGAATGTTATCTCAAGTTAAAGTTTGGCTATCTAATCATCTTGACATGAAAGATTTTGGCGAAGAAAAATACATTCTTGGGATCTAGGTTATCTGGAATTGTCATAAAGAGTGTTGTGCCTTTCTCAAGCTGCATATATAGATAAAATTTTGGTTAAGTATGATATGTTGGATTCCAAAAGGGGACTACTTCCTTTTAGACGTGGAGTTCCTCTTTCTTCAATTCATCATCCTTCAAAAAAAATCTGAGAAAAAACGCATGAAAGTTGTTCCTTATGCATCAGCTGTAGGAAACTTAATGTATTCTATGTTGTGTACTAGACCAGAAACCTGTTATGCAGTGGGAATGGGTAGTAGATATCAGTCTAATACAAGACCTAAGCACTGGTCAGGAATTAATCATATACTTAAATATCTTCAGAGAACGAGAGATTATATGCTTGTTTATCATAGTGATGATCTAGTTCTTATTGGATATTCTGAATCAGACTTTACGGGTGATAAAGATACTAGAAAGTCAACTTCTGGGAATGTCTTCACTTTAGGTGGTGGAGCTATTAGTTGGAGGAGTGTTAAACAAGGTTGTATTGTAGATTCCACTGTGGAAGCAGAGTATGTTGCAGCTTCAAAGTCTTCTAAGAAGCTATTTGGTTTCAAAAGTTTTTAATGGAACTTGGAGTAGTATCGTCAGCTGCTAGTTTCATTGTTATATATTGTGATAATACTGGGTAGTAGCACAATCAAAGGATTCAAGAGACCAAAAGAAATCGAAGTACATTGAGTGCAATTTTCATAACATTCAAGAGTATGTGAACAAATAAAATCTGAAAGTATGTGAGATTCCAGGAGTTGAAAATCTAGTAGATCTATTCACAAAAACGTTACCTGCTAAAGTTTTTGAATCTCATTGTGATGCGATTGGTATTAAATGTATGCCAAATAAGAATTAATATGTGACGTCCCCAAAACAGGTATACATCACCCATTTTGAGTTGCCAAAACATGGTACAGAAATAACTACAACTTTATTAATACAATTGTCGTGCAAAATACGACAACACATAAACTGTGAGTTTAAATACAAATATTATCTTCTAGACAATATTCACACTCAAATAAGTCCTCATTATAATTATTGATACATTATTTTACAAAAATGGTGAGGACTACTAAAACAACTTTCTAGAACCATCATTCCATACCCCGACTAGTACTCGCTACATTCTCGCCTCCTGAGAAGAAAAATGGAACAAAAAAGAAAAGGGTGAGCTCAACTAGCCTAGTAAAGAATATTATGACTAAGATAATATAGAACAAATTATAGTTAGTCTTCAACAAGGAAAAATCTAATAGAATATAATAGACAACAAATTTTAGATCAACAACTGTAGCGGAAATATCAATCCATTAAAAGAGTTAAGTAGAGAATGAATTCTACTATCTTTTAAGATTTAAAAGTCCATCATCAATATTTTATCCCTGTAACATCAATCAATATACATCTTGAATCAAATATTCATCTTTGCACTACAGGCCAAAGATATTTATTTGTATCACCCGTTGGTCATGTTCATCTAAACACCTGTTCATCTTTGCACTACAGGCCAAATATATTCATCAGTTAATCATTCATCTTTGCACTACAGGCCAAAGATATTAAGTAATATCATCATTTAGGACTGATGATGATGAAAAAAATATTTTAAAAAAAATGAATCCAGTGAAACAAAAGAACAAATATTAAGGATTCGTACGTCGGTTTATCCATGTGTAAAAATACCCTATAACATACCATAGTGGAGTAAAATTTAAGAATAAAGATCAAAATATGGATACAAGCAAAGCTAGTAACAAAAATAGACATCTGGAACAAAGAAGAAAAATTTTTATTTTTCTGTGAATAGTGACGTATTTGTGAATAGTGCCGTATACGTGAATAGTGTCGTATACGTGAATAGTAACCCCGACACAAAAAGATAAGAATTTCACAAGAAAAATCTTACCAATATTCCGGCATAATGATATTGAAAGAAATAATATAATTTTTAAAAAAAAATAACATCCCTTACCTCAAAGGGACAGTACTTCTGACTGGAATACTAGATATAGTACTGAAGAAATTTGCACCGTATAGCAACACTCAAAATATCAAAATACTCACAAGAATACGCTCGATAATATAGAGAGAGAAAACTTCAGTTTCTGGTGTAATTTTTAATTCTAACCTAAGCACCCTATTTATAAGAAAATGCTTAGAACACCAAAATAGAAAATTTAATAAAATATTAATATATTTTTTATAAATTCCTACGCACACTTCCTTTGATCCAAAACATCAACCACATTAGTAGGCCCCCCTCACCAAAATAAAAAAAACATTTTTCTTAAAAAAATAATTAAAACTTCAAAAATTAATTATTCCGGAATTTCAATAATTCATAATAAATAGCCTTTTTATCAGAAAAATTCAAATCTTATATCCATTCCATAGGAAATTCAATTCTCTACAACTTTAAAAGTTTAAGTTTTTTCAAATTCCAAGCAGATATTGACCGAAATTCACATACGGACGATTTTACATGCTATAATCAAATTTCAGTCAAAAATTGGGCCCACCGACATGTTTAACATATTTTTATCATTTATTACAACAAAAATACTCTTTCTTCTCATTTATTCATATATCACACATTCATCGTAAAAATATCATTATTATTATATTATTAAAATATAATAATATATTTAAATGAATTATTTTATCAAAAAAATAAAATATCAATTTTTAACAATTGTCATTTTTTAAAAAATTCTTCCATTTATATCCACATAAATAAATATTTTTCTTATCATATAAATCAATAATTAATTATTCACAAATAATATTACAGAATCACAATACTGACAATCAGGTCGTTCCTAGGAAAGATGGGGCTTTCCAATAAGGATTTCTCCTTACAGGCATGCAATTAGGTGACCAAACCTCTCCTTAGACAGAACTTTCTAGACATTGTCAATAATGCTATCTAATAATATTATTAAAATAATATGATTTATTGATCTGATAATGGAAATACTGTGCTGTGACAATTATTGAAACAACAATAATATAAAATACCAAGTAGCAATTATTGAATCAATAAAATAAAATATTGAACAGTAATTACTGTAACAATTATTGAGTAGTGCCTTCTTACGTAAGAATCAATAATTAGTGTAATATCGTGTGCTACTGTGCAACACCGCGTATTACTATGTTTTAACCACCGGGTATTCCAACAGTGTTAACGGTAACAACTACGCCGTTATTTATAAAAAAACTCATACTTGTCGTTTTCTTCATCCAATCGCTTTCCCTTATGGGGTCCACACAATGCTGCGCCGTCGTACGAATATTTCTCGACAGTAAGAATATTCCACGACCAAACGAATATTTCCCGACAACAAGAATATTTTATAACCACTTGCTTATTTAAGATATTTGCGCATTTTATCCATAACTTACCACATTAATCAAATCAACCCTTACTATTTCACAATAAAAAAATAGAAAAAATTCAATTTTATCTATGAAAAGTTGGGATCTTACATAATAGCCAATGGGAGATTGTTGGATTTTTGCAATAAAAATCCTATTTATGTTTATTTATTTTATGTTCATCATTCATTATATAATCGTTTAATTTGTTTATATATATCTCCATATTATATATATATATATATATATATATATATATATATATATATATATATATATATATATATTATTTTTTATGTGTATAAATAAATGTTATAAACAAAATATATATATCATATGTAATATATAAATGAAGAAATAATGGTTTATAACCTATGATGATTTGGAGATATTATCTTGTAGGTTATAGTACTTTAACATAGATGATTTATCTTGATCGTGGAAGTTGGACTTCTAATTAAAGTACTAGTGCATTAATTGTGTGCCTTAAATTGATCATGTGATAATATTTTATTTATAAAATATTTTCACATAAATACTAATTTGTAAAATTTCTTAATTTTTAAATAATAGTGGATTTAATATTATTATATATATTAATTTGATGTTCTAATGAGTGAGATTACATCGTGTTAATTAATACCTCGAAATATCGATTAATGTATATAATTATATTTGTAACATTATTATTGTTAAAACATCTATAAGATTTTTCATAAGATAATTTATCATTGATCATAGAATCTTAAATGAGTCTTTATATATTTATTATTAAAATGATTGATTTAATTGTTAAATCAATTTATAATCAAATACAGATAAATTATGGACTTATGAAATTATTTTAAATATATCAGAATTATATTAAATAATTCTGAAATATTTATGCACATTTATTGAGGAAATATTTACTATTTATTAGTAAAAGGTTTATTTAATTAATTCCTGAACTGAAGTGGAATTATAATTATTTAGTGAAATTAATATTTATTTTGAATATTTATTATATACTAATATATAGATAAGTATTGGAGTTAGAGGAATCCCTTATGATCCCTTTCCTAGCCTAATATGAACCAAATTCTTAAGAGAGAGTAAGGATTAATGTTAATATATATATATATATATATATATATATATATATATATATATATATATATATATATATATATATATATATCATTGATTTGAAACATATGTGGTAATTTTATTATCAGAAGAAAATACCAAATTTCGTATTCTCTTTCGGCCTAGGAAAAATAGAGATGATTTTTTTCCCAGAAGGGTGCTTTGTAGACCACACTCAGGTTCGACATAAGGTCATAGGAGGGAAGATCTTGAGAATATTCAAAATGTGTTAATACAATCAAGCACTAGGTAATAAATTCGCTCTTTAGATACATAGTATATATATATATATATATATATATATATATATATATATATATATATATATATATATATATATATCCGGCTAAAATTCTTTCAAAGTGAATGTACCTCTAATGCCCAAGCCCTCACCTCAGGATTATCCACTTTTGGCAAAAACCCCTCTGGTTCAGCCACAAAATCAACCGATTCAACATATAATAAATCCCCATCAGCCAATGAAAACAATATCGAGAAAATGGGAGAAAAACGGAGGAAATAAGCTGGGTTGGACTTATTGAACAGAAAAGAAGCCATCTTTAAATGAGAATTGAGGGTTTGCATGGGCTTGCATATATATATATATATATATATATATATATATATATATATATATATATATATATGGGAATGATCCATAGCATGTATTTGCTATAGATAAAAAATAGGCAAATAGCATCTCCACCGTACATTACGTTTATGAACGATGAAGATTAAAAAATCAATCGCACCGTCCGCTAGTAGAACTAGCGAACATGATTCCTTTTTTTTGAGTCTGTCAGCTAGAACTTCTAGCGGATGTAATGTTCATACCAGGAATTATAACTGGATTTGGCAGAGGAAGCAGTGTATGCAATTCCAGGTGCTCCAAAACCTGATCTGACACTTTCTGCCTCAAATTCTTCTAAAGTGAATGTACCTCTAATGCCCAAGCCCTCACCTCCGGATTCTCCACTTTTGGCAAAAACCCCTCCGGTTCAGCCACAAAATCAACCGATTCAACATATACCAAATCCTCATTTGCAGCATTCAAGTATTCTTTGAAAAAACTGTTCAAATCACTGGCGAATATAGACCCCTTCTCAGTCCTAGGAAGCTTATTAAAAGCTTCATGGGTGTCTAAAAGATTGAATTTTAATGACATGTCAACGTAAAGTTTCGGGTCAAATTCGGTGTGGCCAAAATTATTGAGGGCAGTTTCTTGAATTCTTTCAAGAAAAGTGACTAATGGTTGTGGGTATTACAGGGCCCGAGTCTGTAGGCAACCATGATTGGCCTTTTGGTGTTGGAACTTCTTCTGATGCTGCTGCCAATGAAAACAATATCGAGAAAATGAGAGAAAAACAGAGGAAATAAGTTGGGTTGAACTTATTGAACAGAAAAGAAGCCATCTTTGAATGATAATTGAGGGTTTGCATGGGCTTGCATATATATATATATATATATATATATATATATATATATATATATATATATATATATACACGTATATGAAGAATCTAAAGGAAAAATAGCTTTGAACAGGAAAAGGCCGCTAGCATGTATACATATATACATAAACACATATATATATGGGGAATGATCCATAGCATATATTTGCTATAAAAAAAATGGGCAAATAACATCTACACCATACATTACGTTTATGAACGATGAAGATTAAAAAATCAATCTCGTCGTCCGCTAGTAGAACTAGCGGACATGATTCCTTTTTTTGAGTCTGTCCGCTAGAACTTCTAGCAGATGTAATGTTTATAGCAGGAATTATAACTAGGTTTGGGTTTGGCAGAGGAAGTAGTGTATGCAATTTCGGGTGCTCCAAAACCTGATCCGACACTTTCCGGCTAAAATTCTTTCAAAGTGAATGTACCTCTAATGCCCAAGCCCTCACCTCCGGATTATCCACTTTTGGCAAAAACCCCTCTGGTTCAGCCACAAAATCAACCGATTCAACATATAATAAATCCCCATCAGCCAATGAAAACAATATCGAGAAAATGAGAGAAAAACAGAGGAAATAAGCTGGGTTGGACTTATTGAACAGAAAAGAAGCCATCTTTAAATGAGAATTGAGGGTTTGCATGGGCTTGCATATATATATATATATATATATATATATATATATGCGTTTATGTATATATGTATACATGTTAGCGGCCTTTTCCTGTTCAAAGTTATTTTTCCTTTAGATTCTTCATATACGTATGTATATACATATATACATATATATGCAAGCCCATGCAAACCCTCAATTCTCATTTAAAGATGCTTCTTTTCTGTTCAACAAGTTCAACCCAACTTATTTCCTCTGTTTTTCTCTCATTTTCTCGATATTGTTTTCATTGGCAGCAGCATCACAAGAAGTTCCAACACCAAAAGGCCAATCATGGTTGCCTACAGACTCGGGCCCTGTAATACCCACAACCATTAGTCACTTTTCTTGAAAAAATTCAAGAAACTGCCCTCAATACTTTTGGCCACACCGAATTTGACCCGAAACTTTACGTGGACATGTCATTAAAATTCAATCTTTTAGACACCCATGAAGCTTTTAATAAGCTTCCTAGGACTGAGAAGGGGTCTGTATTCGCCAGTGATTTGAACGGTTTTTTCAAAGAATACTTGAATGCTGCAAATGAGGATTTGGTATATGTTGAACCGGTTGATTTTGTGGCTGAACCGGAGGGGTTTTTGCCAAAAGTGGAGAATCCGGAGGTGAGGGCTTGGGCATTAGAGGTACATTCACTTTAGAAGAATTTGAGGCGAAAAGTGTCAGATCAGGTTTTGGAGCATCTGGAATTGCATACACTGCTTCCTCTGCCAAACCCAGTTATAATTCCTGGCATGGACATTACATCCGCTAGAAGTTCTAGCTGACAGACTCAAAAAAAAAGGAATCATGTTCGCTAGTTCTACTAGCGGACGATGCGATTGATTTTTTAATCTTCATCATTCATAAACGTAATGTACGGTGGAGATGCTATTTGCCTATTTTTTATCTGTAGCAAATACATGTTATGGATCATTCCCCATATATATATATATATATATATATATATATATATATATATATATATATTGTTTCGTATAAAATTATAAAGGTGATCTTGGTTTTATTTAATTTTTTTTAAAACCTATTTTTGGAGAATTTTTTCTACAATAACTTGTATGCCCCTCCAACTTGTGGGGGGAATATTTATATTATACGTACATTCACAAGAAAAATCAGCAACACATCAAGCAAATCAAGTGGTGACTCAGCAACAACATGTATACATGACTAATTTGCTTCAATGTATCAAGCATGTTATTACATGCATTTATGTTACCCGATTTTAATTTGATGATGACTCGAATTAAAGTATATTTTTAATAAGTTTTGTAAAGTCCTTATGACAGTCATAGTAAAAAGAACAAATCAAACAACTGGAAGGAGAAATTTGCAGAGTGGAGAAGAAATCTTTCACCAAATCGAAGAAGGATATTAGCAAATCCATGGAGTGCCAGAGGGATAAGCCAAAACAAACAAGTTCTATCACAGAATCACATATGGAAAGGATAGGAAGATATGGAGCAACAATCTGGATAGATTCCCAAGCAAGAAGATCATACGATGGTGTATGTACGGGGATGGAAGAGAAGGATATTGAAGAAAGAAATCTGGGATTTTTTCAACATTGTGGCACCAGTTGTCAACGTGATTATCCCACTAAAAAGAAATAAGAATGGGGTATTTTTTGCATTTGTAAGATTTGAAACAGCAGGATGCAGACAAGGCATTCCGGAAAAGAAATGGATGGTTCTTAAAAGGATATAAATTACACATGAACATGGCTAGATTTTCTACAAAAAGAGAGGAAAAGAGTAAAAATCAAAGTTGGAAGGATAAGAATGAGGAGAAGATAGTGAAAGGAGTAAGAAATGAATATTTCAAGGAACAATGTGGTATTATGATATGGCTCATTACACATCATCAACGTGAAAGGAAGGAGATGGAAGAGATATGTACTCTGCTTCAGATACAATGGAAGGAACTTTATGCCAAAGGAAAATTCTGTTTCTTAATGCAACTGAGTCTGTCCCTTTAAACTTGCCAATAATTCACTAACAAATGAAGATTTTGAGAGAAGGAATGCTCAGATCAGGAGAACAATTGCAGCTGGACAGGAACTGGGAATATTTAAGAGGATGCAGAGCAGGAACGAGTAATTGAAGAAACATTGAATGGGCTGTTGAGGTAGATAGTAAACAAGCCAAGATGGTGATATTGCAAGAAGGAATGACACTATAAATAGAGGTATGGAGATTGGAAGGAACTGGGCATTTTGGAAGCAATAATGAACTGGAAAAAGCAGCATAGAAAAAGTTAGAAGCAATGTTAGGCCGTTTTGAGCATCGATTGGTAGATAGTATGGGGCGAGAATAAATATGTTGATTTTAGACTTTTAGTTCTAGCTTTGAATATACTAGGGGAGCAAGAAGGAGCAGGAAGTGTTCTATTTTCAATTCTCAGTAATTGGTAGATCAGGATGTTGGATAGTTGCATGGGATTCTAAAGAGCTTTTGTGGAAGGAATGGAGTCATCAAAAGCTGGATGGTTGATTAATAAAATAGAGCACATATTGTTCAATCTCTTAATGATACGGCAGAGATGGTGGAATTTTATAGAATCAGGTTGGCAGTTCCTTTCAGAGATTCGGTTTGAGTTTGCGTATTCATAATTGGTGTTATTTAGCCTGGGTTTTGGGTGGAATAATATGTAAGAGTAAGCCTCGGCTTCTAGCTTGGTTTTTCATGTTCTGGTGTTTTGTTTTGGGTTCTAGTTTTATGTATCGTAGTTCAGTTGTGGCCTTTTCCAAAACTTGGAATTGCCGCCATCATGTACTTTCAGGTTTTTTAATGAAATCTTTATTTTGCTGATAAAAAAAATGTATAACTAAAGACTTGTGATATTTGTTAAGCAAAAGCTGAAGAGCTCTAAGATCGCAGAGTGAGAAGAGAAGTTTGTTTAGTCAAGAGAACTCTAAGATCATTTAGCAGACACTTAATGTTAATAGCTCAAGTATTAAGCAGCCTATGTTGTATAAATTGGAAACAGTGATCTCCTTTTCATTTCCTGTAAAAAATTCAGCAGCGATGTAAATGTTTTTATTTTTCTTTAGTTTTGTATTGTATGTTCACACCATCCCAACCCCGACCCTGACCCTTCTTTTTCTCACCTCTTCCGACAACAATTGGCACCTCCAATATGTAGATTGATTTTACCAATCTAACGACAAATTTCATATGAAATCAGAGGCAGGCAAATCAGTTGCAGCGTGGAGGTATGGTAGGGGGTTTCTGAGTATTAGGCGGCAATATTGGGTTTGGAGTGGTGGCGGAGATGCGGAGATGGTTTGGAGGTTAATGATTGGATACAAGTTTCTAAAACCCTAATATATTGATATTTAAAATCTAATTTCAATGCGTTGGGTTTTGTTTGTGTTTATATACATTTACAAAATAAGTATTTGTTAGTAGTTAAATATATTTATACAATTTTGTCATATAATTTATGGACAAGAATCTTCTCTATTTCAGATAAATGAAGACTCTTCATTTCAGGATTTAGATTTAAAATGTGTTGAAATGTGACATCATGCTGACAAGAGAAAGATGATTTTATATCTCGACCCTGAAATTGAGAGTCTCCATTTATTTCAAATGGAGAGGATCCTAGTCCATAATTTTGGTCGCGTTCCCAGCTTATAACTAATCTGAAAACTAATTTCACGGGAAAGAGGATCCGAACATCATGGCTCAATTATAGATCGGTGTATATTAGGAGTATTGCAACTAAATCCGTAGCAAAACAACTACATTATATATGATGTTTTAGAGTTCGGCATAAGAAGTAAGAAAATGATTGTATAGTATTAATTTTCTATAATACTTTTTATCATATACTTATCTCATACTCTATTTCTTTCATCAATAATATTTTCTCATGAAAAGTAATTTTAAAAAAATTTATGGTTAATTCTCTTAGATTATATAAAAAAACTATATGCGGACATGATAATTGAATATGAGTGTTTTATAATTTTATCTATTTGTATTTTTATATCCTATATAAAATGTCAAATAATTTAAAAAAAATAATATCCTATATAAAATGTCAAATAATTTAAAAAAAATAAAATTATCTAAAACTTCTTGGTATTATGAGACGAATAGAGTATTTTATTAGCGATAGTGCAACTAATTCTTGGTCCACGTACTCGTGGTTATTTTTCGTGCATATTTTTTCCTCCAAAAGTTAAAACTCTCCCTATACTATTTTAAAGTATTAATACAGTCTCCAACCGCTGTCACCTCATTAAAGTAATCCTACATGGCACTTAAAAAAAGAAAAAAAAGAATATATATAATTCTTTTAATCGCGAGCATGTGAATTAAGGAAAATAATTTATTTTTACCAAATCCTTTGTGTAAAAGAAATAAATCTAATTTAGTTTTTTTCTAGTTAATTTGTGAAATTTTAATTTTCTCAAAATTAATATTAATGTTATTTTATTAGGAAAAATATAATTTGTCGTCATTCAAATTGACACATTTTGTGCAATTAGGAAACTTAACTATTTAAAAAAATTGAAATTGTTCCATTCTCTCAAATTAATAACACAGTCATCCAAATCAAATTCTATTTTTGTTATGTGGCCAACTGGAAAAAAAAGAAAAATGACGTGGAAAAAAAACAAGCAGCCAAGTCATTTGACTCACATGACCCAGCAAGAACGTTCAATATTTATGTATGTATGAGAGATGGATTAACTCACAAAGATATGCTTGAATCAAGAGAGGGAATATGCTTGATATTAAGGACAAAAGATTTAGCCTTCAGATCTGGAAGAAAAAAAGAAATATGCTTTCAACTAAAAAAGAAGAAATTATTCATAGTATTTCTTCTCATTACTACGCGGTCCTCGCCGCCCTGTCCTGTAAGTCATCACCACGTGTCCATGTCCATCATAGTCCACCACCGCCACAACACCCTTATGATCTATCTCTAGAAAAAAGGTATGTTTTCATTAGCGTGTAGGTCTCCATTTGAAATATATTGGCGAAAAAATTGTCGATATGGGGGTGGAGGTTATGGTGATGGTTGTGTTGATTGCAGAAATGTATACATGAGAAAGAGAGAAGGATGAGACCCATTTATTTATAAACAAGCAAGGGCGGATCTGGTTGGATTCAACCTCTTAGGTGGGTAAAATTTAAAATAAACAAATTCTCAAAAAAAAAAAATTAAAATATAGTAAAATAAATTACAAAACAAAATAATGTTCAAATATTATTTTTAGTAACATTTTTTGAGACTTTATTACTTAAAATTGTTGTATAATAATTTTATTTTTATTAGTTACAAAAATCCACAATCAATTACAAAAAATCACAAAAAAATTGCTAAATTTGTGAAATTATAAATAAATAAAAATACAACATATTGAATTTCTCTAATGTTGAACTAGTTGGAAGAATTAAGCCAAGCCACTCGACTAGAAACGGAGAGACAAAAACCATGTTTGATTGCAAGGATTATAATCATTATAATTTATAAGATTATAATCTCAAGCTTATTAATCTTAGGATTAAATAGTCATAGTCACATGTTTGTTTTTTATGGGATTATTCATGGGATAATTTAAAATAATCTCATGTTATATTTATTTTTTCTCATTGGATAAAAAAATTTCGTTTAGGCTATTGTACCCTTATCTATAATAACGTATTTTAAACTATAATTTAAATTTATTTATACGCTAAAAAATAATGAACAAATAAATAATACAAAATACTCAGTTTCTAGGAATTAACAAATGATATAGTAATCTAAACATTATAGTTCAAGTACTTAACACAAGTATATAACGTTAATTAACAAATGATTCTAGTAATTAACGTTTCTAGTAATCTATACTGAATTGCCTGTGTTAATTCCTAGAAACTTAAGATCCTTGAAAAAACAAAAACGAAATCTTATGTCTAAACAGGTAACTTATCTAATGTTTCACATTATAGTCAAAATCTGTTTCCATCAAAAGTGGAGATTAAATGGATTAAATAAGATATTATGATCATTTTAAAAAAAGGTTGAGGTTAATTTTGTCTAGAAATTTTTAGTCTCAAATGGTGGGATTATAATACTTTGTTGAACATGATATTAAATAGTCCCCATATTAAGTCATTTTATAATCCATGAACTAATAGTTCCAAGTCCAAATGTGAAAATAAACAAGACACTTAGGATTAATAGTCATATCTCAAGTGTAATCCTTACAAACATAGTCAAAGAGTATTATAGTGACTAAGGTAGCATATGACATGAATTTTGAAGAATTTAGTATTACCTTCATTCCAAAATTAGATATATATTTTGATTTTTTAAAGTCAATTCACGAAATCTTAAATCTCAAATTGATATAACTACGTTCAAATTTTGAAAACAACAAAAATAATAATTAGTAGCGTTTTATAGTTAGTTTACAATTGTTATATTTGTTGTATTAAAATTAAATAACTTCTTATCAATTTTGAATTTTAAGATTTCTTGAATTAAATTTAAAAAGTCAAAATTTATTTCTAATTTTATAATGGAGATAGTATTTTTCAACCTAAATTTTAAGATTTTTATTAAATACCCTAAAATTTTATTCTATTTCTTTTTAACTCCTAAAAATTTAGTGGGATCAATTTACCCCCACAGCCCCTAATCTAGATTCGTCCCTGTAAACAAGTCAGAAGTAGAAAACTTGTTTTGTGTGAATCCAAAAAAGAAGGAAAGAGAGAGAATAGAAAGAAAGCCCGGGAAAGAGAGAGGAGATTTTGGATGGGTTACATAATTAGTGACTAATTTTTATTTTTCTTTTTCTTTTTTTAAAAAAAGTCACAAGAAATTGGTGTAGCAAATTTGACGGTCGTCCAACAAAATTGACACAATGGGATAATTGTAGTGTTTTGAAAAGTTCATTTACCGATTGTAATTTTTTTAGTTTAAGTGGGCTAGTTTTACACAAAATGTGTCAACTTTAAAGGGATAAATCATATTTTTGCCTTATTTATTTTAATTAATGCAATAGTCTATATTAAAACCTACGTACTTAAGAATTATTACTAAGTACACAAAAATGTTATTTTAAAACAAAAATAAATTTGTGTTAGAATTTAATTTTTTATTTTTACAAATAAGTATGATCATCTTTTTATTGATTAAATTGAAAAACCTAATTTGTAGGGTGTAAGACCCTGACTTTTATGAAATACAAAATTAAATTTTTTTTATGATTATTATTCTAAATAGTAAATGGTTAAATTGATAAAAGGTTAAAGTTAACGGTGATATGTGCAAATTATAAAAGTATGTCAGGAAATATTCGTTGTGTCGGCGAATATTCGTTTTGTCCAGAATATTAGGTAAAAGTACGACATCGCCGAAATAACCAATCATTGGCGGCCCCAAACGAAATATTTTCGGACGCAGAAAATGACAGAAATAATCTTTTTAATAAAAATTGTCAACGGTACAATCACTTTTAATTGTTTAAATACCCGATGATAAAAGTACAGTAGCACGCTGTATTCTACAGCGGCACACGACATTTCACAATATCACGCGATATTGTACAATCACTATAAAAAAAAGGGTTAATTTCGACGGATTTATTCTCGACGAAATAGATTCCCTCGGAATTACTATATCTTCGATTGAATGTTCTGTCGGCCATAATTCAGTCGAAGTTAGTTTATCTCTGGCCGAATTCTGTCGGAATTAGGCTCCATCCTCGGCGCGAATTCATCTTGCCAGCGCGCGTAATAAATCCGTCGGGATTATGTTAAGGTCGACAGAATAATCAGTCGAAAATAAATTAATGTCGACGGACGTAATGCCGACGAAATTCCGTCGAAAATAAACCCCCTTTTTTTTAATAGAAACAGAAGCCATGTTCGCTTCCGCTCATTCTTTCTTTCTTCTTTCTAACAACGACGCCTTCTCCTCCTCTTCATCTCCTTTGTTCATTTATGCCATACAATCATTTAAGCCCTAATTATATTTTCTCATCTCACGTGTTCATCTATTTTAACCCTTAATTTAGGTTTAAACTCCCAATTTATTTTCATAGATAAACCCTAAGATTTTCAGACGGCGTCAACTTGGTGGTGCGCGGCGGCGAATTGGTGGTGTAACGCCCCAAAATTCAGTCTATCTTAACACCTGGATTCCGTACGTCACGATTCCATTTCTTTCCCAACATACATCATTATATATTTAATATAACAACATACATTCTCAAATCCCAAATTTTATAATCTTATAACCTCTTTCATTACAAATAATGATAATACATTATTCTTTACATCTTACAAGAGTGACTTTTATCTGTCACCAAGGATGCATATCAGTTCATTAAACTATTCTATAGTTCAATTAAATTATTCTACATTACAAGTTTTCGCTTGATCTTCACGCACATTCACATACTGAATGACATTTCTTCTTGATACCGGTCAGCTTGATCTTTACGTGATCCTTAAGTTCTTTTTAACATCGTTCGCTAAAAATATTTTTATTTAAAGCAAGTGTGAGCATTCAATTGCCCAGCAAGTCATAGCAGTTGAACAAACAACTTCAAGAATTTAAACATTCTTTTAAGACTTCAATAACCAAACAAAAGTTATGAAGCAGCTTGAACAATAGGAA
Organism: Panax notoginseng; assembly: GCA_016801055.1. Lineage (NCBI taxonomy): Eukaryota > Viridiplantae > Streptophyta > Magnoliopsida > Apiales > Araliaceae > Panax > Panax notoginseng. The sequence continues at coordinate 21,308,719 of CM029012.1, read as the reverse complement.
TAAAACTCAATTCCGATAATTTAAAACATTAGTCACATACACTTTGAAATACTTTCATTCTTCTACCTTTTGTAAGACCCCAACTTTTATAAATAAAGATGAATTTTCTATAAATATCATTTTTAAATATTATGGAGTTAATTTGATATAATGTTATAGTTGTGGGTAATATTTATAAATTTTGCAAAGTACGCAAGTTGTTATATAATATTCGATTGGTCGGGGAATATTCGTTTTAACAGGAAATATTCGTACAACGGCACAATCATTGGTGGACCCCACAACAGAATTATTGTCGGATTGAGAAAACGACAAAAATATTTTTTTAAAAATAACGGCGGAAGTTTTACCATTGTTACTGTTGAACTACTCGGTAGTAAAAGTACAGTAATACGTGTGGTTGCATAGTAACACACGGTATTGATTATAAATGCTTATGTGAGAAGTCACTCAGTTTGATTTAATTATTGTCAGTTAATAATATGAATTATTTAGCGATAATGACGTTTTGTTTTATTCGTATTATTAACGTAATAAAACAGAAATATTTTTTTTATATAAAACAGAATACTTTATTAAAGTTATTCTATAAATAGAATATATTATAGTTTATTTAAAAAAAATTTCTTTAAATATGGACCGTCAGATAAAAGTAATCAATCTGGACCGTTCATGGATTAGTTACTATGCATTCTATTTTTCTATAAATAGCAACTCATTCCTTTATTATTTCTTACGAATTCACTGAACTCTAGAGAGAGAAACTATAGAGAGAAACTATAGAGAGAGAGAAGAAGAGTATTCTGCTACTTAACTACTTTCTTATTTCAGCTCTTCTTTAAAACGGTAAGGGGTGTTATTCTTTCTTATTCATGAAGATAACTGTTGTTATTCCATTTCTTATTATTCTGTTGGAATAACCTATATACGCGGTCTACCCTATACTTGGTGGCATTCTTCTGTTATTCTGTTGGAACATCCTGTCTGTGTGTTTTACACCGGACCTGGTTCCGTTTTTATTATTATTCTGTTGGAACATCCTGTCTGTGTTTTACACCGGACCTGGTTCTGTCTTGTTATTACTCTGTTGGAACATCCTGTCTGTGTGTTTTACACCGGACCTGGTTCCATTATTTATTATTCTGTCGGAATATCTTGTCTGTGCGTTTACGCCAAACCTGGTTCCATTATTTATTATTCTGTTGGAATAACCTGTCTGTGTGGTCTATCGCATGCATGGTAATTTCTTTTGTTATTCCATTCTTTATTATACTCAGTTGGTTAAGTTTTGACTTCTATACTCCATGAAATTTGTGGACTATCCTTGATAATTGCGGTTCATCCAGTATCTTTTCATGAAAATATTCTTCTAAGCATTCTTGAATTTTACTCCACAAAGCAGTATCATGTTGACAATTTGGACGTTGTTAATTCTTGGATAAATTAATTCTTGAACTTGTTTTATTGAATTCTTATATCATTGTCATTATCCTCATGTTTATAAAATGTTGAAAGTCATCTATGGCCTGTAGTTCATAGATGGACTTTGTATGATTATGACCAGGGATTATTCGGTATAATCATGATCGTAATATTACAAATGATGTAGTAAAAGTCCTCATTGGCCCGTAGTGCATTGATGGACAGTTGTTGGCATGATCATGACCATTAATGAATACACGAATATCCTTGGCCGTAGTGCAGGGGTGATTCGATGATGTGGATTATTTTATTAAGCTGAGTCCCAGCAATAACAGTGTTGAAAAACCTTTTAAATCATAAAAGATAGTAGAGTTTATTTTCTACTTGACTCTTTTAATGGATTGCTTGTTCCGTTGTAGTTAAACTTGATGTCTATTATATTTTATCAGTGTAACACTGTTAAAGGCTAATGATAATTTATTCTGCATTATCTTAGTCATAATATTTTTTACTGGGCTAGTTGAGCTCACGCTTTCTTTCACTGTCCTCTTTAGGAAATGAGAACGTAGCTGGGGCAAGTCGGGAAACGGAATGATGGTCCGAATGATAGTATTAGTTAGTAGTCCTCACTATTCTATGTAATAGTGTGTTAATAAATGTAATGAGTACTCCTTTTGAGTATGAATACTCTCTAGAAGATAATATTTGTATTCAAACTCACAGTTTATATTTTGTCGTATTGTACACGACAGTTGTATTAGTAAGTTGTATTTGTAGTCTGTACTATGTATCTGACGACCCAAGATGGGTGATGTATACCTAATTTTGGGGGCGTCACAGTTGGTATCAGAGCTTAGGGATATGATCCCTGGCTAAGATGTGAGAATAGAACTAGGAGGGGAGAGATGGGGAATTCCTTCGCTAGTATGACCTACCTAAGTTTATTTGCATGGTATTTAATTGGTCGGTCATAATATAAGGATAATATATGACATATCAATTAACTTTTATTTTGTGGCAGTATCTAAAAATGGCATCTGAGAATGTTGAGAATAGCAATGGAGCACAGTCGACTGTTGATTCACTACATATCAATAATCAGGATAATGTGCATCAGGAAGGTGACAATCCTCATGCAAACAACAACACTGACCAGATGATGAATGATGGAATGTTCAGAAACTTTATGCAGTTCATGCAACAGCAGGCGAGAGCGGCTCCTGTCCAAAATATAGGTGGAAACACTGAAAACTCTCGGACGGTCACCGCTAAACAGTTCAAGGAGCTGGGACCACAAGAGTTTAAGGGAGAGCCAAAACCACTTATAGCGGAAACATGGATAAAGCAGATTACCAAGATATTTGATGTCTTGGGATGCTCCGAGGAACAAAAGGTTCCCTTTGCCGCCTTTATGTTGCAAGGAGAGGCAGATTACTGGTGGGAATCGATTAAGCGTACTCAACCTGCCGCACTGAAGATGTCTTGGGAGAAGTTCCAAGAGCTGTTCAATGACAAATACTTTTTCGAAAGTGTTCGTCACATGAAGGAGGTGGAGTTCATCAAATTGGAGCAGAATAATATGACCGTGTCGCAGTATGAGGCTAAATTTGCTGAGTTGTCCCGATTTGCGTCCCACTTGGTGGATAATGAAGAGCGAATGACGCGAATATTTTTGCGAGGTTTGAAACCTGAGATACGTCAACATCTTATTTCTCATATATTATGTTTGTATTCAGATGTTGTGAATAAGGCTCAGTTAGTGGAGCGCGATAACGAGTCAACACAACCAAAAGAGAGCAGTCGGCAAAATAATAATACCAATGAGAGCAGTCATCGAAGCGGTGACAACAAGCGTGGAGGGAATCAACAGGCCAGAAATGGTAACCACTTCGGTGGTAATCAGGGCCAAAATAATAAGAATGATCATTTCAAGAAGAGGAGATTCAACAATGATGGAAAGACGTCAGCACCAGCACCCGTTGTTAAGGAAGGAGAATGACCATCTATCATATGTTTTAAATGCGGAGGGGAGGGGCACATCAATCCAAACTGCGCGATACCGTCTAAAGCATATTATAATTGTGGAAGAGAAGGTCATTTAGCTCGATTTTGTCGTTTACCAAAAATAAGTTCAGCCAAGATGGAGACACCAAAGGCCGTCCCAGAAAAGTCCAAACCGGTAGTGCAAGGGAGAGCGTTTGTTGTGACCTTCCAGAAAGCAAGGAACCCGAATGAGGTTATCACGGGTAAGCTTATCATAAACTCTAACGAAGTCTATACTTTATTTGATACCGGTTCTACCAATTCTTTTATTTCTCCTACTTGCGCTCATCGATTAAATTTGACTCCGGAGAAATTAGACTTTGATTTATCTGTTGAAACTCCATTGGGAGAAACCTTCATTACATCCACGGTTTATAAGTCTTGTTTGATTCAAGTTGGTACCCACACATTACCTGTCGATCTGATTTCATTAAAAATACTTGCATTTGACGTGATTCTAGGGATTGATTGGTTAACTACTCATCATGCAAAAATTGATTATTTTCGTAAGGTTGTTAGCTTTCATATTCCTAATCGACCTATTATGCGAATTCAAGCAACCAAACTATTAAAATCAATCGCTGTCATCTTAAGCCATAAAGCTATTCGTTTATTGAAAAATGGATGTCAAGCTTTCTTAGCTCATGTCACAGATCTAAACAAAAATACGTCAGTTTTGAAAGATATTTCTATTGTTAATAAATTCCCTGACGTATTCCCTGAAGAACTTCCTGGCCTACCCCCAGAGCGTGAAATTGAATTTTGTATCGACCTTGAACCCGGTACAAAACTCATTTCCAAAGCCCCATATCGAATGGCTCCTATTGAACTTCAGGAGTTAAAGATCCAACTGCAGGAATTGTTAGACATTGGCTTTATTCGTCCTAGTACTTCTCCTTGGGGTGCTCCTGTGCTATTCGTGAAGAAGAAAGATGGAAGTATGCGACTTTGTATTGATTATCGGGAGTTGAATCATGTCACCATCAAAAATAGGTACCCATTGCCACGTATTGATGACCTGTTTGACCAGTTGCAAGGAGCACAATTCTTTTCAAAGATCGATCTTCGTTCTGGATATCATCAGCTGAAGGTTAGAACTGAGGATATTCCAAAGATGGCTTTCAGAACTCGGTACAGGCATTATGAATTCCTAGTCATGTCATTTGGATTGACTAATGCTCCTGCTGCCTTCATGGATATGATGAACCGGGTATTCAAGGAATATTTGGATTACTTTGTGGTCGTCTTTATTGATGACATCCTTATTTATTCCAAAAGCCGTGAAGATCATGAGCAACATTTGAGGCTGGTACTCCAAAAACTTCGTGAATACAAGCTTTATGCCAAGTTGAAGAAGTACGAGTTCTGGCTGGAGGAGGTAGCATTCCTTGGGTACGTAGTATCAAGTCATGGAATATCTGTTGACCTGACAAAGATTGAAGCTATTCAAAGCTGGGAGCAACCTAAATCAGTGACCGAAGTACGTAGCTTTCTTGGTTTAGCTGGTTATTATCGGAGATTCGTGGAAGGATTTTCTCGAATCGCTACTCCATTAACTCAGCTGACTCGGAAAGATTCAAAGTTTGGTTGGAGCTAAGAATGTGAGAAGAGTTTTCAAGAACTCAAGAGGAGACTCATTTCAACACCTGTTTTAACAATACCATCTGGCTCGGAGGGATTTGTCATCTACAGTGATGCTTCGAGCAAAGGGTTGGGATGCGTTCTCATGCAACATGGAAAAGTCATAGCCTATGCATCAAGACAACTCAAGGAATATGAGAGGAATTATCCTACTCATGATCTAGAGTTGGCAGCTGTTGTCTTTGCACTTAAAATTTGGAGGCATTACTTGTATGGGGATAAGGTGGAGATCTTTACGGATCATAAAAGCCTCAAATATTTCTTCACTCAAAAGGAACTCAACATGCGACAACGACGTTGGCTTGAACTGTTGAAAGATTATGATCATACCATTCAATACCATCCTGGAAAAGCGAACGTGGGAGCTGACGCATTGAGTAGAAGATCATATGCAAGTACGAGTGCGATATTGTCAACACAAAGACCCATTTTGTGTGACTTGCAAATGATAGAGATAGAGTTAAAGACTCTAGGGACCCATGTGATGATGGCGAATATACGAGTAGAAATAACTTTAATCGATAGAGTTAAAGTTGCTCAAGCTACAGACCTGGAGCTGATGCGTATGAGGAAGAAAGTGTAAGAAGGTGCTATGCCGGAAGCAAGAATCGACGAAGAAGGAATACTTCTAGTCAACTCTAGACTTTGTGTTCCTATCAACCCTGATTTAAAGTATGAAATCATTATGGAGGCGCACAACACACCGTTTGCAATCCATCCTGGAAGTACCAAAATGTATCATGATCTTCGTCATATATTTTGGTAGAGCAATATGAAGAGAGAGATAACGTTGTTTATCTCAAGGTGTTTAACTTGTCAACGAGTCAAAGCGGAGCATCAAGTACCAAAAGGTCCATTGCAACTACTTGAAATTCCAAAATGGAAGTGGGAACACATTATCATGGATTTCGTTACCGGTCTTCCTAGGGTTTCTCAAGGTATTGATGCGATTTGAGTCATTGTTGATAGATTGACCAAGTCTGCTCATTTCTTACCGATACGAGAAACTTATACACTTGAACGTCTTGCTCGTATATACATAAACGAGATTGTAAGACTGCATGGTATGCCAGTATCCATAGTTTCTGATCGAGACCCAAGATTCACTTCACGATTTTGGGTTAGTTTACAAAAAGCTATTGGCACGGATTTATGATTTAGTTCGGTATATCATCCTCAGACGGACGGACAATCAGAGAGGACTATTCAAACTCTAGAAGATTTATTAAGACTCTGTGTCCTTGATTTCAAGGGAAGTTGGGACAAGTTCTTACCATTGGTGGAGTTTTCCTACAACAACAGTTATCAAACAAGTATTGGCATGGCTCCATTCGAAGCATTGTATGGAAGAAAATATCGTTCTCCAGTATGCTGGGATGAGGTGGGAGAAGCAACGTTGTTGGGACTGGAGTTGGTACGTATGACTACAGAAAAGATTCAAACGATCCGACAACGTATAAAAACCTCACAAGATCGACAAAAGAGTTATGCTGATCTTCATCGAAAGAACGTGGAATTTGATATAGGAGGTCATGTGTTCTTACGTGTTACTCCATGGAAAGGAGTTACGAGATTTGGAAAGAGAGGAAAGCTCAATCCTCGATTCATCGGTCCATTTTTAATCCTCGATCGAGTAGGAACTGTGGCTTATAGACTCGCTTTACCACCAAGTATGTCTCGTGTTCATAACATTTTTCACATATCCATGTTACGTAAATATGTGGAAGACCCGAACCACATTATTGAGTTAGAACCGGACGAAATAGCGGAGGATTTGACGTATGAAGAAGTTCCTGTTCAAATCTTGAATAAGAAGGGACATATTCTATGCTCCAAGGTTATACCTCAAGTCAAAGTTTTGTGGAGAAACCACGATGTTGAGGAAATGACTTGGGAGTTAGAATCTGAAATGAAATGAAGGTATCCTTACCTCTTCGACATACCAGGTACGTATCCTAATTTCGAGGGCGAAATTTCATAAGAAGGGGAGGTTGTAAGACCCCAACTTTTATAAATAAAGATGAATTTTCTATAAATATCATTTTTGAATATTATGGAGTTAATTTGATATAATGTTATAGTTGTGGGTAATATTTATAAATTTTGCAAAGTACGCAAGTTGTTATATAATATTCGATTGGTCGGGGAATATTCGTTTTAATAGGAAATATTCGTACAACGGCACAATCATTGGTGGACCCTACAACGGAATTATTGTCGGATAGAGAAAACGACAAAAATATTTTATTAAAAATAACGGCGGAAGTTTTACCATTGTTACTGTTGAACTACTCGGTAGTAAAAGTACAGTAATACGTGTGGTTGCATAGTAACACACGGTATTGATTATAAATGCTTATGTGAGAAGTCACTCAGTTTGATTTAATTATTGTCAGTTAATAATATGAATTATTTAGCGATAATGACGTTTTGTTTTATTCGTATTATTAACGTACTAAAACAGAAACATCTTTTTATATAAAATAGAACACTTTATTAAAGTTATTCTATAAATAGAATATATTATATTTTATTTAAAAGATTTTTCTTTAAATATGGACCGTCAGATTAAAGTAATTAATCTGGACCGTTCATGGATTAGTTACTATGCATTCTATTTTTCTATAAATAGCAGCTCATTCTTTTATTATTTCTTACGAATTCACTGAACTCTAGAGAGAGAAACTATAGAGAGAGAGAAGAGGAGTATTATGCTACTTAACTACTTCCTTATTTATGCTCTTCTTTAAAACGGTAAGGGTGTTATTCTTTCTTATTCATGAAGAGAACTGTTGTTATTCCATTTCTTATTATTCTGTTGGAATAACCTGTATACGCGGTCTACCCTATACTTGGTGACATTCTTCTATTATTCTGTTGGAACATCCTGTCTGTGTGTTTTATACCGAACCTGGTTCCGTTTTTATTATTATTTTGTTGGAACATCCTGTCTGTGTGTTTTACACCGGACCTGGTTCTGTCTTGTTATTATTCTGTTAGAACATCCTGTCTGTGTGTTTTACACCGGACCTGGTTCCATTATTTATTATTCTATCGGAATATCCTGTCTGTGCGTTTACGCCAGACCTGGTTCCATTATTTATTATTCTGTTGGAATAACCTGTCTGTGCGGTCTATCGCATGCATGGTGATTTCTTTTGTTATTCCATTCTTTATTATACTCAGTTGGTTAAGTTTTGACTTCTATACTCCATGAAATTTGTGGAATATCCTTGATAATTGCAGTTCATCCAATATCTTTTCATGAAAATATTCTTCTAAGCATTCTTGAATTTTACTCCACAAAGCAGTATCATGTTGACAATTTGGACGTTGTTAATTATTAGATAAATTAATTCTTGAACTTGTTTTATTGAATTCTTATATCATTGTCATCATCCTCATGTTTATAAAATGTTGAAAGTCATCTTTGGCCTGTAGTGCATAGATGGACTTGGTATGATTATGACCAGGGATTATTCGGTATAATCATGACCGTAATGTTATAAATGATGTGGTAAAAGTCCTCATTAGCCCGTAGTGCATTGATGGACAGTTGTTGGCATGATCATGACCATTAATGAATACACGAATATCCTTGGCCGTAGTGCAGGGGTGATTCGATGATGTGGATTATTTTATTAAGCTGAGTCCCAGCGATAACAGTGTTGAAAAACCTTTTAAATCATAAAAGATAGTAGAGTTTATTTTCTACTTGACTCTTTTAATGGATTGCTTATTCCGCTGCAGTTAAACTTGATGTCTATTATATTTTATCAGTGTAACACTGTTGAAGGCTAATGATAATTTATTCTGCATTATCTTAGTCATAATATTTCTTACTAGGCTAGTTGAGCTCACCCTTTCTTTCATTGTTCTCTTCAGGAAATGAGAACGTAGCTGGGGCAAGTCGGGAAACGGAATGATGGTCCGAATGATAGTATTAGTTAGTAGTCCTCACTATTCTATGTAATAGTGTGTTAATAAATGTAATGAGTACTCCTTTTGAGTATGAATACTCTCTAGAAGATAATATTTGTATTCAAACTCACAGTTTATGTTTTGTCGTATTGTACACGACAGTTGTATTAGTAAGTTGTATTTGTAGTCTGTACTATGTATCTGACGACCCAAGATGGGTGATGTATACCTAATTTTGGGGGCGTCACACCTTTTCCATACACATCCTATTTGGCTAGAATCATTAGCACAAACTTAACAATAACGTTTCATGTATAAACAGAACATACTCATATTGAACAGTTCAATCACATAACAGTTCATCTCATAGAAACACTGAAGTGTTCAAATTGTGGCACAAGGCCTCACACATACTACCACCTTGTACAAATATCGCACATTTGCACATAGACAAGACTTCTCAAGTTCAACATCTGAGAAGTATAAGAAACTAACATTCATGTAATATGAATGAAGTTAGGAAACTTGCCTTACACACAGCTACAACTTACTCTGAACTGCTCATTCCAATCCCTATATAACACATAAGGAAAAAGCACATACACCAATTAGTCATATACTTGACTTACACATTAGTTTACTTAACTTTAATTCTTAGGGTTCACATTCTTGTAATCTAAGTTTACACGACCAACTCTCTTAACCGGTTTACGGCTTCGTGACATACAGAGATGTCTTACTCATACGTTTATCATCTTTGATGATTTACATTCTTATCTTCTTCTTATAACCTTACTAGGACTCAGCACACATCGTGTCTCTGCTAGTAGTTCATATGGTACTATGAGTGGTTTACCACAAACAACCAACAAACAAGTTCCCATCTTGTCTACACTGTCTTTCACAGTGAGTTAGATCGGTTACCAGTTTCGTATATACCTTTACTCTCTAAAGAAATTGTTTAGCCCAGCTCCCATATGTCAACCATCAAAGATTACGATTGTACCACAACCTAACTTTAGCTAAACCTATTCGAACCATTAAACTATAATGTTCGTTAAGTCAATTTCTTATTCCTTATGGCTTTCTGACAACTAAATGCCATACCTCAGGATTCATTCTCTATCGTCTAAGGCATACAGTCTTTTGTACACTCAGAACGATCATTCAATGTCCATACTATGCGGTCATAGAGTTAAACATTTTATATTAACTTATTCGTATTTTACAACGTCCAGTTCATTCAACTCGGATCGTTATCCAAGTTATCATTACTAACTCGGCTTCTTAACGTTATACGTTATTGTCTTTAATTCCTTTTCTTCACCGCTCACGGTTTAATCATTAGTCTTCATTTCCTTACGGTTAAACCATACACGGCGTATAGATTCTACCTGTTTAATATTTGCGTACACTCAACCTTCACGTCGGCTAAAGTGTTTAACGCTTACTTTCATTGCAACATTCTCTATCCGACTCTCATTCGAACTTTAACTAATCTCATTACCGTTCGTTACGGCTTTCATTCGTTATCCATTACATGAACCCCATGTTCATTATTCTTTCTTAATGTCGAAGTCATACGGTTCGTTGTATGCTAAGACCGATCATTTATCGCAACTACGTTACGTTCACAACGTCTATACGCTTTACACTTAACTCTCATTACGATATCATAACATCGAAATGTTATACATCATCCTCGTCACTCAACGTCTAAGGAATCACCATCATATCAATCCCACACGTTCGTTTTATCGCGACCACGATCCCCGGATATTGGTTACGTAATCTGCGTTTACATTCTTTATCTTTTAATCCCGTTCAATCTTTCCGTTCAACCTTTACTAAAGGTTTAAATCACTTGTTTAAGTGTTACATTAGGTGAACTACATGTTCATATTTCTATCTTGCACATACCCTAATGATTGAGCAATTAAAAGCTCATCACTTGCCCTTGCCCTACACCGGCGCTGCGGCGCCGGGTCCTTCTCTTCCTGTCGCGCTGCGACGTGAGCCTACGTCACTTTCTCCCCCGGTCTGGTGCTGCAGCGCTAAACTCCTCACTATCACTCACACTGCAACGCCACTCTACAATAGTTGGATGCCCGGGTTGGCGCTGCGGTGCCGCCTCCCAAGGCTTACCTGGCGCTACGGCGCCAATCATAAATTCTAGAAAATTTTTCTAAGTATTAAATCAAGTTTGAGATGCGTACTTTGCAATCCCATAACTTATTCATTATAACTCGAAAAGATTTTGTTCCAAAGCCATTCTCTTCCTTATCTTATGTACTTCAACCTACCCTGGATAGAAATCAATTCTGAATCCGTTAACATATATGCCATTCAATTGGCTTAAATTTCATCCTTCGTTCATTTTATGTTATTAATGTTCTTCGTTCGCTCGTCCGTAGTTCGGTCATCCGAACTCAGAACTCGTTCGTTCTTGAGTCCACGACTCACGTTTTCTACGTTCTCTTACATTCTTATGAAACCCTACACCTTCGAGTTTATTTACATACTTTCTATTTCTCATTCGTCTTTTACAAAAATTTTGCCATAACTTCGTTATAGCTTAGTTTAATCCGTTTTTCATGAATATTTCTACCGTTCCTAACCAAGAAATAAGCAACTAACTTATACACAATGGTTTTAAACTTGTCCATCGACAACAAATTATACTACGATGATTTTAAATTTGTCCAACAACAACGTTCTTCGCTTTATTCGCGTGTTCTTCGCGTTCTTCGTTCGTTCTTCATTTTTAACCCGTACTTTGATTACGATTTCACTTTTCCTTAGAATTTGATGTTATAAAATACCATTCCTTACTAATTTCACCGAATCATTCATATGATTCATTCGGATAGTTCAAATTCATTACGAATCTTATACTTCCTTAAGAAATTTATAAAATAAACTTCTAATTCTTATTTCTTCATTTCTTCATAATTTCAACCATATGAAATCATTACTTAACATCTTTTACTTCTTATTCTCATTAAGCTATGTTTTAAACATAAAAAACTTAAAGAAAATTAATCTAGAAGTTAGGTTTTTAATACCTTTCTTCTTTATTCTTCTTCCTTTAGACAAAGTCGGCGATTCCCTAGCTTTTCTATTTCTCGATCTTCTCCGACCCGAGCCTTCATACTCTTTCTCTTCTTTATTCTTCTTCTCCAAGCTCTCAATCTCTCTCTCTCTCTCTCTCAAAGTGTTGGTTGATTTCAAAGAAATCAACTAACACTTCTCTTTTATAGATTTTCATAGTTAGGGGAAAAATAGTCATTTTTCCCCTAGGGTTACTAGTCACACCTCCTTACTTCACCTCCTTACTATTCACGAAGCTTCCCTTGGAAGCTTCGTGCTTCCGTTGGAAGCTTCGTGCTTCCGTCTTGCAGAATTCGTCCGACAGTTTGAAAAACTGGGATTCTCGGAATCCAAATATTTTTGAATATTTCGTCTTTCCTCTACAGTCTTATTTTTACGCATTCTTCAGAAATCCGAAAAACTAAAAAATACTTTTTGATGTTAAGCATTTTCCTTCACGTTTTCCCCTAACGTAGCTAAACGTATGAAAAGTACATAACAATACCTTTTGTCGTTTTTATTTCGTGCGATTTTTGCACGTTTTTTGAGAAAAATTTTATCGGCTTACTTAACTTTTCACGATATATTATCGTCAAATCTTTCGACGAAATGTCATTTCGACATACCGAACTCTCGAAAAGGCTTAGGTTATTCAAACCCTAACCCTTAGGTTTCATCGAGTGAATAGTGCCTATTTCGTCTTTTTTCTCAGAAATATTTTTGTTCCCGAAAATTTTTTTATTTTCGTCTTGAAAATTCTTACTCGTTCAGTCTAGCTCGTAGCCAGAATACTCCCGACTTATAATCATTCTAAGTTATAGAATGATTAATAAACACATAGTACAAAATAATATTAATAAAAATTTATTTTATTAATAACTAATTCTTTAAACTTAAATTCTGGACAATTCGATTTTTCGGGTTGTCACAGGTGGTGCACGGTGGCAAGCTTCTAACTATTGTATTCTTCTTCCTCCATTGTCACCTTCAATTTAAAGGTTAAATGTTAATTGTTTTTGTAGTTAGGGTTAAGAAACCCTAAATTTGTTTAGCTTTATTTTTTTATGGTTCGGATAACCTTCAAGTAGCATTTTTTTAGTTATTTTGTTTAAGTTTGGATAACACACTTCGTTGTATGCTTTGGAGCTTGTTCATTTTATTGTTAGTGTATAAATTTGAAGCTATAGGATGAATCCGTCAGTGAATTTGTGTAATTAGGTGTTCGTGTAATTTGAATGTTTGGAGATCAAGCTTGTTAATGTTACTACCTATTTAATTTTCAGATTTGAGTATACATATACAATTGTTGAATTATATATACTTGTTGGTTCATCAGATTTGTTGATTATTTGGTGTTGTTATTGGAATTGGATTTGGTATTTTGCCTTCATCTTGTGGATTGCCATATTTGTCAAATGTGTCATATTTGTTATATCCGACGAAATTCTAAACGAATTTCTGTGAAAATTCTGCAATTACAACATGTGTGCCCTTCTTTATTATATTAATGTATACTTACTTTCTCAACATTAAAATACACTAAGTAACATTTATTTAGTTTCCAACCTAATAAACTGAATTGAAATAAGTAGCATTTACTTAGTTTTGCACAAATAAATTAAAAATTAATATGAATCATTGACAGACGTGCTTATTATAAGTATCTATCTTGATATATATTTAATATACCTTTAAATTATCCATGCCATTTTATTAAATGAGACAAATTTAAGCTTGATGCTTGAATAAGTGGAATTTGTCTCATTTAATAAAATGAGATCAAGCTTAAATTTGTCTCATTTAATAAAATGGCACGAATAATTTAAAGGTATATTAAATATATATTAACAGATAAATTACTACATATATGGTCTCATAAAGTTACTGTTGGGTTGGGGGTCTACCCAAAACTATAAGCCTACAGGTTTCTTCCTGGATAGCTTCTCTGGTTGAAACAATTAACTGTTTAGATTTATTAAATTGTTCTAAAAAATAAGAACGATTATAATTGTTTGTAGCAGTTTGATATGCTGTTCTGTAACGATTACTGTTATCTATATGATAATCTAAAAGTTCAAGTAATGAAACATAATAATTAATAGAAGAAATAATTAAAACTTACAGTAGAGCTCTGCAAATCTTTAAACTTCAAACTTATATATATCAAATATTTTACATAGAGAGAGAGGGAGTAAAGGAAAATTCTGAAAAGAAGTTCTGCCTCAACAAATGGTGAGGTATGCCTATTTATACAAGTGAGAGGATAAGAAAGGATCGTGCGTGTCCTTGTCAGTTGAGTCGATCAGTGATCCTTATCTTTCCTTCATTAAGTCTCAGCCGTAGGTAGTGGGACGCATGAGATGATGTCGGTTGGGTGGAGTATTATTGAGGACAGGTGGCGTCGTTTACTGATAACGGAGAGAGCAGCTGGCTTTCTTTTTAGAAAGTGGAATTACTGTTCTTGTCATTTCCTGATTATTGGTTCATCTTGTGTAGTGTAGGATCACCGTCATACTGCTTTTCCTTTTCCTTTCTTGTCCTGTTCCAATTTTTCAGAAATTATTGAGGTGAGAGAATCCCAAAAGTCTCCCATTGTGGGCTCGGGTTCTTGACTTTCTCCGGCTAGGACATTGAATTGATTATCATCCTGTTCAGATTCTTCATCGCTGGCTGTTTTCATAGAAACAACATCTGGGACTAGGGATTGTAAGAACTGAGTCTTCATGTAATCCATAGTTTTAACAATTAATTCTGTTTCAGTGAGATTAGGAAACTTTTGCTTTAAATCTGCCTGGATTTTAACAAAAGGATTAACAGGTACTGGTGAAGGAAGGCATTGCGGGATAACATCAAGGCAAGCTTGAGTGTGATTCTTAATTGTTTTAAGGAGTTCTGGTATTGTCGGATTAAGACCTTTATCCCACCATTTGGTAAAGAATATTCTTTTGAGGCGGGGGATCTTATTCTGGTAATCACAACAGAAATCCCATTTCCAAATCCAAGGGATACTGAAACGAATTATAAAATGGACAAATAATTTATACATGGATAAATCTCTATTTACTGGTATATGGGAATAGGCAACTTGCCATTCCTTGAATGCTGTTTGAACAGATTCTGGTAAGGTTTCAATGGTAACACCAATCTTATCCCACCAAACGAAAAACCAGTTGGGAATTTTGTTTTTAAGTACATCGGGACAGACTCGGATAAACCAAGTATGGTTGTGGATTGGATTCTGGTAATAGAAAACTTGGGTAAAGGAATCAATATAATCCCAATAACTGTAACGGGATTCTGTTGTATGACTGGATTCAATAGTACGGGTGGTATGAGGATTAATACCCCAATTGGCAAGAGGCATGATGCTCTTGACCGTTGTTTTACTGTATTGAATCGGACTGGTGGATTTGTTAGGATCATGAAGCGTATGCTTAATGTCCATAGATGCTGTTTCGATGATAATTTGTTCATAAACATATCGGTACTGATTAAAACGGGGAGGAGGCTGTTGAGTCGTTAAAT
This sequence comes from Panax notoginseng, assembly GCA_016801055.1. NCBI lineage: Eukaryota > Viridiplantae > Streptophyta > Magnoliopsida > Apiales > Araliaceae > Panax > Panax notoginseng. Next base: position 21,293,077 of record CM029012.1, on the reverse strand, counting down.
AACGTCTCTTTATCTCCCATGGATCTTTCATCCATTTTTCATCATTCTGTTCAATGAATAATACTGTTTCATCCACATTTATGTTTGGGATATACTGTTCTGGTAATAGGAGAACATCCTTTACGGTAGGTTGGCTAGAAGAAGCCGAAGAGTTGCTGGTCTGAGAATTTCAATGAGAAAAATATTCCTGCCAAATCTAGACCCAGCCAAATGAAGAAGGAATATTTACACCTTTGCAAAACTAAAATTGAGTCTCTTCAACATATAAAGCTAATAAAACCCAGTACTTCTCCTTAGAGTTGTACAGCTTTTTATGTCAATAAGAATTCCGAAATTAAACGAGGAACTCCCCATCTTGTTATTAATTATAAACCATTGAATGAAGCCCTTCAATGGATTAGATATCCAATTCGAAATAAGAAGGACCTCCTTGACAGACTTCATGATGCCACTATTTTCTCTAAATTTGATATGAAATCATGATTTTGGCAAATACAAATCAGAGAGCATGATACTTATAAAACTGCTTTTACAGTACCTTTTGGACATTTTGAATGGAATGTTCTTCCATTTGGTGTCAAAAATGGACCTTCTGAATTTCAACATATCATGAATGATATTTTTAATCCCTTTACTGAATTTATTATCTGTTATATTGATGATGTCTTAATTTTCTCTTCATCAATTGAACAACATATTAAGCATTTAAACATTTTTAAAATTGTTATCATAAAAAATGGTTTGGTAGTTTCTGCTCCTAAGATGAAATTTTTCCAAATAAAAATCAGATTTCTCGGACATAATACTTCCAATGGAACTATTATTCCAATTGATAGATGTATTGAATTTGCATCTAAATTTTCGGATGAAATTAAAGATATTAATCAACTGCAAAGATTTTTGGGAAGTCTAAATTATATTAGAGACTATTACCCTAATCTTTCCCAGGATGCTGCTATACTGTACACCCGGTTAAGAAAAAACCCTTTGCCTTGGACTATTGAACATACTAATGCAGTCCAAAAGATCAAAACTAGAGTTAAACAGCTACCTTGCCTCTCTTTACCCAATCCTGAATGAAAGAAGATTGTTCAAACTGATGCTTCTAATACAGGATATGGTGGCATTTTAAAACAATTTAATCCTAACAGTAAAAAGGAGGATCTTATCCATTTTACTTTAGGAGTTTGGAAAGGACCTTCTTTGAATTATCCTACCATAAAGAAAGAATGTCTTTCCATTGTTAAATGTGTTTTAAAATTTCAAGATGATCTTTTAAATCAGCACTTTTTAATTCGAGTTGATTGCTCAGCTGCAAAACAGATATTTAAAAAGGATGTTCAAAATCTAGCTTCTAAACAGATATTTGCCACTTGACAGAGTATTTTATCAGTATTCGACTTTGATATTGAATATATCAAAGGAAAATAGAATTCTTTACCGGATTTTCTAACCAGAGAATACTTGCAAGAATGACCAGTAAAAGCCGTGGCTACGGTCAAAGAGGCCGAGGCAGAGCAAATTTGTACTATACAGAATTTCCTACTCTAAATTCTCAGACCAGCAACTCTTCGGCTTCTTCTAGCCAACCTACCGTAAAGGATGTTCTCCTATTACCAGAACAGTATATCCCAAACATAAATGTGGATGAAACAGTATTATTCATTGAACAGAATGATGAAAAATGGATGAAAGATCCATGGGAGATAAAGAGACGTTATTTAACGACTCAACAGTCTCCTCCCCGTTTTAATCAGTACCGATATGTTTATGAACAAATTATCATCGAATCAGCATCTATGGACATTAAGCATACGCTTCATGATCCTAACAAATCCACCAGCCCGATTCAATACAGTAAAACAAAGGTCAAGAGCATCATGCCTCTTGCCAATTGGGGTATTAATCCTCATACCACCCGTACTATTGAATCCAGTCATACAACAGAATCCCGTTACAGTTATTGGGATTATATTGATTCCTTTACCCAAGTTTTCTATTACCAGAATCCAATCCACAACCATACTTGGTTTATCCGAGTCTGTCCCGATGTACTTAAAAACGAAATTCCTAACTGGTTTTTCGTTTGGTGGGATAAGATTGGTGTTACCATTGAAACCTTACCAGAATCTGTTCAAACATCATTCAAGGAATGGCAAGTTGCCTATTCCCATATACCAGTAAATAGAGATTTATCCATGTCTAAATTATTTGCCCATTTTATAATTCGTTTCAGTATCCCTTGGATTTGGAAATGGGATTTCTGTTGTGATTACCAGAATAAGATCCCCCGCCTCAAAAGAATATTCTTTACCAAATGGTGGGATAAAGGTCTTAATCCAACAATACCAGAACTCCTTAAAACAATTAAGAATCACACTCAAGCTTGCCTTGATGTTATCCCGCAATGCCTTCCTTCACCAGTACCTGTTAATCCTTTTGTTAAAATCCAGGCAGATTTAAAGCAAAAGTTTCCTAATCTCACTGAAACAGAATTAATTGTTAAAACTATGGATTACATGAAGACTCAGTTCTTACAATCCCTAGTCCCAGATGATGTTTCTATGAAAACAGCCAGCGATGAAGAATCTGAACAGGATGATAATCAATTCAATGTCCTAGCCGGAGAAAGTCAAGAACCCGAGCCCACAATGGGAGACTTTTGGGATTCTCTCACCTCAATGATTTCTGAAAAATTGGAACAGGACAAGAAAGGAAAAGGAAAAGCAGTATGACGGTGATCCTACACTACACAGGATGAACCAATAATCAGGAAATGACAAGAACAGTAATTCCACTTTCTAAAAAGAAAGCCAGCTGCTCTCTCCGTTATCTGTAAACGATGCCACCTGTCCTCAATAATACTCCACCCAACCGACATCATCTCATGCGTCCCACTACCTACGGATGAGACTTAATGAAGGAAAGATAAGGATCACTGATCGACTCCACTGACAAGGACACGCACGATCCTTTCTTATCCTCTCACTTGTATAAATAGGGATACCTCACCCTTTGTTGAGGTAGAACTTCTTTTCAAAATTTTCCTTTACTCCCCCTCTCTGTGTGTAAAATATTTGATATATATAAGTTTGAAGTTTAAAGATTTGCAGAGCTCTACTGTAAGTTTTAATTATTTCTTCTATTAATTATTATGTTTCATTACTTGAACTTTTAGATTATCATATAGGTAACAGTAATCGTTATAGAACAGCATATCAAACTGCTACAAACAATTATAATCGTTCTTATTTTTTAGAATAATTTAATAAATCTGAACAGTTAATTGTTTCAACCAGAGAAGCCATCCAGGAAGAAACCTGTAGGCTTATAGTTTTGGGTAGACCCCCAACCCAACAGTAACTTTATGAGACCATATATGTAGTAATTTATCTGTTAATATATATTTAATATACCTTTAAATTATCCATGCCATTTTATTAAATGAGACAAATTTAAGCTTTATACTTGAATAATTTAAAGGTATATTAAATATACCTTTAAATTTGTCTCATTTAATAAAATGGCATGGATAATTTAAAGGTATATTAAATATATATTAACAGATAAATTACTACATATATGGTCTCATAAAGTTACTGTTGGGTTGGGGGTCTACCCAAAACTATAAGCCTACAGGTTTCTTCCTGGATGGCTTCTCTGGTTGAAACAATTAACTGTTTAGATTTATTAAATTGTTCTAAAAAATAAGAACGATTATAATTGTTTGTAGCAGTTTGATATGCTGTTCTGTAACGATTACTGTTATCTATATGATAATCTAAAAGTTCAAGTAATGAAACATAATAATTAATAGAAGAAATAATTAAAACTTACAGTAGAGCTCTGCAAATCTTTAAACTTCAAACTTATATATATCAAATATTTTACACACAGAGAGGGGGAGTAAAGGAAAATTTTGAAAAGAAGTTCTACCTCAACAAAGGGTGAGGTATCCCTATTTATACAAGTGAGAGGATAAGAAAGGATCGTGCGTGTCCTTGTCAGTGGAGTCGATCAGTGATCCTTATCTTTCCTTCATTAAGTCTCATCCGTAGGTAGTGGGACGCATGAGATGATGTCGGTTGGGTGGAGTATTATTGAGGACAGGTGGCGTCGTTTACTGATAACGGAGAGAGCAGCTGGCTTTCTTTTTAGAAAGTGGAATTACTGTTCTTGTCATTTCCTGATTATTGGTTCATCTTGTGTAGTGTAGGATCACCGTCATACTGCTTTTCCTTTTCCTTTCTTGTCCTGTTCCAATTTTTCAGAAATTATTGAGGTGAGAGAATCCCAAAAGTCTCCCATTGTGGGCTCGGGTTCTTGACTTTCTCCGGCTAGGACATTGAATTGATTATCATCCTGTTCAGATTCTTCATCGCTGGCTGTTTTCATTGAAACATCATCTGGGACTAGGGATTGTAAGAACTGAGTCTTCATGTAATCCATAGTTTTAACAATTAATTCTGTTTCAGTGAGAGTAGGAAACTTTTGCTTTAAATCTGCCTGGATTTTAACAAAAGGATTAACAGGTACTGGTGAAGGAAGGCATTGCGGGATAACATCAAGGCAAGCTTGAGTGTGATTCTTAATTGTTTTAAGGAGTTCTGGTATTGTCGGATTAAGACCTTTATCCCACCATTTGGTAAAGAATATTCTTTTGAGGCGGGGGATCTTATTCTGGTAATCACAACAGAAATCCCATTTCCAAATCCAAGGGATACTGAAACAAATTATAAAATGGGCAAATAATTTAGACATGGATAAATCTCTATTTACTGGTATATGGGAATAGGTAACTTGCCATTCCTTGAATGCTGTTTGAACAGATTCTGGTAAGGTTTCAATGGTAACACCAATCTTATCCCACCAAACGAAAAACCAGTTGGGAATTTTGTTTTTAAGTACATCGGGACAGACTCGGATAAACCAAGTATGGTTGTGGATTGGATTCTGGTAATAGAAAACTTGGGTAAAGGAATTAATATAATCCCAATAACTGTAACGAGATTCTGTTGTATGACTGGATTCAATAGTACGGGTGGTATGAGGATTAATACCCCAATTGGCAAGAGGCATGATACTCCTGACCGTTGTTTTACTGTATTGAATCGGGCTGGTGGATTTGTTAGGATCATGAAGCGTATGCTTAATGTCCAAAGATGCTGTTTCGATGATAATTTGTTCATAAACATATCGGTACTGATTAAAACGGGGAGGAGACTGTTGAGTCGTTAAATAACGTCTCTTTATCTCCCATGGATCTTTCATCCAATTTTTATCATTCTGTTCAATGAATAATACTGTTTCATCCACATTTATGTTTGGGATATACTGTTCTGGTAATAGGAGAACATCCTTTACAGTAGGTTGGCTAGAAGAAGCCGAAGAGTTGCTGGTCTGAGAATTTAGAGTAGGAAATTCTGTATAGTACAAATTTGCTCTGCCTCGGCCTCTTTGACCGCGGCCACGGCTTCTACTGGTCATTCTTGCAAGTATTCTCTTGTTAGAAAATCCGGTAAAGAATTCTATTTTCCTTTGATATATTCAATATCAAAGTCGAATACTGATAAAATACACTGCCAAGTGGCAAATATCTGTTTAGAAGTTAGATTTTGAACATTCTTTTTAAATATCTGTTTTGCAGCTGAGCAATCAACTCGAATTAAAAAGTGCTGATTTAAAAGATCATCTTGAAATTTTAAAACACATTTAACAATGGAAAGACATTCTTTCTTTATGGTATGATAATTCAAAGAAGGTCCTTTCCAAACTCCTGAAGTAAAACGGATAAGATCCTCCTTTTTACTATTAGGATTAAATTGTTTTAAAATGCCACCATATCCTGTATTAGAAGCATCAGTTTGAACAATCTTCTTTCATTCAGGATTGGGTAAAGAGAGGCAAGGTAGCTGTTTAACTCTAGTTTTGATCTTTTGGACTGCATCAGTATGTTCAATAGTCCAAGGCAAAGGGTTTTTTCTTAACCGGGTGTACAGTATAGCAGCATCCTGGGAAAGATTAGGGTAATAGTCTCTAATATAATTTAGACTTCCCAAAAATCTTTGCAGTTGATTAATATCTTTAATTTCATCCGAAAATTTGGATGCAAATTCAATACATCTATCAATTGGAATAATAGTTCCATTGGAAATATTATGTCCGAGAAATCTGATTTTTATTTGGAAAAGTTTCATCTTAGGAGCAGAAACTACCAAACCATTTTTTATGATAACATTTTTAAAAATGTTTAAATGCTTAATATGTTGTTCAATTGATGAAGAGAAAATTAAGACATCATCAATATAACAGATAATAAATTCAGTAAAAGGATTAAAAATATCATTCATGATATGTTGAAATTCAGAAGGTCCGTTTTTGACACCAAATGGAAGAACATTCTATTCATAATGTCCAAAAGGTACTGTAAAAGCAGTTTTATAAGTATCATGCTCTCTGATTTGTATTTGCCAAAATCATGATTTCATATCAAATTTAGAGAAAATAGTGGCATCATGAAGTCTGTCAAGGAGGTCCTTCTTATTTGGAATTAGATATCTAATCCATTGAAGGGCTTCATTCAATGGTTTATAATTAATAACAAAACGGGGAGTTCCTCGTTCAATTTCGGAATTCTTATTGACATAAAAAGCTGTACAACTCCAAGGGGAAGTACTGGGTTTTATTAGCTTTTTCTGTTGAAGAGACTCAATTTCAGTTTTGCAAAGGAGTAAATATTCCTTCTTCATTTGGCTGGGTCTAGATTTGGTAGGAATATTTTTCTCATTGAAATTAGGAATGTAAGGGAGAGAAATAATATGTTTCTTCCTATTCCAAAATGCATTCGGGACATCACTACAGATTTCTGTCTGAAGAGTTTTGTGGATTAATTTTATTTTTCCCTGTAAAGAAGGCTGTAAAATTCTTTGTTCTGTGGAAAGAAACTTTATTTCTTTTTGGATGAAATTTATCTATTTTTCTTTTGAATAAATCATGTGCTTGACTTGATTTAATTCTTTAGTATAAAGTTCTGTTATGAATTCAAAAACAATATGTCTGTTATTAAGAGTAGTGTAAATACCTAAAGTATCTATTTTCGAGATATGCATTAAAAGACAAAGGAAAGGCGTGCCTAAGATGATACTTTGATTCATATTACGGATAAGGACAAAAGAGGTAGGTAAGCAAAGACCTTGATTACAGATTAAGGCTTCTGGAATTTTGTATTTAATATTCATAGTGTTACCACTAGCACTAGTTAAGGACTGAGTGGTTTTTTGGAAATATTTGGTAGGAATTAATCCTTCCTGAATACAGTTCATGTCAGCGCCACTATCAACTAGGGCAATGACATCTTTAATGATAAAATCTGATTTGATGACAAGAGTAATTCTAATATACCATTTTTGAAAAATCACTTGATTCATAAGCATTAAATACTGTTCAGAAGACTCTAGTTTATCAGAAGATCCAGTTTTTGAGGATTCTACATAATTATCCTGTTTATTGTTTAACTGTTGTTTGATACTATTTAAATCATGGAAGATGATAGTATTAGTATTTTGTAATTGTTTTATTTCAGATTTTAAAATATTAATTTCGTTTTTAAGATCCTGAATAGTAGTAGGTTTTTCAGCGGTGGAAACATCTTTTATGCGTCTCATAACTTCACGCATACTATACTGATCAATTGGAAGATTTTCTTCAGTTTTTTGATTTTTATAATAGATCTCTAAAAATTTTAATTTAATTTCGGGATCTTTTATATTTTCAGCTAAGTCAAGGAGAGATTTCTGGGTGTCAGTTAAGACATTGATGTTGGGACCTCTAACATCTAAACCATTCATCTCAACGATGGCTTTCCAATAATCAGCTTCAGCACTTGTTTTATAGTTATTAATTGTGCAGGTTTGACATTGCCCGTTGTCAGAATCGTTATCAGATTCAGAATAGATCTCAGCTAAACCATCTTCGGAGCCAAACTCAGAACTGCTGGTAGCTAAACAATTAATAATTTGCTGTTGGATATCCTCATCAAGGGACATTTCATTGAGTTTTTGTTTTAATTTGGATTTGTATTTATTAGCAAAATGTCCTGTTTTTCCACATTTATAACATTCAATTTTAGACTTATCTTTTTTCTTACTACTCTTCCTCTTCTTTGTAGATTTTTTAGGGGTTTTGTTATTAGAAGAAGATTTTTTAGAAGAGCGTTTTTGATAAGGTCTAGAGGTTTTAGATCTGTGCTGTTTTCTAGTCTTATGAGGATACTGTAATTTCGTATCATAAGAGAATTGATCGCAAAATTCTCCTATCTCATGTTTTTAGTGAGATTCTGTTTCTTCATTAATTGTTGAAGTTTCATGTCATTACATAAGGATAAACCTTCTTCAATAATTACTGAAATGAGATGACCATAGGAATACTGATCATAAGGGATACTCATTCGGTCATGCTTATCTCTAAGCTTTTTTCGGACTTTTTCAGCAAAGAAAGTAGGAAGGCCATCAACAAACTTGGCTTTCCAATGTTCACTGTTAGCGTCTGATCTTTGCATGACTTTCATCAAAAAGATATCTTTGTACCATCTAAAATGGGTTAAAGATAGGCATCGAAGGTTCTGGAGGAGCTCACGACTTCTGTCAGTGTTCATCTGACTAGGTCCAACAAAATGATGAAGGATAGCTTGAACAAGAGTGTAACAAGCATCCTCTCTTCTTGTGAGAAGGCTGGTAATAGGGTAAAGTTCTTCTTTGTAGGATTGAAGAACTTCAGTTCTCTGGATAGCAGTTAATACATTATCCCACCATCCCTTAAGGATGCCAGTAAATCCATTAACTAAGAAACGACAGATCTGGTGGTCTGTGTTATCATTCTGTTTACAGACAGTTGCATACATCAAGATATGATGGATGGTTTCGAAGATTTGATATTCTGTCTTACCATCAATATTCCATTCATAAATGGTTTTCCCATGGTAAGATTTTTGAGTATGAAGAAAGTCTTCTTCATAAAGAATATCCTGGGGGGTAGGTCTAGGATAGTAGTACCTACTATGTCCGGTTAGAGCCATACGATTAACAGGTTTTTGACTATAAGTAGTTTTATTAATATTCTGCATATCCTGAAAGTTATTCTGGATTTCTAACAAATGACTAGGAGAGATAACATCAGGGTTATCTGTATCACTGTCAGTATTGTTACTGGTGGAAGAGGAGTGTCTAGAAATAACATTAATTTGAGAAGAAGTAGTAGGTGCAGTCGTGAGTTTTAAATCTTTCATTTTGTTTAAAAGATTATCAATAAACTCATTGTCAGATTTAGAAGATTTCATTCTAAAATTACTGACTTCTAATGGCAGTTTTATGGTTACAGGTTGAAGTTCAGGCTTGTGGGGAACAACTTGACAGTTTTCATTAATATTATAAATTTGTTCCTCAATTCTGGTTAACTGTTTTCCTACAGTTTGGAGAAATAAATTAGTATAATTATTTTGTTTGGACAAGGGTAAAATATCTTTTATTTTAACCTCTTCTTGTTGATGGGGTATTTCAGATATATCAACATACGGAATGATGATCAAAGGTTTTAAATTATCATTTCCCGGACTAAGTTCAAGGGACTTGGGAGGAGGATGAATGGATTGAATGATATTACCATTAGTGGTGATCCAGTCCTTTTGGATTCCAGTTAAAACATTCAGTTGACTTTCAGGGTAAAATTCTGATTTTAATAAGAAATCATAATACCATTTAACAAATGATAAGATACACTGATTCTTATTCAGATAAGCATAATAACTATCTTTAATTTCTGCTAATTTTTTACTTTCATAATTTTTAAAATACCAATTTCTAAAATTTTGGTATTTATCCTGCATAAACTCCTGGTTTAAACATTGACGAATTTTACTATTGGGAGAAAAATCCATTAACATTCAAAATTCATATCACTAGCAGTTGGACTGTAAGGTCTTCTGTTTTGAGGAGTATTTGTTTCATAAATATCATGGGGTATTTGATTTTCAGAAACATGAATCCCTCTAATCAAGTCTTCATTTTTAACAGACTCATTCTTAGATTCTTGATAGACAGATTCTAAAGGATCAGACACAGATTGTCTGGAGGATTCAGGAAGATCAATATTATAAGAAACATTATTAATAGACCGACTATGAGTAAAAGGTCTTTGGAATTTTAAATAAATATTTCCATTACTGGTTTGGATGACATCCTCTATGGACTGTCTAATTATAGGCCTGGTAGGAACAGCATTCGTAATTTGCCATTGTTTTGGGAAAGTAATTTCTTCCCAAGGAATCATTCTGGGAATAGCCACTTGACTACTAAAAAGATTAGTGTCAATTAGGACAGTATGTCCTTGATGGCTTTGCTTACGGATATAAGGGTTTAAAGTAGTTAAAACTTTAAGATGGATACGGAATAATATGGCAAAAGGAGGAGATCCTGGCAGATACTCATAACCATGAGATATAATTCTCATTTCTAAAACTTTTGACAAATTATTATCAGTTAAGGCTACACTTAGATTCGGGTAAATATTGAAATATACTGGTCCATGAGCAAGACTAGTTTCAATAGCTCCCATAAGAGAGGCTTTCCAGTTGAGACACCTACTATCACGGAGGGTGCATTGAATACTGGTATTTTGGCCAAGTAAAGTCAAGGGTTTAAAAGCTACTTGGACAAGTCCTATGTGAACATATTTATATTTTTGCAGAAAAGGGTATAAGTCTTCAACATGCAACAAATATAAAATTTCATCATTATTCTGTAAAGGAACAGCATGCTCAAAAGTTTTGATAATTATTTTGCTGATAAAATCAAAGGTTCCAATTTTGTAAATAGTTTCTGGTTTGATTTTAAGAATAGTCCATTTATCTAAGGCTTCCTTTACATCCTGATAGGCAATTAGTTCAGTTGCTTCTAAGGTAGAAGCTGAGGCATTAGCTACTGTTGTCACAGATGAAGGGAAAAAATCAGTCATTTTTCAAAGTGACCATATATGCATAATTTATAAGTAATATATTCATTAATATGACAATAAATTAACATGGCTCTGATACCAAAGGAGGCAGGATCAAGATAGATACTTATTTAATTTAAGACAATATAATTTAAATAAATTAAATTATATGAAATGATATAATATAATATAATATAATATAATTTAACTTAACTTAACTTAAATTTAATTTAATATAATTAAATTTAACGTAATAAAATTTTATTAATTTAAATAAAATAGTATAATATAATATAATTTAAAATAAAATAAAATAAATAATTTAATATTATTTAAATAATATAATATAATATAATATAATGTGAATTAAATTTAAAATAAAATAAAATAAAATAAAATATAATTCAATATAATTTAAATTAATTAAATTTAATTAATTTAATATAATATAATAAAAAAATAAAATATAATAAAATAAATAATTCAAAATAAATAAATAAATTAAATAATATAATATAATATAATACAAAATAAAATAAAATAAATAAATATAATATAATATAATTTAATTTAACTAAATAAAATAAAATAAAATATAATAATATAATATAATATAATATAATATAATATAATATAATATAATATAATATAATACAAATTAAATTAAATAATATAATAAACTAAGTAGCATTTACTTAGTTCCACTGCTATACATAAAATAAAGTAAAAATAAACTAGGTAACATTTGCTTAATTTTTCACAATTACAATAAACTGCATATATTCTTGTGCATGTAGTATACATAGGTAGGAGCTTAGAAATCCGTTTGACATTCACTTATTTGTAGTGAATGTCGAATAGTCCTCAATTTGAGACTGTTATTGGATGTTTTGTCTCTCACTTAGGTGGTGCCAATTCATAAGGTGCGTTTTTATAAACGTTTGAGGATTTTTCAGCTGGTGTCTTTACATGTTCTCCGAGTGCATACTTAGACTAAGTTGTCTTGGTCTATTTCGTGTACTTGGAGACCATGGGGAGGTGCTGTTGAAATTTTCTTAAAATAGAAGAAACGTGCTCAAGATTGGCACTAGTGAGGAGACACATCTAGGAACGGGATAGAAGCCTAACCCCTGTATAGTGGAGATATATACTAGGTAAACTAAATTCAGGCATGGACCACATTCATGATTATTCTTGATCTAATTGGGTTTTTTCTTCAATTAAAGATGTCAGCCGACCGGAGTTGGATGTACCGTAGGATACAGATTGATGGGAGGGGATTAGTTGATGCGTACCGTGATGGGGTGTCCAATTTTATGAACAAAGCAATAGAACATATTGATGATCCGAACGGAAAGATGAGATGCCCGTGTCTCAAGTGTTATATTCACGTGGGTTTATGGATGGGTATTCGGTATGGATTCATCACGGGGAATCAACTGAGTTTAGAGAATGGACAGATAGTACTGTAGATAGTTATTCGACACAGTCGCCGATTTGGTTTGAGTTAACATACACACTAGCACTTCGCCATTGTATAGATGTCATGCATATAGAAAATAAAGTATTCGAGAACTTGTTTTACACCGTACTAGATACGAGTGGTAAAACAAAAGACAATGATAAAGCACATAAAGACTTGGAGGAAATGAATATCAGGTGGGAATAGTGGCTCTGACCTAACAACTAAAACCAAAACCTTCATTTTGTCTTACCAAGCAACAAGTTGAAAATATTTGCAAGTGGCTTAGCGCATTGAAGCTCCCAGATGAATATGCTTCTAACATATCTCGTTGTACTAAGGTTGAACAGTTGAAAATTACTGGGTTTAAAAGCCACGACTGTCATGTATTCATGTAGAAGTTGATGCCATTTGCATTTTGTGAGGTGTTACCGAGGAATATTAATTATACCTTTACCGTACTTTCAAATTTCTTCTGGGATATTTGCTCAACTGTTATAAGGTATAGTGATGTGGAGCAGATGGAGAAAAATATAGTGTTGACAATGTGCAAGCTCGAAATGATCTTACCACCGGAGTACTTTGACAACATGGAGCATTTGCCTATTCATCTACCATATGAACTTAAGCTTGGAGGATTGGTGCAATATCAATGGATGTATCCTTTTTAGAGGTAATATCACCTACATTGTTCAATATTCGTCATCTTTATAATTAATTTATCCGATGCCGTCATATTTTAGGTATATGCGACGATTAAAGTAGAAAGTTAAAAACAAAGCTCGTGTAGAGGGTTCTATTGATGAATGCTATACGTAGCAAGAGTTTGTCAACTTCTGCTCGTTATACTTTGACGATGTAGTCGCAACAAAGCACAGCCGTTTAAGTCGGAATGAGGTCGTCGATCCATCTGGTCATGCTGATGAGTTGGCTGTATTCACTTATCCGGCTAAACCATTTGGAAATGAGACGAAGACTTACCTAATCGATAAATATTTAAAGATTGTATCTACACACGTGCTTCTAAATATGCCTGAAGTATCGTCGTACATCAAGTATGTATTATTATAAGTTGAAGCTTTAATATCTAACGTCAATCAACAATTAAATAATAATATATTATTGTACGCAGTTCATTAGAAGCGAAAGCGCATACTTCTTACCCAGGGTTGACTACAACACAGATGGAAGCATTCACTAATGAAAATTTCCAACAGTGATTTAAGAGAAGGGCCGAAGAAGAGCATTTTAGAGATGTCATTTTAGGCCCGTACAAACTTATTAGTTCATTTTCAGGCTGCATCATCAATGGGTATAGATTCAAGGTTGATGACTTGAATGAACTGACATCAGTCAACTCTAGCATTGTCGTGTTGGGAAGTTGTTACGGAGATTCTGAGTCCAATTACTATGGACGATTAGAGGAAGTTGTTGTGCTTAATTATCCCGGGAGTAAAAAGGTCCTTATATTTAAGTGTCGTTGGTTTGATATTGCAAAGGGTGTTAAAATTGATCGTAATATAATCATCACAGTAGATATAAAGTCGAAGTTACAGTATGATGACATATTTGTGTTAGCTAACCAAGCAACTCAAGTGTACTACGCCACTAATGTCATAAATTATAGAACCCCCTGGTATAAAGTTGTCACAATGAAGACTCGGGCATTTGATGGTACTAATCTGTTTGGAACGGATGACCCGTTGCAAGAACAAGTTAGCAATTCCATCCACGTATTACTATATGATGATGATGTGGTGGGGGTTAATGTCGTTGACGTTCCCGATGTTGACGAAGTGGAGGAAGATGTGGTTGTCAGTCCGTATGTGGCCGTAGAAGATGATAGTGAGGAAGAAATTGATACGCAAGAGGAAGAGACAAAATCAGAGGATGAAAATGAATTTGATTCTGACGGGTTTCACGATGTACTATTTCTTAACTTATTCAAGTTTTTTAAAATAAATTACTACTAAAATCGAACATTAGAATAAATTAAATGAAATTTAATGTCATTTATGTCTGTTATTTCAGTAGTATAGCTATGCCTAGACATAACAGTGGAGGTGCCCGTGGTGGCGACCGTACAGGATCGGGTGACGGCTCCTAGGGCGGGTCGTCTTCATCAGATAGTGAGTTAATTTCGTTTGGGCCCAATAACACTTATTTTCATAATTTTTTAATAAAAAAATGTTTATTTACTATTTTTTGACAATGTCATAACTATATTATACATACAGATGTTAGACGTCAGCATCAGTGTTAGCGTTAGCGAGGGCCTAACCTTGGTCGATTAGATCGTCCACCGGCAGTTCCTAACACGGTTCATGTCGATGTCGGCTCGTTGGTGTAGGTTTCAACTATAATATATTATGTTCAATTAAAATGATATTATTATGTGATTAATAAATTAAAATAATCCATTCAAATTTTGTTTTCTAGTATTGTGGATGCGCTCGCTAAGACGATCGTACACGACATATGCCTGCAGCATCTCATGATTGGCTGCATGCGATTTAGCCACTACACGCGGTACGATGCCTACTTTATGGTGACAGTGTTAAGCTAGTTTCATGTAAGTCATCGAATTACATATATTAAATCACAAATTTGGTCATAGTAATTTACATATTGTTCAAATAGTTATTAATACGTACGTTATGTCCGTGTAATAGAGGTATTATAGATATGAGGCCGGCATCACTGACGCGGATGATGACGCTATTATTATCGCACACATTTTGAAGAACTATACCGGCTGGCTGTACGAGATGCGACAGAAGGCAGTCCGGGTAGTTGAAGAATCGCCCGAGACTACTATACGGGATCATCAGCCGTCAGAAGTATCAGATGCAGCATGGGCTGCCATGCGTACGTACTGGGATGATGCTGCCTTCAAGACCATGTTAGGTTTGTAATATTCATGAATGCAATCAAATTGCACAAATAAGCGGAAACGTGGAAAAATCAGATTTTTAAAATTTTACAAACCATATACCCGGATCATCCTTTATGCATAATTATTAATTAAACGAAAAGATAAAGAATAAGAATCATACCCTTGAAGATTCGAGCTTCCTCAGGTACGAGTTCACCTCCAAATCCTTTTGCGTTTAACTTGAATCCACCGGGTTTGGTTCCTTCCTCTGATCAACGTTAGCCACCCAAATGTTTGGCCTCTAGAGGTGATCCACCAAGGAATAAGAAAGATTCAAGAAGATGAGTATTTGGCTAAACCTTAGTTTTCTATCTCTATAGAAAAAGAGCGTACTCTCCAATAATTGGAATCACGTCTGTTGTGAAAAAGTCAACAATAACTCTACACCCATAATAAGGCTCCTCTTATTTATAGATGTAGGCATCCCTTATTAACAATTAACTAATTAGGTTTTATTTTAATTAATTAAACTCTTTTAATTAATTAGCCTCCTAATCTTATTAGGATATTATGAGAGTACTTTTATTAATTAATTCTCAAACTCCTTTAGAAATTAAGTAATAATAATAGTAATAATAATAATAATAATACTCCTCTTATTAATTTATATTTAATATTTTCAAAATATTAAATAATAAATATTAAGCTATTTAATTTATTCTATAACCATAGATTAAATTAATTATACTTAATTTATTATTACGATTATGCCATTTGCTTCTTAAATAATTATTCTTCCTTTTATGGTGTGACCCTTTAGGTTCTCCATATTAAATCGGTTGTGAATAAATCAATTAGAACAATTCTAATCTTATTTAAATAAATAAATTAAGCTATTAATTTATTCAAATAAATAATATTTATTCTATAATAGGGATAAGCCTCCCTAGCGATTAACGACTTTCCAGATAATATAGATTTTAACATTAATTATAAAAGAACCTTTGAGTAAATAGTTACCGTTCAATTCAATCCTTCCACCATACAATGTCCCAATTAAATATAAGACATAGAGAATTATTGTCAAGTCTTATTTTATTTAATTATATCTATTTCGACTCTTAAATGCACAACTCCAAATAATGTAAATTAGAAACTCCTTTCTAATTTCATTCTACTTTGGCCAAGGACTACTGGTTTGTCATTTATCGAATCACATAAGACATTTCTCTTCTTTTACTAGAAGTGGTAGATTCTTTATTGATCATATATTATCTCTATGTACAACTTATTATACCCAAGCATACCCTTTGATATACCCTAAGGATTTTAAGGAATAAGTTAAAGTATAACTCATCATACACAAGATACTATGATGATCTCAAGTCCAAGGATCACTTGTACTACTATCACTACAGGAATTCCTATTGACAGGTAAGTAAAACTCCATTAGGTATTCCTTAGCGAGCCACTTTCAGTGAACTTATTCTCTAATAAGCACCTACATACTTGCTTTAGTGTCTCCACACAAATGATCATGAGATTAATTATCCTCATCCAATGAGCAAGCAACGTATGTACCAATCTATCCGGATTCACTAATCTCTTATTTAGTAATCCAACGATTGGGAGCTATTTAAGTTTTAAGCTTTTTAAGAATTTAGATCTCATTAGAATAATCATCATCATTATTCTAAAAGTATTGCTTAAAACTATGGGTTTATCACATATTATAAAACAGCATCATGTAGATAATTAAAAGCCTTTAATAAATTAATACTTTTTATTAAAAAATAAATAAGATTGTTACAAAGTATATGCTTTATCATCAAACATGATTGGCTTGTGTGCATAATACTTTCAATCTCCCACTTGCACTAAAGTCAATCGCCATAGTATCTCATACCCTTCTTCTCTAAGTGACGATTATCCTGCTGTTGGATAAGCTTTAGTTAATGGATATGTAATATTTTTCTTGAGAGTCCACTATCTCTATAGTGATTTCCCATCTTCCAATGATTCCTATAATCAAATGAAAGTGCCACAACACATGTTTAGATCCAAGATGAGACTTAGGAACTATTCCTAGTTTTGTAATAAACTTTTCATCCAAACAATCAACTTATAGCTTCACTTACAACTATATACTCTGTCTTTATCACTAAATCAGTAACTCTTTGCTGTTTGAAACCTTTCTAGTTCACTGCACCACCGTTCAAGGTAACACTTTACTTTAAAGTGGATTTCGGTCGTCTTGGTCTGTTTAAAAAAAACTTGAGTCTTTTAAGCCCTTTAGTTTTAATTCAGACCCACCATGAATATGATCACATCCTTAGTGCCGATTAAGTACTTTAAGATATTTTTCACTGACTCATAGTGAACTTCTCCAGAATATGACTGATCAACATCAGGTCTCGTACATTTCATTGCATACATGATAATTACTCACGAGATTTTTCTTTTATGAGTCTATGGGGACTATTAAGAGAGATACACTCCATGGCTCATCAACATGAGACATCTCTTGGAGTTTGTCATGCTAAACGACTTTAGCATCAAATGAATATACGTTCCTTGGGTTAAGTCGAGCATCCTCTTAAATCTATCTATATAGATTTGTATCTCCATTTACAATACTCTTTCCAAATCATTCATGGAGGAATGTTTCGACAATTTTATCTTTATTGATTCTAGCATTGGCATGCCATTCCTTATCCGTAGTATATCAATATATAATACTAGGAATGTCACGATGCTCCCACTGACCCTTTTGTATACACTAGGTTCATTCTTATTTTTGATAAAATCAAACTCCTCTTTTGATTGTTTCATCAAAACGAATGTTCCATTTTTGAGAAGATTGCTTTAATCTATTTCTTTGAGTGTCTACAACTCTTACATCATCGTATATAACTGGATCATCATCTTCTATGATGCGTACCTCATCATCATCATTTATGATGAATCCATACCTCCTAGGTATCTTCGGTATTTTTCCAGATTTACGATTCGGTTATGGTACAATAGGTCTATCTACAGGTTCCTCTTATTTGACTTATAGTGTTTTATGGTTTTTGAACTCTTTAAGATCTATTATCCTCCCACTAGCCCCTTTAATGATAAACACCTTTATCTTAGAAGGTAGCGTGTTTCGCAACAAATACCTTTTGCTAAGTAGGATTATAGAACATATATCCTAAACTTACTTTAGGATGTCCCATAAATCTATACTTGTCAAATCTTGTCCCAAGCTTATCCTTTGAAACCTTTTTCACATAAGCTGGACAACCCCTTATCTATAGGTTAAGATTAGGAATCCTCCCTGTCCATAACTCTTATAGAATCTTGGGGTCGAATTTTGATGTTACACTTTCGTAGATATGCAGCCATTTCTAGGACATTATCCCAGAAGGATACTGGAATGTCGTTAAAATCATTATGGACCGTACCATGTCCAACAAGGTACAATTTTTTCTTTAAGATACGTCAATCAATTATTGTGTATCAGGAGGCGTCCATTATGAGAAAACCATTTGAGATGATCTAGAAACTTATTACACAATTATTTATTCCTTGATCTAATCAAAGAATCTTAATACTTTGCCAATTTATTTCACTTCTGAATTCTTTGAACCTTTCAAATAATTCACACTTGTATTTCAGCAAATACACACTTTTAACTCTTTGAATGATCATCTCCTTTTCTTATACTAGTTTGTTCAATTTGTAAAATTATTTTCACGTAAGTCAAGTATACAAAATTCATTAAATAATATTCCAGTTTTATACAAAACATTATTATTATAAATAGAACAACAATTGTTCTTAAATATAATACCAAAAATTTCATTGTCCAACAACAAAATGAAAATAATATTTTTAACAAGAACTGGAATACAATAACAACTTATTGACTTAATAGATTTGCCCGTAAGCAATGCTAAACTATAAGTTTTTATGGCTAATGTAGCAACCTTTGTTTCATTTTCCACACATAGGATTACTTATCTTTGTTTAACTTTCTACTTCTGTTTGGTCCCTTCATAAATCTATATTTGTGAGAACCAAAGTCAGTATCCAATACCCTAGTAGAACCTTGACTTAAAGAAAAATTTATTTTAATCATGAACAAAAACTATATTTGTAACCGAAGCTTCACTAAGCTTCTTCTAGTTAGCCTCTACAAGATACTTCTCACAGTTTCTTTTCTAATATTCAAGCTTATTGTAGTGGAAGCAAAATCCTTTGCTATCCTTATCAGTTTTGTTTTTATTATCCTTTGTTTTTGCCTTTTTCTATTTACCTTCTTAAAATCATTTTCTCTTCAGAAGATCCTCTGGCCGTAAGACTTGCTCTTTCTTGGTTAGAAAGTGACTCTCAACATTTTTCAACATGTTAAGCAAATCAGCGAGGCTGATATCTAAATTGTTCATATGAAAAATTCACAACAATTATGAAAAGAGTCTGGGAGTGAGTGCAAGATCAAATCTTGGCTCAACTCTCCATCCATGACAAAACCTGTTGTCCTAATTGTTCAATTCGATTGATCATGTTAAGGACTTTTGTCTGTATTGTAGTGTCATCGGTCATTCTAGATCGGAAGAGCTCCTTAGATATCTGATATCTATCAGTCCTACTTTCCTCACCATCAACTACTTGACGTGCAAGAGTATAGTAGAAGCATCCATAGTTTCATGCTGACATTGAAGCTCGTTACTCATGGATACGAGCATGATGCATTGAGCCAACCTTGCATCATCTTGCCACTTTCTAAAAGCAGCAATATCTTCCTCAAAGGCATTGTCTGCAACCATTACAGGGATAGGTGTATTAAGGACATAAGATAAATTTTTAGCCATGAGAACTATTTTCAAATTCCTTAACCAATCCGTTTAATTCGGTCCGGTTAAATAGTATCTAATATGCTTCGCAGTGATAATAATTTAGACATTATAAAATTCTGTAAATAAATTTATAATTTAACAACATTATAGCATACATTCTTTTATTAATTACCAAAACAATTTAGGTCTTGTTTTAAATTGGTATCTTCCACTATTTTTATCAAACTATATTTCCCTCACTTATATAGTTCGATAAAATCTAATTAAAGATTTGCTAGTGAGAATAAGGATCCCATTTCAAATATATATAGCCTTGTGGTTATACAACAAACTATATAAATAAATAGGCAAACAACTCTTGTCAATTACATCAACTATGTAACTCCTTGTATTTTGCCTCTTAGATTATTTTGATCAAGTGGTGGCACATCCGAATCAAAATTATTCAAGTTAAGTCCAACCTAGCACTCCATATATTCAAAAACGAAAAATATTATCCTTGTGGTGACACAACAAAACAATATTGTTCAATTTTCTTTATAAGCATCAAATGTGATAAAATTAACATCTCAAAGAATTAAGATAAGCATTGTGGTGACACAACAAACTTATAAAAATTAATTGATACTCTATTATTTTTATCATGCTAGAAGGCGACGTTCGATATTCCAAATATCTTTGAACACTTAGGACTTAATATAAAAATTTGAGGGGTTTGTTATTAATTTGTCTCATCTTGTTTAGCTCGCATGCACACACACACACACACACACACACACATAGTATAAGCATGCACGTATAAAATACTATATTCTACTCGGATTGATTATGGATTTTACTCTAGTTTGGTTCACTAGAGCCACCAAGTGAACCAAAAGGTCAAACCTAGGGTACAAGAATTAAAATTAAATATAACTATTACATTTAAATCCTGGGTTCCATTACAAACGGATCTTCAAGCGCTCCTTGCTCCTTGATCTCCAATTCTTCAAAATTAATTCTAACTATTACTATTACAAAACTATTTAAAAACAAATAGAAACCTTAATCAGCAGTCAATGGAAAGTACATAGGAGGGAGTTAGAATTTACATTAAGAAAAAATTGGAGAAGACGAGGTACACATATCCCATTTAATAAAACACATACATTCATGCATCCAACTAAAATAAAATCCAATCACATTGGTCAATAGTCCATAATCAATTCCATTTATTATCATACACATCACCATATGCATCAATAAATAACATTCATCTCATGAATAATAAACATTCAATATATATATTGATATCATTTAATGGACAAATTTAGTTAGTATAAAATTTAATTTTGGATCAAAATAAACTCCTTTATTTTAATCTAAATTTAAATCAAAATAAACCTCTTTTATTTTAATTTATCTAATTTTGAATAAAATAAACTATTTATTTTAATCAAAATCTTTAATCAAAATAACTCATTTATTTCAATTAATTATGGAATCCAATTCTAAGTATATAAAAAAAACTCATTTATTAAAGGAAACACGAATTCTCTTTCCTATTCACAAAAAAAACTCTTTTATTTTGAATAATATGAAATCTTATTCCATATCTAAATAAACTCCTTTATTTAAGGAAACATGGAATTCAATTTCAACTCTAATTAGTTATCATGAAATTCAATTCCAACTCTAATTAGTTAGCATAAAATTCCAATTTTAAAATTAAAATAAACCTTTTATTTTAAGGTTAACATAAACCTTTTATTTTAAGATTAAAATAAACTTTTATTTTAATTATAAAATAATTAAGAATATTATATATATATATATATATATATATATATATATATATATATATATATATATATATATTATAAAAAAACAATATAAATTATAAAAAACCGTTACATATATTATAATATATATAAGTAACATGCACGTGAATCTGCTGGATCCTATTGATCTCTTAAGTTATATATATATATACAGAAAGGATCAAGAGTAGAACTCTTAAGTAGTAGAACTCCCTTAAATAATAGAATTGTATCAAAACGACGTAGCTTTGATAAGACGCGGTGGCATTTTTGTAAATACCATGCCACCGCGTATTTACAAAAATGCCACCGCGTCTTATCAAAACTACGTCGTTTTGATACAATTCTATTATTTAAGGGAGTTCTATTACTTAAGAGTTCTACTCTTGATCCTCTCCTATATATATATATATATATATATATATATATATATATATATATATATATATATATAAGCGCAGTAAGATTCCTTCCTTTATTAACTCCATGAAGCATCAGGCTCACATGCCACGCGAATCAAGAATAAGGCACATCGAAATTCAGTTCGTGAATAACAAGCTTTGTGAATTGGCGATTTTTTTTATAAATAAATTTTATACAACAAAATTATGCCCAATTAAATTATTCTAAACATATATCAATATACATATCAAATAAAAATAATTAATAATCCGTATAAAGATTTGGCTCTGATGCCACTGTTAGGTTTGTAATATTCATGAACACAATCAAATTGCACAAATAAGCGGAGACGTGAAAAAATCAGATTTTTAAAATTTTACAAACCATATACCCAGATCATCCTTTATGCAGAATTATTAATTAAACGAAAAGATAAAGAATAAGAATCATACCCTTGAAGATTCGAGCTTCCTCAAGTACGAGTTCACCTCCAAATTCTTTCGCGTTCAACTTGAATCCACCGGGTTTGGTTCCTTCCTTTGATCAACGTTAGTCACCCAAATGTTTGGCCTCTAGAGGTGATCCACCAAGGAAGAAGAAAGATTCAAGAAGATGGATGTTTGGCTAAACCCTAGTTTTCTATCTCTATAGAAAAAGAGTGTACTTTACAACAATTGGAATCACGTCTGTTGTGAAAAAGTCAACAACAACTCTACGCCCGTAATAAAACTCCTCTTATTTATAGATGTAGGCAACCCTCCTTAACAATTAAGGAATTAGGTTTTATTTTAATTAATTAAACTCTTTTAATTAATTAGTCTCCTATTCTTATTAGGATATTATGAGAGTACTTTTATTAATTAATTCTCAAACTCCTTTAGGAATTAAATAATAATAATAGTAATAATAATAATAAGACTCCTCTTATTAATTTATATTTAATATTTCTAAAATATTAAATAATAAATATTAAGCTATTTAATTTATTCTATCACAATAGACTAAATTAAATGTACTTAACTTATTATTACGATTATGTCATTTGCTTCTTAAATAATTATTCTTCCTTTTATGGTGTGACCCTTTAGGTTCTCCATATTAAACCGGTTGTGATTAAATCAATTAGAACAATTCTAATCTTACTTAAATAAATAAATTAAGCTATTAATTTATTTAAATAAATAATATTTATTCTACAATAGGGATAAGCCTCCCTAGCGATTAACGACTTTTTAGATAATATAGAATTTAACATTAATCATAAAATAACCTTTGAGTAAATAGATACCGTACAATTCAATCCTTCCATCATACAATATCTCAATTAAATATAAGACATGAAATTACTGTCAAGTCTTATTTTATTTAATTATATGTATTTCGACTCTTAAATGTATAACTCCAAATAATATAAATTAGAAACTCCTTTCTAATTTCATTCTACCTTGGCTAAGGACTACTAGGTTGTCATTTATCGAATCACATAAGACATTTCTCTTCTTTTACTAGAAGTGATAGATTCTTTATTGATCATACATTATCTCCATGTACAACTTATTATACCCAAGTATACCCTTTGATATACCCTAAGGGTCTTAAGGAATAAGTCAAAGTATAACTCATTATACACAAGATACTATGATGATCTCAAGTCCAAGGATCACTTGTACTACTATCACTATAGGAATTCCTATTGACATGTAAGTAAAACTCCATTAGGTATTCCTTAGCGAGCCACTTTCAGTGAACTTATTCTCTAATAAGCACCTACATACTTGCTTTAGTGTCCCCACCCAAATGATCATGAGATCAATCATCTCCATCCAATGAGCAAGCAACGTATGTACCAATCTATCTGGATTCACTAATCCCCAATTTAGTAATCCAATGATTGGGAACTATTTTAGTTTTAAGCTTTCTAAGAATTTAGATCTCATTAAAATGATCATCATCATTATTCTAAAAGCATTGCTTAAAACTATGGGTTTATCACATATTATAAAATAACATCATGTAGATAATTAAAAGCTTTTAATAAATTAATACTTTTTATTAATAAATAAAAAAAATTGTTACAAAGTATATGTTTTATCATCAAACATGATTGGCTTGTGTGCATACTACTTTCAGACCAAGTCAGAGAAGATGAAGAATAATCGAGGCCAACTACGTATTCTACATACTTCTGGCTCATAAACATTTCAGGAGGTTAAGTTGGTATGCATTTATATTTAGTTTAGTTTAATATTAAAATACATCTATAGTAAAGTAAGGTGAAATTAATTAATGTATGATTTAGGCCATACGGAGCACCATGGGTCGACCTCCTACTATGATGGAGTTTTGGGATAGAGTCCATACGCCGAAGGATTCGACTTCGAGGTCGACAATGTCTCCCGTAACATTAGCTATATGGGTACTACATTTACTACAATGATTATAATTTAGGATCATATTACGTAATTAATATGATGATACCGAGTTAACTCACATGTACATATATTAAATTACAGGACCGATTTGAGAAGCTCCGGGCCACGCGTGTAGCTGAGTTGCAGGAAACTAGAGGAGATCCCGAGACGTTAGATTCTACTATCCATCCGCCTGAGATTAGTTTATCTCAGGATGAGGAGATGGCTCTTTGGGTCGCGTCTTAGGATCCTTCTAGTAGCACTACTGGTCTGTATCGAGTGCTGGGGTTGCCGAGGATACCAACCTATACACTACCTGGAGGTATAATATTTTAGTATAGATTTCTCGTTCATGAATTTCGACGGATTTTGATTATTATTGATATTATATTTAATTTTGCAAGCACTAGCTGGCATCTGCATCCGAGAGCCCCCGTGGGACCATCACATATAGGCGTTGGCTTAGACGACGCTATGTTCTAGAGGGTTATAGCAGCGGTGTCAGAGCGATATGGTACGGATCCTTTATTCCGTCATCAGGACCTCCCCAGCCGTGCTCCGTCTCCACCAGCTAGCTCAGGACATCGCAGCTGGTGCCATCGCTGAGAGTACGGGTATCCCTCCGGAGCAGTTCACCGAGATACGTAACAAGGTGGTTCGGATGGTGGTTACCTTACTCTTGGACACTTTTAAGCCGCTGTTGAGTCAGCCCTCGACTACTCAAGTATACTATTCATTTTAAATTTCCGTATTCTACATGTTATTTAATTTTCATTTATTTACATCTTTAATTTTATTATATATATGGACTAATGAGTTATATTTTTAATTGTATCAATAAGATGCTCATTCTGATAATGAGCGGAGAGATGACGTCGATGATGATTTTTATACGCCAGAGCAGCAGTGTCGACGTCCGCCGGTAGTACTACTGGCTTGACTTAGTTGATATTTGACATTTTTTAGTTTAAACCTTGTACATAATAAATTTTTGTATATATTATGGAGTATTGTACGTAGTTCAAGAGTATTTTTGTATATCTTATGGAGAATAGGACATATTGTACTTAATATAGAGTATGAAAATGTTTTTGTTGGACTTGTATGCATGTGAAGAAAAGTTATATATGTTGGACTTGTATGCATGTGATTGGAAGGTTATTATTATGTTGACTGTGCTGTTGGAAATATAAACAGGTTTGCAGGTATAAAAATGTGGGTTAAAACCCTGGATGTTGCCAAAACAGAGCAGATATTGAAAAAAACACCCTCTTATCCTCGACAAAATAAGGTAAACCCGACGGAATTTCGTCAGGAATAATCCCTTTTACATTTTTTCGGGATGTTCCACGTGGCAGCTTAATACTGATTGAATAAGATCGATGTAACATATTCGGTCAAGGATAGAATAAACTTGATGGAATATTCGATTGACCATATGTCCGTCGGAATTAGTAATCCTCGACTGAAATCTCGATGAAAATTTCGACGTGTTTAAACCCGACCGATTCCTCGACTAAATATTCTATCAGGATTAAGTTATCCTCGACAGAATATCCTTAACCTCGATGGAATATTCCGTCGGAAATAAACCCTTTTCTTGTAATGAATACTTCATATTATTGATTCAATAATTATTACAGTAGCAGCCACACAACAACTCATATTATTAAACCAATAATTGACACGACACGATAACTAATATTATTTGATATAATATTTTTAGACCATTTAGCATTATTGGCAATGTCAAAAAGTTCGGTCAAGGAAATGAGTTATTTAATTGTGTGTCATTTCTACGGAAGAGCCCCTCTTTTCTAGAAATAATCTGGTTGTCAGTGTTTTGAGTCAGTAATATTAATTAGGAGTAATTATTGAAAGATTGAAAAGGTAAAAATATTTGATTAAAGATAAGTATGATAAGTAATGTGTTGTAGATGTGACGTTCTCAAATTTGGGTTCTTGAAACCCTTATTCAGTGCTTCACGATAACCACCATTCAAAATAATAAAACATCAAACTTATATAAAGTTATTACATCAGAGTTTGACTACCCAGGTATGATAACCTTTAAAGTCTTATTACATGATAGTTTAATATTTACAATATACAAACTATCTATTACATAACATCACAGCTATTCAACAGCTTTTCCTTTCCCTTTATCCTTACCAGATGCCTCTACTCGATCTTGAGTAACTGAAAAAATTTATAACAAAGCAAGAATGAGCATTTAATTTCTCAGTAAGTAATAACATTTGTAAATATCTTAACAAGAAATAACTTTTTTTGTGAAGCATGCTTTGGCAGTGTAACAAAACTGTAAAGCAAATAAATCTTGAATCATTCATATCAATGAAACAATATATCAATATTTGAAGAGCTGTCTAGTCATTAGACCATGAACATTATTTTCAATTTCTTGAATAGGTCCTATTAAAATTTTATCTGTGAACCATCTTGTCTTACGGGCACGGTGGGTGATCAGCCATTTATGCCCTGTAATGATTAATATTATATTAAACAGAAATTTTCTTATCTTCAACGTCATACTTACAGAGTGCAATATAAAATATCCCAATTCAGGGATTATTCAATCTCGGACTGGAATCCAAACTATATCAATATAGTTGGACAGCTCAAATCATATCACAGTAATATTTCAAGGCTTAATATAAAAGAATTGAAATACTTTAATCAATGTCTAGCCAGAATAAATGGCATAGACTATCTTTAATCTGTTCATGAATATTGGATTTCATCTAATATATATGATAACATCTTAACCATTCTCTTGATGCTGATTGGAATAAAAAGGTTTTACTACCTTGTATTATTTATAAGTACATGAGAGACAGTTCAAAATTTAGAGAACTTGCCTACATATAAAGAAATCCAACATGCTTGCTTAATAAAGTGTAAGATTTAGATACTTGCCTTGTTTGTTGACTATGCATAAAATTCAGCTTAACTTGTTCTCATATATCATACACAATTATATTTTAGCATTTACAAACATATTAGTTAAGTATCCAAGTCACATAACCTGTATGTTGATATATCACATAACCACATTGATCATGTCTTTGGTTTGTGTTTTTACTCTAGAGTCACTTGTATACATTTTTCAAATACCTCATCCATATCCTTACCGTAAACATTTTCATCTTTAATAGGGTTTGACATAATCCCAGTTCATGAATCTCATATAATCTTAGCTCATATTCCTTTTGTGTCTTACTATATGAATATTTCCTAATTTCCTTTATAACTTAAGTATTCAAAGTGAATACATAAGTTATTTCATGATTTGACAATAATTGTATATTATAGGAATAGAATTACAATTTTCAATTTACTTCACAACTCAAATTGACAAACTATTTACTTAAACTCATTGCATTTCTAAGTTATGCCAAACGACCCTTTTGTAGCATTAACATCCCTTTAAGTTACTAACAGCTCCAACTTGTGAGTCGGTAATATTAATTAGGAATATTTATTGAAAGGTTGAAAAGGTATAAATAATTGATTAAAGATAAGTATGATAAGTAATGTTTGGTAGATGTAACGCTCCCAAATTCGGGTTCTTGAAACCCTTATTGAGTGCTTTACGATAACCACCATTCAACATAATAAAACATCAAAATTATATAAAGTTATTACATCAGAGTTTGACTACCTAGGTACGATGACCTTTAAATTCTTATTACATGATAGTTAAATATTTACAATATACAAACTACCTATTACATCACAACACAACTACTCAACAACTTTTCCTTACCATATGCCTCTACTCGATCCTGAATAATTGAAAACATTTATGACAAATCAAGAATGAGCATTTAATTGCTCAGCAAGTAATAGCATTTGTAAATATCTTGACAAGAAATAAATGTTTTCTGTGAAGAATGCTCTGATAGTGTAACAAAACTGTAAAATAAATAAATCTTAAATCATTCATATCATGAAACAATATATCAATATCTGAAAAGGTGAGAGGTCATTAGTCGACCATGAATATTCTTTTCCATTTCTTGAAAAGGCCCTATCAAAATTTCATCTATGAACCGTCATGTCTTACGGGCACGGTGGGTGATCAACCCTTTATGCCCTGTATTGATCAATACTATCTTAAATAGAACAATTTTTATGTTCAACGTCACCACTCCCAGAGTGCAATATAAAATATCCCAATTCAGGCATTGTTTAATCAAGAACTGGAATCTAAACTATATCAATATAGCTGGACAACTCAAATCACATCATAATAACATTTCAAGACTTAATATAAAAGAATTGAAATACTTTAATCTATGTCTAGCCATAAAAAAGGGCTTAGACTATCCTTAATCTGTTCATGTATATTGAATTTCGTCTAATATACATGTTAACACCTTAACCATTCTCTTGAAGCTGATTGGAATAAAAAGGTTTTACTACCTTGTATTATTCATAAATGCATTGGAGATAGTTCAAAATTTAGAGAATTTGCCTACATATGAATAAATCCAATATACTTGCTCAATAAAGAGTAAGATTTAGATACTTGCCTTGTTTATTGACTATGAATAAAATTCTGCTTAACTTTTTCTCATAATTCCTACACAATTATATTTTTGAATTTACAAACATATTAGTCAAATATACAAGTCATATAATCTATATGTTTATATATCACATAACCACACTGATCATGTCTTTAGTTTATGTTTTTACTCTAGAGTCACTTGTATACATTTTTAAATACCTCATCCATATCCTTACCATAAACATTTTATTATTTAATAGGGTTTGACATAATCCCAGTTCATGAATCTCATATAATTTTTGTTCATATTCCTTTTGTGTCTTACTATATGAATATTTCATAATTTCCTTCATAACTTAAGTATTGAAGGTGAATACATAAGATATTTCATGATTTGACTATGATTGTATATTATAGGAATAGAATTATAGTTTTCAATTTGCTTTGCAACTCATATTGACAAACAATTTACTTAAACTCATTGCATTTCTAAGTTATGCCAAAACAACCCTCTTGTAGAATTAAAATCCCTTTAAGGTATTAACAGCTCCAACTTGTAAGTCGGTAATATTAATTAGGAATATTTATTGAAAGATCAAAAAGGTATAAATAATTGATTAAAGATAAGTATGATAAGTAATGTGTGGTAGATGTGACGCTCCCAAATTCGGGTACTTGAAACCCTTATTCAGTGCTTCACGATAACCACCATTCAACATAATAAAACATCAAACTTATATAAAGTTATTACATCAGAGTTTGACTACCCAGTAACGATGACCTTTAAATTCTTATTACACGATAGTTAAATATTTACAATATACAAACTATCTGTTACATAGCATCACAACTACTCAACTGGTTTTCCTTTCCCATTATCCTTACCAGATTTCTCTACTCGATCCTGAGTAACTGAAAACATTTATAACAAAGCAAGAATGAGCATTTAATTGCTCAGCAAGTAATAGCATTTGTTAATATCTTAATAAGAAATAAATATTTTCTTTGAAGCATGCTTTGATAGTGTAACAAAACTGTATAGGAAATAAATCTCGAATCATTCATATCAATGAAACAACATATCAATATCTGAATAGCTGAGAGGTCACTAGACCATGAACATTCTTTTACAATTCTTGAAAAGGTCCTACCAGAATTTAATTTGTGATCCGTCTTGTCTTACAGGCACGGTGGGTGATCAGCCCTTTACGCGCTGTATTGATCAATATTATCTTAAACAAAATAATTTTTATATTCAACGTCACTACTCCTAGAATGCAATATAAAATATCCAAAGTCAGGGATCGTTCAATCTCAAACTGGATTCCAAACTATATCAATGTAGCTGGACAACTCAAATCATATCACAGTAATATTTCTAGACTTAATATTATAGAATTGAAATACTTTAATCTATGTCTAGTTAGAACAAATGACTTAGACTATCTTTAATCTGTTTATACATATTAAATTTCATCTAATATACATGATAACATCTTAACCATTCTCTTGAAGCTGATTGGAAAAGAAGGTTTTAATACCTTGTATTATTCATAAGTACATGAGAGACATTTCAGAATTTAGAGAACTTGCCTAAATATGAATAAATCCAACATACTTACTCAATAAAGAGTAAGATTTAGATACTTGCCTTCTTTGTTGACTATGGAGAAAACTCAGCTTAACTTGTTCTCACAGATCCTGCACAATTATATTTTTGCCTTTACAAACATATTAGTCGAGTATCCAAGTCACATAACCTGTATGTTTATAAATCACATAACCACATTGATCATGTCTTTGATTTGTGTTTTTACTCTAGAGTCACTTGTATACATGTTTCAAATTTCTCATCCATATCCTTACCATTAACATTTTCCTCTTTAATATTGTTTGACATAATCCTAGTTCATGAATCTCATATAATTTTAGCTCGTATTCCTTTTGTGTCTTACTGCATGAATATTTCCTAATTTCCTTCATAACTTAAATATTCAAGGCGAATACATAAGATATTTCATGATTTGACTATGATTGTATATTATAGGAATAGAATTACAATTTTCAATTTGCTTCATAACTCATATTGACAAACTATATACTTAAACACATTGCATTTCTAAGTTATGCCAAAATGACCCTTGAGTAGCATTAACATCTGTGACAACCCGAATTTTCATAAGTTATTAAAATAAGAATTTAATAATTAAAATTCTTATTATGAGGTGTATATATTTTGAAGTATATGATTAGGTGTGAAGAGAATTATATATTCATATGTTGGAGAATGTGAGATTTAATAGTTAATTAAACTATTAAAGAAATTAAATAATATTCGTTAATTTAATTAAGTTGAAATTATGTTATGAGATAATATAATTTTAATTATTATGCCTTGTGGGCAATGGAAATTATTATGAGTTAAGTTTCATAAATAGTGTGAATAATTCACTTAATTAAAATAGTGAATTAATACAAGTATAATTGATTTAATAAAGTGAGAAGGTAATATACTGCATGAAAATGTAAATATTAGTATAATGTGAGTAAAATATTTATGAAGTACATTAAATATTTTAGTTTGAAACTTTATGGAATAAAATGAATATTTATGATATTAAATAAATATTTGATGAAAATTGTTATGGGATAGTTTATTTAAGTGTGATAAAATAGATGATATTTATACGTATTTTATTATGCGAGTATAATTGTGATATTCTAATTTAATTAAATAATTAAATTAGAGGAGGGAGAATTTGTTAAATAATGTTATGATTATAATGGTTGAATAGAAATTATAATTTTACTGATAAGGTTAATTTTATTTCTTATGGAATAAAAGGTACATAATCTAGTTTATATTTCTAGTTTATGTGTTCTTGAGTTTGTTTTAAAATTGGAGTTTGGTTAATGAGTTTGTGGGTTACGATGTTATATATGTTATTAGATATTTATAAATTGATAGTGGTCATCTAAAAACAAATTTTCAGAAATTAAATTCATGTATTTATACTAAAGAAGAGGAATTTGGATTTTGATTGTAATGTGTGTTTTGTTGTACTTTGGGACTAAAGTTGATGATGAATTCATGATGGAAACTTTAAATTGATGGATGATTATTGTTCTCCTCTATAAAACGAAAACAACACAACTTGAACGGATCGAATTGGTTAAGAAACGAATTCGTGATGAATGAATACACTCAGCATGTTGAAAATAGAAAAAATTAGTATAAACAAATTAGAATTAGTATAAATCAAGTCTCACATCAACTAAATTTAGAACTTTACCCTTTGCTAAACCTATAAATAGAAGGGCTTGATCCTTTGTTTCATTCACCAACAATAAGGCCTCCAATTTTGAGAAAGGCTTTGTTGTGGGAGGACATTTTATAAAGATCTTCTTAGTTAAATTTTGGTCGAGTACGTATTCAGTTTGTGGAATTCGTATTTTCGGCAACATCCAAGGCAAGTTTTTTAGTTCTATTATGTTTATGGATTAAATGTGATTATGTGGTGAGTTACATACCATGCTTTATGAATTGTTAAAGTCAAAATATGACTAAGTTAATTGGGTTATGGAACTCAATTTGTATGTGATATGTGATAGCACATGTTGTATGATGTAACTCTATAAATTAGAAATGTATAATGCATGAATTGTGTGCTATGTGAAACATGATAGATTGTTAAATTTATTGGGCTGTCGAGGTCAACCTTGCAAATAACCACTTTTGCCGATTTAAGATTCAAGGTAATGTTATGTGTTACTTGAAAGACATGAATCAGATGTGATACTTGAAGATTTATATACTTTGGTTGTGTTATTATTATTTGAACCATGTTTAAGATTTTGAATAATGTATTAATGATGAATTGTAATATTGTTTTGTGAATGTAAACTATTGTAGTATTAAAATGATTCTGAGATATTTAGATGTAAATGTTGAAGGTTTTGGGATCGAGGATAGTTTGTAATAGAAAATTTTAATTATTTCGCAAATTTCAATGGTTGTATTATCGTTTAGTGATGTAAAATTAGAGGTTGAATGTATTATTAACGACCGAAGTCAAGAATTAAATTGTATAAATTTTGGGGTCGTTATAGTTGGTATCAGAACCGTTGGTTATAAACCTTAGGTAGGAGTACCGTAGGCTATAACCTTAGAGAAGAAAGGTGAAGATAATGAAAGAATAAGCTCAAGTAGAATTTTAATAATAAGAAGTAATTTAAGAAATTTATAAAGAAGGGATTAAAACATGCGTGAGAGGATTCAAAGAAGAATCTCGCAGTGTTATAAGGAATATGAATGTGGGGTTACCCAATTCCAATAATAAAGATGTAAAGTTAAGAATAAAAGGTTATATTTAAGTATGGTGCAATCGCACTTTTTAATAGTTTATGTATGGTATCTGGGCTAAACGACTCCTTCATAGAGCGGAGGTATATACGAACTAGCAACTCAGAACCTAGTTTGTTGGTTGTTTGTGGGAAACCACTCAGCGTACTATATTGAAACTATTAGAGACTCGATATGTACCAAGTGTAGATAATGGATACGTATGATGAAAATATGGAACTCGAATGAAATGTGGAGCAATATAATGAAGTTGGAAATTCTTAAAGGAAGAATTGTTATATAAACAAGAAAATTCAAAGAAGAATCTTGAAGAGATATAAAGATAAAAATGGGAGTTGCCTAACTCCAATAGCCAAGATAACGAATAATGATGAGTAGACAAAGTCTGTTAGATTAAAAGCATAAATCAAATCATAAATGATGAAAAAGGAAAGAAAGAGGATCGCAAAACAAAACGATCACGAGTTATGAAAAGAATTTTAAGCGAGATGGTTATAGAATAAGATCACGATGTGATCTGTTTAAGTTATAAAAGAAAGATGGTCTGCAATATTTGAATAATTATAGCTTGATGCTATGAAGTTAATGTACTATGATATAGTACAAGATAACTCACGAGGAGTTATAGATGATGAGGTACAAAAAAATTTGTATCGATCAAAGAGCAAGTTAAGAGTAATAGTTAGGTGGGATTTCAATTGAGGACTCATGTGATGGCTGAGTTGTACAAACCATTGTATGGGCGAGGGTTTTGTGCTTGTGCTTAGTTTATCACATTGATAATTATTGGAATGTTGGTGTCGCGCTATCAATGTGTATGTGGCGAAAAGGTGATTCTTTTCTCATATATATATATTTGATAGTTAGAAACTATTAAGATTAGTCAGATATTATTAGGATTAGGTGCGGTTCTTAAAACTAATACATATGGTAAGTTCGTGACTCATAATAATATGGTTTGTTTTGAACCCCTCAGCGAATGGACGCCTATGGTCTGACTAGGACAAGTTCTAAAACTCATATTATTTTGACAAGTTCCCGGATTTCCAAAGTGTGGTAAGTTTGATGAACTATTTTGGGTAGAAAACGGTTATAGTATAGAGAGCATTGATGAATTTGAAGATTGATAGAATGGTTAAGTAATGAAGCAATGAAGTAAAGATTAAAGTTGATCGATACCTGGATATTCTAAATCTACTAGCTATGCTAGACTTTCGAAATTTATTGACTTTGTGCTGATATTTGCACTTCTATTTTCTTAAAAAAAATATTGGATCAAATGATGAAACCAATGAGATTTAAAAATAATACCGTTATTTGTATGTCTATGCTAATTGTTTCGGCTAGACAAAAATGATTTGAAATATATCAAAATGTATTTTTTTTATATCATCAATGCATCATGGAACCTGGTGCAGAGATGATAAAAATGATGGAGTCATCAATGCAGTATTACGTAGTGTTGGATGTGATCTAAGGATCGTCAGCCCACTATGGTATGATGTAGTATGATAAAATCACCAAATGACGGAATCCTCAAACGGACTGTAAATACAGTGCGGTATCATGACGTCATAAAAAGATTTTTGAGATTTCTTTAATATATGAGAATATATATATATATATGTATATTTCGATTGATGTCCGAATTATTGTAGAAGTCAATGCTATTTGATTCAGCTAGACGAATATTGAAAGATGTTCATGGAATTCAAGCGTTCTTTGTCAAATTATGCCAAACCAAATTGTTTTGGTGCGGGTTCAAATGTTGAAAAGCTGAGATGAACAACCCTTTTATAGGGGATTATGCAGAGGCGTTTAGATGTTTGTGCACAATACATTGTACGAAGGGCTGATCCCCCTAAGTACGAGGAGTCCCTATAGTCTTATGACTGTTAAAGTTTAAGTTGAAAGATTACTTATAATTATGGACATACGCATAGCATTTAAATGTTTGTGCACAATACATCGTACGAAGGGCTTAACACCCTAAGTACGAGAGTCCCTATAGTCTAATGACTGTTAAGGTTTAAGTTGAAATAGTACTTATAACCGTGGACATAGTTCAAGGTCTTATGTGTAACAACCCGATATTTTCTACATAAATAAATAAGAAATTTTGCGTATAAATTATTTATTTATTTATTTAAGGATGAGGATTTGTACAAGATAATGTGTATGTGTATTTATGTGGTAAATAAAAATATATTTATTACATAAATATTTACAAATAATTTTATTTTAGAGTTATTAGTTATTATAAAGTACATTCTTATAATAATTAATTTTATAGTATAAATGTTTTTATTAATTATTTTTCATGAATATATAGTCATATATTATTTAAATAATATATGAAGTGATTTTTAGAATAATTATAATAATTATTTTATTATATGAATTTTAGTATAAGTTATTAAGTTAATTATTTTACCTTAATTATTAAGGTTAAATAGGAAGAATAAATCAGATATGGAATCCAAACCCTAATTTTGGATTATTGTCAAAGTATAAGAATAATAATATAATATTAATTATATTTTGATTTTTCAGTGTTATAAATATGTACCGTATGTACGTATTGATGATTATTGGTCAATTATGGTGTTTAATTTTAAAACCCTAGTAATAATGTTAAACCCTAATTTGAGATCCAAATTAGAGTGCAAGACTGTTTTATATGTGTATTATATGATGTTGTGATTAATTAGGTAAACCCTAATTGACAAATGGAAATATAAATTTCTAGAAACCCTAATTTGATATTTATAAAACCGTAATTGTATTTTGGAAACCTTAATTATTAAAACCCTAAACCCTAATTGCCATTTTGGCATGGTTAATTATGATTAGTGATGCTAATCCCTAATGTTCATATATAATATAATTACTCACATAATCTAATTAACAAATCTTAATTTTCAAAATTTTAGAAACTAAAAATATTTTAATTTTTGTACAAACCCTTGTTGCTAAATCCTAAAAAAACTTTGTGCTAAATCTTAGGGTCAAATCCTAAGGGTCAAACCCTAAGGGTTTGGGCAAGATTACAATTATGCCATTAAAATTGCAAGCCTAAAGACCATTTTGCCCTTTTGTGCATTAAAGAGGCTAATATGTGTAGGTTTTGACAATAGGTTGAGTTGTTAACCAACTCATACCAACCCCACATGCTTAAAATGCCAGCAACAAGCCACACATTTCAGCCATACATGCACCATACACTTCTATATATAGATTGGAAGAGAGAGAAATAACATTTGTTACTTACATTTTTAACAACACTCAAACTAAACTCTCTCAAACTCTCACCTCCGAAAATATATGCTATATTAGTCCCAAAACACAGCCCCACGTCCACCATAAACAAATCAGCAACACAAAATCAGAAATTTATTAAAGAAATGTATAAAACCCTAGCTTTAATTTCTGTCCAAAATCTGTGTTAGATGTTATGATTAAGTATTAGAATATATTGTTTATGTTGTCTAATGCTGATCTGGGTTGCAAGATGTTAGACCCATAACACCTAGAGGCTCAGATTTAAGTTTTAAAGAAATCTGGAAAAAAATATTTTCGTGTCTGACAGCCTAATGTCAGGCCTTGTAGATCTTGATCTGTTATGTATTTTTGTGTTTTGAAGGTTGATAATTGTAGTATGTCATGTGATCTGTATTCTGGAACTTTAAGTTAGCTCAGATCGTGCACAAAATGAAAGTTATGGGCAGTCAAACCTCACGGACCGACCATGACTATCGAATTTCTGAAAAACCCAGATTATGCCTAGAAGGCTCTGACAAGATCTTCGTGGGCTTAGATCTGACTGTGTTATGATGTTATGTAATGATCTTTGTATCTAGGTTATAGTCTATTGTTTGTCCTACAATATTATAGCACTATATCACTAAAATATTGAACAGGTAGATCTTAGTGGGCTGTCAAACTAGGCCGGATGTTCATGAAATGCATTTTCTGGGTAACCCAGAAAACGCATGATCATGACGTCTGACGAGGTCTGATCGGTCCGGATCTTTCGATTGTGTTGTGATTTTGTTGATGTTTTGGGATAAATATACTCTCTTTAATGCTGGCTACACACTGCATCCATTACATCACTTAAATGTTACACGTATTGCATGTTGTGGAAGCCCAAAATGGACAGGTCTAACTGTTCTTCATTTCTGGGTAACCCAGAAAATGAAGAACAGGTCTGACAGTCCCTTTCAAGGCTTTGTTCTCGTTAGTTATGTGTGTTATGATCTTGGTTGTTGATTGGATATTGTAGTCTTGCATTAGCTTTACACAATCTGACCAATAGCATATCCAGAAACACATGACACAGTTCACAATTTTTGGTCAAACAAGGCATCTCGAGGCTGTGTATGATTTTCTGGGTTTGGCCAAGAACATGAATAACACCTATAGCGACGGTTCAGTCGCTATAGGTGGTCTTTAGCGACAGATAATATATTATTTTCTGAAAATTAATTAATAAATAGAAAAAAATAGTTTTTAGTTATTAAAAATACAAAATAAATTATTAAAAATTATTTTAAATTTCGAAAATTATTTTTTAATTATTTTTAATATATTTCATAAATATTTAATATTTTTGGAATATTAAAAGTATTTAATTTATTTAATTATAATATTAAATAAATTATTTAAAAATGATTTTAATATTGGAAAAATCATTAAAAATTATATTATGATATAAAAAAATATTTTAAGTTATTTTTAATGACTTTTAATATTTTGTGAGAAATTTTATTAATAAATTGATATTAATGGTAATTAATTTATTTACTAAATGAATTAAATAAATTAATTAAAAATGATTTTATTATATTAAAAATCATTTTAAATAATAATAAGGTATTTAAATATATTTTAAGTTATAAAACATAACTTTTAATATTTAAAGATAAATTTCAATAATTAATTATTATTAATGATATTAAAGTTATTTAATAATTATATTAAATAATTTAGTTTAAAAATAATTTTAATATTATAATAATCATTTAAATGAAAATAAAATGTTTAAAGATATTTTAAGTTATAAAACATAACTTTTAATATTTAAAGCATAATTTTATTAATAGTTTAATATTAATGATTATTAACTTATTATTAAAAATAGTAAATTAATTTAATAATTATATTAAATAAATAGTTTAAAAATAGTTTTATTAAGTTAAAAAATCATTTAAAAGGGATAGAAATGAATTAAAAATATTATGAATAATGACTTTTAATATTTTGATAAATAGAACATTAATACTTTGATAATAATGGCAATTATTTAGAAATGATTTTAAATGTTTTAAAAATTATTTAAGGGTAATTTTAATGCTTTAAAAGTATTTCAAGTTATTATAAATAACTTTAATATTTTAGAAATGATTTCATTAATAGTTTAATACTAATTAAATATTAATGATAATAGAATTGATTAGTATTTAAATCATTTAATGTGATTCCGATGTTTGAAATTTCGTGATAAATTATAATAAATATTTTAAAATTATATTAAGTCATTTAAAAATAATATGACTGATATTAAGTTACAGAATAGAGTCTTAGACTCGATAATTACCCGATAAAGTTGTCGGTACACCGACATATTTCAAAAATTGATTTGGACTTAGATAATGTGATTAGATAAGTGATTATTTGTGATTCAATGGTTGTTAAATCTATGTGCCAATGTGATTAGGGTATGTGCTGACTGCAATAAGCAGTGTTATGTGTTATAGTATGTTGTTCTAATAGAACGGACGATCTTATTAATGATAGGTCGTGAGATAAGCAATAAATCTAAATTGCAAACTGTAAGCAGCGCTTTAGGCAAGTATCTTATCTTTACATTTTCTTTATGCAATGGACATGAGTAAGAATATTTACGAATGATATTATTACTGTACAGATTATTAACCTTATATTATATACACTCATTGCTTATCAACATATTAGTATATGGTAATTCAGATATATATATTCTGTTCGTTAATTTCTGTAAATGGTTATACAAGTGTCCCCACTTGGATAATCATTATATTTAATCACATGTTGATATACCTTTGTCAATTACCCGTATATATATATATATATATATATATATATATATATATATATATATATGTTGCATTATAGAATATTGTTGAACAAGATAAAACCTTTGATTTAGAACCCCAGACAAGTATGAACATCCCTACACGGGAAAACATTTATGCGCCCAAGGCGGACAGAGTGAACGATACCCTCGTTCTTGTATGTAGTATTGATCAATGCAGGGCATAACGGGCTGATCACCCCCCGTGCCCGTAAGTTATGACGGTTTACAGATGAATTTCTGTTTAACCTTTTCGAAAATAAAAAAAATGTTCATGGCATGTCACCATAACCCCAGTTAGAGTCAATATGTAGTTTCAAAAATTTGAAAGAGAGTTGTTATGTTATATTTATCGGTTCAGAATACTTCACAACTATTGACTTGTTGTAGAAGAATAGTACAAAGAAAACCTTTAAATCCTTTCAGCTTATATATATATATATATATATATATATATATATATATATATATATATATATATTGCTATTACTTGCTGGACACTCAAATGCTCATCCTTGTTTAATTTAAATATTTTCAGCTAAGTGTGAACGACCAGAGAGCTCTGCTAAGACCAAGGAAAAAGGGAAAGGTTGGTGATTGAATGCAAATGTTTTCTTGTGTAATAGTTGATATTAATATTAAGATAATTATGATATATATTATCTATCATGG
Organism: Panax notoginseng; assembly: GCA_016801055.1. NCBI lineage: Eukaryota > Viridiplantae > Streptophyta > Magnoliopsida > Apiales > Araliaceae > Panax > Panax notoginseng. The sequence continues at coordinate 21,252,614 of CM029012.1, read as the reverse complement.
GTTGTAATGAATGTTTAAAGGTTACGTACTTGGGAGCTAGACTCTGATAATTATGTAAATTAAGTTTGACTTCTATATTATTTTTATTATTATTAGTATTATTCCGCTCATAGAAATGGTATCGTGAAGCACCGAGTTCGGGTTTCAAGTACCTGGATTTGGGGGCGTCACATCATGGTATCAGAACTTAGGGGTTAAAAACCTTAGGTGGGCTATACCTTAGGCTATAACCTTAGAACAGAGGGAAACGTTGAAAATATAAATAACTCATATAGAGTTTAAAAAGAAGATGAATTGAATAAATTCATCGTCAAACTAAATAAAAGATAACTTATATAGAACTCTTATTTGCTGTGTGTATATACTATATGCTAATCAGGATAATTTATGTGTGTAGATGTCAGGTGAAAAAGGATTCGATTACCCTCAGATCGTAAAGAAGGAGCCAATATCGAAGCCGATAGCTGACATAGAGGCTCACAATGAAAATAACTCAGAAGATGTGGTTATTGTGAAAAATATAGTACCAGATCCGGAGATGGTGGAGCTGACAGATAGTGATTCAGACACTAAAGTTGAAGCTGATCAAGCATCAACAGAGGTGCAGAATCTGAAGAATAAGGTTTCTTCTTTGGAAAGGCTGTGGGAGATAAAAAAGCTGTTGAATAGTCAGTTGTGTCAAGCGTTAATAGAAACAATGGAAGGACAAGATAAGCTTAAGATCCAAATTGGTCAGATGGGAGCCACAAGCAACACATCGTGTGCAGCTCCGGACAAGAAGGGGAAAAGAAAGATAGAAGACCATGACTTAGGAAAATCCAATAAGAAGAAATGGAAAAGAATATGTTATCTCTACGGCTATGAGGGACATACTACTCTGTATTGTCCTGACTACAAAAAAGGAGCATGTTTTATCTGTGGGATAGAAGGTCATTAGGTGAAAAGTTATCCAATGAAAAAGAATAATAAATAATGAGTATAGGTTCTGTTGTGATGTAGGTGTTTAATATGTGTGCTTAGTATGTCTGTGTAATGTAAGTTTATTCTAAAACTTTTGTGTTGGTCAAGTCTGTAAATCCCGACTTTTGTAGTAACAAAGGGATGAATGATGTTTAAAGCATTATATGCTATGCTATGTAAAATATTCGTTGAATGAATATGAATCTAAGTTTGAGAAATAAAACAAGTTTAGAATATTAAACTTATATGATAAGGTTTAGAATGTAAGTTAAATTTATGATTTTATTTAATCAGATAATGTCGCCAAGACATCCAACTCGAAATCAAAGGGCAGAAGAATCTGTCTACAACGTAGAAGGACAACAACAAGCAGACCCAATGCAGTAATTTACAAACATGTTAGCTTAGGCTATGCAACAGGGAATACCTGTCGCTGAAAACCAGCCGGACAACTGCTTAGCGAACTTCAAAGACTTTAAGGCTGTAGGACCACCGGAATTCAAAGGTACAACTGACCCTGTTTAAGCCCAAACTTGGGTTAAGGAAATTGAAAAAGTGTTTGTGGTAGCTAGGGTAGATGAAGGGCAGAAGACTGCTTTTGCCACTTACATGATGAAGGGTGAGGCAAACTTTTGGTGGGAAGCAAATCAGGCAAGGGCAGGAGAAGGTTTAGTCACATGGGATAGATTTAAAACTTTGTTTTTCGAGAACTATTTTTCCCCTAGTATGCAGGCTAGGATGGAGGTGAAATTTTTAGAGTTAAAGCAGGAGAATATGATGGTGTCTGAATACGCCGCCAAATTTAATGAGTTAGCTATGTTTGCCCCGCATCAAGTCGATACGGAGGCTAGGAAACCGAGAAGGTTTGAGCTGGGATTGAAATCCTGGCTCTACAATAAAGTGGCGGTGTTGCAAATTCCTATATTTGCAGCACTCATGGAGAAAGCGATCATAGCTGAGGAGGGAAGTGAGGCCATGAGCGTTTACAATAAGGAGAGGAAGAATAAGGGTAAGACCGAAGGAGCTGGAAAAGTAGGAGTTAATAGTGGGAGCAGGAGTGGAGATAGCAAGAGGAAGGTAAGCAATTTTGCAAGTGTACAAGTGAAACAGGAAGGTGTTAAGAAACAGATAGTGCCATGTAAGACATATGGGAAGAATCACTAGGGGGAGTGTTTGAAAGGAAAATTTGTTTGCTACAAGTGCGGGCAGGAGGGCCATATCTCTCCCAACTGCCTCAATCCTAGGATGAATAATGGATGTTTTATATGTGGATCGACAGAGCACAGGGTGAAAGATTGTCCGAAGAGGAGGGCGGAGACAGGAAGTGTGAACATGGGCACTGACAGTGGGACTTTTGCAATCACCGGACCGACTTCGTCAAGCAAGCCAACAAAATCTACTGCGAGGGTCCACAACATGACGGTTCAGGATACGGCAGCAGCTGGCACTGGAACTCCATGTATTATTCGTATGCCTTTTATTTTCTTATACATGATTTTCCTATATATAGTAAATTATTTTATAAAGAAAGTTTGAGGAGGAATTTGAGTTCTTTTAGAAATAAATTTTTTCGTTTAATCAGAAAGACAAGCTTTGTGTGAATAGTTAAAGATCAGTTCGATCAAAGTTGATCGAGATCTACTTGCAATGATTATGTATGCTATGTGCCGTGTATGTATAGGTTTTAAAACGGTGATTCCGGGGACGGAATCTTTATAAGGGAGGGTGAATGTAACAACCCGATATTTTCTACATAAATAAAGAAGAAATTTTGCGTATAAATTTTTTTATTTATTTATTTAAGGATGAGGATTTGTACAAGATAATGTGTATGTGTATTTATGTGGTAAATAAAAATATATTTATTACATAAATATTTACAAATAATTTTATTTTAGAATTATTAATTATTATAAAGTACATTCTTATAATAATTAATTTTATAGTAGAAATATTTTTATTAATTATTTTCCATGAATATATAGTCATATATTAATTAAATAATATATGAAGTGATTTTTAGAATAATTATAATAATTATTTTATTATATGAATTTTAGTATAAGTTATTAAGTTAATTATTTTACCTTAATTATTAAGGTTAAACGGGAAGAATAAATCAGATATGGAATCCAAACCCTAATTTTGGATTATTGTCAAAGTATAAGAATAATAATATAATATTAATTATATTTTGATTTTTCAGTGTTATAAATATGTACTATATGTACGTATTGATGATTATTGGTCAATTATGATGTTTAATTTTAAAACCCTAGTAATAATGTTAAACCCTAATTTGAGATCCAAATTAGAGTGCAAGACTGTTTTATATGTGTATTATATGATGTTGTGATTAATTAGGTAAACCCTAATTGACAAATGGAAATATAAATTTTTAGAAACCCTAATTTGATATTTATAAAACCCTAATTATATTTTGGAAACCTTAATTATTAAAACCCTAATTGCCATTTTGGCATGGTTAATTATGATTAGTGATGCTAATCCCTAATGTTCATATATAATATAATTACTCACATAATCTAATTAACAAATCTTAATTTTCAAAATTTTAGAAACTAAAATTATTTTAGTTTTTGTACAAACCCTTGTTGCTAAATCCTAAAAATACTTTGTGCTAAATCTTAGGGTTAAACCCTAAGGGTCAAACCCTAAGGGTTTGGGCAAGATTACAATTATGCCATTAAAATTGCAAGCCTAAAGACCATTTTGCCCTTTTGTGCATTAAAGAGGCTAATATGTGTAGGTTTTGACAATAGGTTGAGTTGTTAACCAACTCATACCAACCCCACATGCTTAAAATGCTAGCAACAAGCCACACATTTCAGCCATACATGCACCATACACTTCTATATATAGATTGGAAGAGAGAGAAATAACATTTGTTACTTAATTTTTCACAACACTCAAACTAAACTCTCTCAAACTCTCACCTCCGAAAATATAAGCTATATTAGTCCCAAAACACAGCCCCACGTCCACCATAAACAAATCAGCAACACAAAATCAGAAATTTATCAAAGGAAGGTATAAAACCCTAGTTTTAATTTTTGTCCAAAATTTGTGTTTGATGTTATGATTAAGTGTTAGAATATGTTGTTTATGTTATCTAATGTTGATCTGGGTTGCTAGATGTTAGACCCATAACACTTAGAGGCTCAGATTTAAGTTTTAAAGAAATCTGGAAAAAAATATTTTCGTGTCTGACAGCCTAATGTCAGGCCTTGTAGATCTTGATCTGTTATGTATTTTTGTGTTTTGAAGGTTGATAATTGTAGTATGTCATGTGATCTGTATTCTGGAACTTTAAGTTAGCTCAGATCGTGCACAAAATGAAAGTTATGGGCAGTCAAACCTCATGGACCGACCATGACTATCGAATTTCTGAAAAACCCAGATTATGCCTAGAAGGCTCTGACAAGATCTTCGTGGGCTTAGATCTGACTGTGTTATGATGTTATGTAATGATCTTTGTATCTAGGTTATAGTCTGTTGTTTGTCCTACAATATTATAGCACTATATCACTAAAATATTGAACAGGTAGATCTCAGTGGGCGGTCAAACTTGGCCGGACGTTCATGAAATGCATTTTCTGGGTAACCCAGAAAACGCATGATCATGACGTCTGACGAGGTCTGATCGGTCCGGATCTTTCGATTGTGTTGTGATTTTGTTGATGTTTTGGGATAAATATACTCTCTTTAATGCTGGCTACACACTGCATCCATTACATCACTTAAATGTTACACGTATTGCATGTTGTGGAAGCCCAAAATGGACAGGTCTAACTGTTCTTCATTTCTGGGTAACCCAGAAAATGAAGAACAGGTCTGACAGTCCCTTTCAAGGCTTTGATCTCGTTGGTTATGTGTGTTATGATCTTGGTTGTTGATTGGATATTGTAGTCTTGCATTAGCTTTACACAATCTGACCAATAGCATATCCAGAAACACATGACACAGTTCACAATTTTTGGTCAAACAAGGCATCTCGAGGCTGCCAAGAACATGAATAACACCTATAGCGACGGTTCAGTCGGTCAAACTTGGCCGGACGTTCATGAAATGCATTTTCTGGGTAACCCAGAAAACGCATGATCATGACGTCTGACGAGGTCTGATCGGTCCGGATCTTTCGATTGTGTTGTGATTTTGTTGATGTTTTGGGATAAATATACTCTCTTTAATGCTGGCTACACACTGCATCCATTACATCACTTAAATGTTACACGTATTGCATGTTGTGGAAGCCCAAAATGGACAGGTCTAACTGTTCTTCATTTCTGGGTAACCCAGAAAATGAAGAACAGGTCTGACAGTCCCTTTCAAGGCTTTGATCTCGTTGGTTATGTGTGTTATGATCTTGGTTGTTGATTGGATATTGTAGTCTTGCATTAGCTTTACACAATCTGACCAATAGCATATCCAGAAACACATGACACAGTTCACAATTTTTGGTCAAACAAGGCATCTCGAGGCTGCCAAGAACATGAATAACACCTATAGCGACGGTTCAGTCGCTATAGGTGGTCTTTAGTGACAGATAATATATTATTTTCTGAAAATTAATTAATAAATAGAAAAAAATAGTTTTTAGTTATTAAAAATACAAAATAAATTATTAAAAATTATTTTAAATTTCGAAAATTAGTTTTTAATTATTTTTAATATATTTCATAAATATTTAATATTTTTGGAATATTAAAAGTATTTAATTTATTTAATTATAATATTAAATAAATTATTTAAAAATGATTTTAATATTAGAAAAATCATTAAAAATTATATTATGATATAAAAAAATATTTTAAGTTATTTTTAATGACTTTTAATATTTTGTGAGAAATTTTATTAATAAATTGATATTAATGGTAACTAATTTATTTACTAAATGAATTAAATAAATTAATTAAAAATGATTTTATTATATTAAAAATTATTTTAAATAATAATAAGGTATTTAAATATATTTTAAGTTATAAAACATAACTTTTAATATTTAAAGATAAATTTCAATAATTAATTATTATTAATGATATTAAAGTTATTTAATAATTATATTAAATAATTTAGTTTAAAAATAATTTTAATATTATAATAATCATTTAAATAAAAATAAAGTGTTTAAAGATATTTTAAGTTATAAAACATAACTTTTAATATTTAAAGCATAATTTTATTAATAGTTTAATATTAATGATTATTAACTTATTATTAAAAATAGTAAATTTATTTAATAATTATATTAAATAAATAGTTTAAAAATGGTTTTATTAAGTTAAAAAATCATTTAAAAGGGATAGAAATGAATTAAAAATATTTTAAGTTATGAATAATGACTTTTAATATTTTGATAAATAGAACATTAATACTTTGATAATAATGGTAATTATTTAGAAATGATTTTAAATGTTTTAAAAATCATTTAAGGGTAATTTTAATACTTTAAAAGTATTTCAAGTTATTATAAATAATTTTAATATTTTGGAAATGATTTCATTACTAGTTTAATACTAATTAAATATTAATGATAATAAAATTGATTAGTATTTAAATTATTTTAATGTGATTCCGATGTTTGAAATTTCGTGATAAATTATAATAAATGTTTTAAAATTATATTAAGTCATTTAAAAATAATATGACTAATATTAAGTTACAGGATAGAGTCTTAGACTCGATAATTACCCGATAAAGTTGTCGGTACACCGACATATTTCAGAAATTGATCTGGACTTAGATAATGTGATTAGATAAGTGATTATTTGTAATTCAATGGTTGTTAAATCTATGTGCCAATGTGATTAGGGTATGTGCTGACTGCAATAAGCAGTGTTATGTGTTATAGTATGTTGTCCTAATAGAACGGATGATCTTATTAATGATAGGTCGTGAGATAAGCGATAAATCTAAATTGTAAACTGTAAGCAGCGCTTCAGGCAAGTATCTTATCTTTGCATTTTCTTTATGCAATGGACTTGAGTAAGAATATTTACGAATGATATTATTACTGTACAGATTATTAACCTTATATTATATACGCTCATTGCTTATCAACATGTTAGTATATGGTAATTCAGATATATATATTCTGTTCGTTAATTTCTGTAAATGGTTATACAAGTGTCCCCACTTGGATAATCATTATATTTAATCACATGTTGATATACCTTTGTCAATTACCCGTATATATATATATATATATATATATATATATATATATATATATATATATATGTTGCATTATAGAATATTGTTGAACAAGATAAAACCTTTGATTTAGAACCCCAGACAAGTATGAACATCCCTACACGAAAAAATATTTATGCGCCCAAGGCGGACAAAGTGAACGATACCCTCATTCTTGTATGTAGTATTGATCAATGCAGGGCATAACGGGCTGATCACCCCCCGTGCCCGTAAGTTATGACGGTTTACAGATGAATTTCTGTTTAACCTTTTTGAAAATGAAAAAAATGTTCATGGCATGTCACCATAACCCCAGTTAGAGTCAATATGTTGTTTCAAAAATTTGAAAGAGAGTTGTTATGTTATATTTATCGGTTCAGAATACTTCACAACTATTGACTTGTTGTAGAAGAGTAGTACAAAGAAAATATTTAAATCTTTTCAGCTTATATATATAATTGCTATTACTTGCTGGGCACTCAAATGTTCATCCTTGTTTAATTTAAATATTTTCAGCTAAGTGTGAACGACCAGAGAGCTCTGCTAAGACCAAGGAAAAAGGGAAATGTTGCTGATTGAATGCAAATATTATCTTGTGTAATAGTTGATATTAATATTAATACAATTATGATATATATTATATATCATGGGTTGTAATGAATGTTTAAAGGTTACGTACTTGGGAGCTAGACTCTGATAATTATGTAAATTAAGTTTAACTTCTATATTATTGTTATTATTATTAGTATTATTCCGCTCATAGAAATGGTATCCTGAAGCACCGAGTTCGGGTTTCAAGTACCTGGATTTGGGGGCGTCACATTATGACCCTCAGCATGATTTGAAATCTTTTAAATTCCTGAGTTATTCATACTGCTTCCCAGTTATTAAACATTTATGGAAGATTCTTTCTATTCTAAAAGGCGAATGTGGTAAGGATGATATTCCTTAGAAAGAAGTAAGTCGTAAAATGCGACACTGAATGATGGATATGTTGAATAAGTGAGAAAATTTTTTTTGAAATGAGAAGGAGATGAGTTATCAAAGAATAATGTAAAACTTTTAATAGAAAAGTTAATAATTGTAGAAAGATCTTTGTGGAAAGAAAGTGGTTATAGAACCCAATGACTGAATAAAATATTAACGTAAAATCTATTTTGATAGATTGAATGAATAAAGATTAATAGATAAAATTTCGAGGACAAAATTCTTAGAAGAAATGGTGAATGTAATATTCTGAGCAAATTTTGAAAAGAGATTTGGTGAAAACCGAGTAAGGGAGGTTTCTTTGATTCTGAGGACGGAATCCTTATAAGGAGGGAATGATGTGATAACCCAAATTTTCATAAGTTATAAAAATAGGAATTTAATAATTAAAATTCTTATTATGAGGTGTATATATTTTGAATTATATGATTTGGTGTGAAGAGAATTATATATTCATATATTGGAGAATGTAAGATTTAATAGTTAATTAAACTATTAAAGAAATTAAATAATATTAGTTAATTTAATTAAGTTGAAATTATGTTATGAGATAATATAATTGTAATTATTATGCCTTGTGGGCAATGGAATTTATTATGAGTTAAGTTTCATAAATAGTGTGAATAATTCACTTAATTAAAATAGTGAATTAATACAAGTATAATTGATTTAATAAAGTGAGAAGGTAATATATTGCATGAAAATATAAATATTAGTATAATGTGAGTAAAATATTTATTAAGTACATTAAATATTTTAGTTGGAAACTTTATGGAATAAAATGAATATTTATGATATTAAATAAATATTTGATGAAAATTGTTATGAGATAGTTTATTTAAGTGTGATAAAATAGATGAGATTTATACGTATTTTATTATGCTAGTATAATTGTGATATTCTAATTTAATTAAATAATTAAATTAGAGGAGGGAGAATTTGTCAAATAATGTTATGATTATAATGGTTGAATAGAAATTATAATTTTACTGATAAGGTTAATTTTATTTCTTAAGGAAATAAAGGTACATAATCTAGTTTATATTTCTAGTTTATGTGTTCTTGAGTTTCTTTTAAAATTGGAGTTTGGTTAATGAGTTTGTGGGTTACGATGTTATATATGTTATTAGATATTTATAATTTGATAGTGGTCATCTAGAAACAAATTTTCAGAAATTAATTCATGTATTTATACTAAAAAAGAGGAATTTGGGTTTTGATTGTAATGTGTGTTTTGTTGTACTTTGGGACTAAAGTTGATGATGAATTTATGATGAAAACTTTAAATTGATGGATGATTATTGTTCTCCTCTATAAAACGAAAACAGCACAACTTGAACGGATCGAATTGGTTTAGAAACGAATTCGTGATGAATGAATACACTCAGCATGTTGAAAATAAGAAAAATTAGTATAAACAAATTAGAATTAGTATAAACCAAGTCTCACATCAACTAAATTGAGAACTTTACCCTTTGCTAAACCTATAAATAGAAGGGCTTGATCCTTTGTTTCATTCACCAACAATAAGGCCTCCAATTTTGAGAAAGACTTTGTTGTGGGAGGACTTTTTATAATGATCTTCTTAGTTAAATTTTGGTCGAGTACGTATTTAGTTTGTGGAATTCATATTTTCGGGATCATCACAGAGGAGATAAGTTATAAACATTAAACAACATCCAAGGCAAGTTTTTTAGTTCTATTATGTTTATGGATTAAATGTGATTATGTGGTGAGTTACATACCATACTTTATAAATTGTTAAAGTCAAAATTTGACTAAGTTAATTGGGTTATGGAACTCAATTTATTTGTGATATGTGATAGCACATGTTGTATGATGTAACTCTATAAATTAGAAATGTATAATGCATGAATTGTGTGCTATGTGAAACATGATAGATTGTTAAATTTGTTGGGGTGTCGAGCTTAACCTTGCAAATAACCACTTTTGAAGGTTTAAGATTAAAGGTAAAGTTATGTGTTACTTGAAAGACATGAATCAGAAGTGATACTTGAAGATTTATATACTTTGGTTGTGTTATTATTATTTGAACTATGTTTAAGGTTTCAAATAATGTATTAATGTTGAATTGTAATTTTATTTTGCGAATGTAAACTATTGTAGTATTAAAATGATTCTGAGATATTTAGATGTAAAGGTTGAAGGTTTTGGGAACGAGGATAGTTTGTAATAGAAAATTTTAATTATTCCGCAAATTTCAATGGTTGTATTATCGTTTAATGATGTAAAATTAGAGGTTGAATGCATTATTAACGACCGAAGTTGAGAATTAAATTGTATGAATTTTGGGATCGTTACAACATCCCTTTAAGGTACTAACAACTCCAACTTGTGAGTCGGTAATATTAATTAGGAATATTTATTGAAAGATTGAAAAGGTATAAATATATTATTAATGATAAGTATGATAAGTAATGTGAGGTAGATGTGACGCTCCCAAATTCGGGTTCTTGAAACCCTTATTGATTACTTCACGATAACCACTATTCAACATAATAAAACATCAAACTTATATAAAGTTATTACATCAGAGTTTGACTACCCAGGTACGATGACCTTTAAATTCTTATTACATGATAGTTTAATATTTACAATAAACAAACTATCTATTATATAACATCACAGCTACTCAAGAGGTTTTCCTTTCCTTATCAGATGCCTCTACTTGATCCTGAGTAACTAAAAACATTTATAACAAAGTAAAAATGAACATTTAATTGCTCAACAAGTAATAACATTTGTAAATATCTTAACAAGGAATAAATATTTTTTGTGAAGCATGCTTTGATAGTGTAACAAAATCGTAAAGCAAATAAATCTTGAATCATTCATATTAATAAAACAACATATCAATATTTGAATAACTGAGAGGTCACTAGACCATGGACATTCTTTTCCATTTCTTGAAAAGGTCCTATAAGAATTTCATTTGTGAACTGTCTTGTCTTATGGGCACGGTGGATGATCAGCCCTTTATGCACTGTATTGATCAATACTATCTTAAACAGAATAATTTTTATGTTCAATGACACCACTCCTAGAGTGCAATAAAAAAATATCCCAATTTAGGTTTTGTTCAATCTCAGACTGGAATCCAAAATATATCAATATAGCTGGACATCTCAAATCATATCACAGTAATATTTCAAGACTTAATATAAAAGAATTGAAATACATTAATCTATGTCTAGCCAGAATAAATGGCTTAGACTATCTTTATTCTGTTCATGAATAATTGATTTCATCTAATATACATGATAACATCTTAACCATTCTCTTGAAGCTGATTGGAATAAAAAGGTTTTACTACCTTGTATTATTCATAAGTACATGAGAGACATTTCAGAATTTAGAGAACTTGCCTACATATGAATAAATCCAACATACTTGTTCAATAAAGAGTAAGATTTAGATACTTGCCTTATTTGTTGACTAAGGATAAAATTTAGCTTAACTTGTTCTCACAGATCCTACACAATTATATTTTTGCATTTACAAACATATTAGTAAAGTATCCAGGTCACATAACCTGTATGTTTATATATCACATAACCACATTGATCATGTCTTTGGTTTGTGTTTTTACTCTAGAGTAACTTGTACACATTTTTCAAATACCTCATCCATATCCTTACCATAAACATTTTCCCCTTTAATAGGGTTTGACATAATCCCAGTTCATGAATCTCATATAATTTTAGTTCATATTCCTTTTTTGTCTTACTATATGAATATTTCGTAATTTCCTTCATAACTTAAGTATTCAAGAAGAATACATAAGATATTTCATGATTTGACTATGATTGCATATTATAGGAATAGAATTATAGCTTTCAATCTGCTTTGTAACTCATATTGAAAAATAATTTACTTAAACTCATTGTATTTCCAAGTTATGCCAAAACAACCCTCTTGTAGCATTAATAACCCTTTAAGGTATTAACAACTCTAACTTGTGAGTCGGTAATATTTATTGGAAGATTGAAAAGGTATAAATAATTAACTAAAGATAAGTATGATAAGTAATGTGTGGTAGATATGACGCTCCCAAATTCGGGTACTTGAAACCCTTATTCAGTGTTTCACGATAACCACCATCCAACATAATAAAACATCAAACTTATATAAAGTTATTACATCAGAGTTTGACTACCCAATTACGATGACCTTTAAATTCTTATTACATGATAGTTAAATATTTACAATATACAAACTATCTGTTACATAGCATCACAACTACTCAACAAGTTTTCCTTTCCCATTATCCTTACCAGATGCCTCTACTCGATCCTGAGTAACTGAAAACATTTATAACAAAGAAAGAATGAGCATTTAATTACTCAGCAAGTAATAGCGTTTGTTAATATCTTAATAAGAAATAAATATTTTCTTTGAAGCATGCTTTGATAGTGTAACAAAACTGTAAAGGAAATAATTATTTAATCATTCATATCAATGAAACAACATATCAATATCTGAATAGCTTTAGAGGTCACTAGACCATGAACATTCTTTTCTATTTCCTGAAAAGGTCCTATCAGAATTTCATCTGTGAACCGTTTTGTCTTAAAGGCACGGTGGATGATCAACACTTTATACCCTATATTGATCAATACTATCTTAAACAGAACAATTTTTATGGTCAATGTCACCACTCCTAGAGTGAAATATAAAATATCCCAATTCAGGGATTGTTCAATCTCAGATTGAAATCAATCCTATATCAATATAGCTGTATAACTCAAATCATATCACAGTAATATTTCAAGACTTAATATAAAAGAATTAAAATACTTTAATCTATGTCTAGCCAAAACAAATGGCTTAGACTATCTTTAATCTGTTCATGCATATTGAATTTCATCTAATATATATGAAAACATCTTAACCATTCTCTTGAAGCTGATTGGAATAAAAAGGTTTTACAAACTTGTATTATTCATAAGTAAATGAAAGATGGTTCATAATTTAGAGAACTTGCCTACATATGAATAAATCTAACATACTTACTCAATAAAGAGTAAGATTTAGATACTTGCCTTATTTGTTTACTATGGATAAAATTCAGCTTAACTTGTTCTCACAGATCCTGCACAATTATATTTTTACCTTTACAAACATATTAGTCAAGTATCTAAGTCACATAATGTAAAGACCAGTATTTTTTAAACAATTATATCTATATTTTTACAAATAAATTATTTATTTATTTTATTATTATTATGAATATTGGTATCAGTAATAATATTTTGAAATATATGCGATATGGATTTAGCAGGTTAGTCAATTTAAATTTTTAAGTTGACTAGGGATAAAAGTTAAGTCGGATATGGTTCAAAACCATAATTCTGGATTTTGAATAAGGAATTTGAATTTGAATATTATATTAATTGTATTTCAGTGTTATAAGTATATATTGTATGTGTGTAATGATAATTGTTGAACAGTTATAGTTTAGCATTAGAAAACCCTAATGTTATATTGATAAACCATAATCTGAAATTAAAAAAGAAATTTAAGACTGATAAGTAACTGTGTTTATGTGATTAATGATAAGAGTAATAATTATAAACCTAATTAGGGAAACTCTAATGATTAATTAGAAACCCTAATTGCTAAGTTAGAAACCCTAATGGCTAATGTAGAAATTTTAATGTTAATTAGGAAACCTTAATCCTAATTTCCAAGCACTAATGTAATTAAGAAACCTAATATGATTAGGAAACCCTAATTTCTAAATTAGAAAGCCTAATTTTACTTTTAAACCCTAATTAGAAATTTTAGAATTAAATTGCAAAACCTAAGGGTTAAAACCTAAGGATTGGGTCAAAATTACTTATATGCCATTAAATTTGGGAGCAAAAAGAACAAAATGCCATTTTTCACATTGGTTGTTTACCAACTCCAAGATTTCCCATGTGCTTCATATCTCAGCCAAATCTGATCTATTGCCACCTTGCATCATACAAATACATTGCATCAAAATTAGAGAGCTTAAAGAGAAAAAAGTCCATAGCAAGCCTCATTTGTTCAACATACACTTAACCAAACTATCTCAACCTCAAACCCACGAATTTGATTACTGGACCAGTCCTTAATCAAGTCCCTAGCACCTCCATAACAGATTAGGAAGCTAAGATTCAAGATTTAGCAAAGTGAGGTATAAACCCTAATCCATGCTAGATCCTTATGATTTCAGTAGATTATGTGTTTTGATGTTTAAATATGTTGTATGTTATGTTAATAAGTGATCTGGGTTGTTATATTATGGATCCATAACATCTAGATGCACGAAATTGAAGATTTTAAAAATCTGACAAAACTTGAAAATGTTGTCTGACAGTCAAAAGTCAGGCCTCATAGATCGGTGCCTGTTAATTGTTTTAGTGTTTTAAAGGTTTGTAGTTGTAGTTTGTAATGTTGTTAGTATTCTGAAAGTGGAATAATGATCATAGCATGTGCATATCGAAAGTTATTCACGGTCAAAGTATGTTGACCGAACACGAAATAAGTTTTCTGGATAACCCAGAAAACTGGAGAAAGTGTTCTGGCAATGACTTTGACCGACTTTGATCTCCTTGCCGTCAGGCTGTTAGGATGTATATTTGTATCTAGATTATAGTATGACATGAGGACTATAAGTCCAGAGCACTCTCGAACCTTAGAAAACAACGAATCAGATGCAATAATCGGTCAAAAGGCGTTGACCATTAAGTTTCATTTTCTGGGTAACCCAGAAATTCGTGACAACGGTCTGACAAGTTCTTTAGGGGCTTAGATCTTACAGCTTCATGATTTCTAGACATTCTAAGTGCTAGAACCATGTACCCTGTTAGTTGCTCTACAAGGCCCGACGTCTAAGCCACCTATAACATGAATATATTGAATGATATAAGGCCACCAAAAGCGTTGACTGACCATGAATTTATGTTTCTGGGCAGCTCAAAATATGAAGAACAATTCTTACACGATTTTTGCAAGCTTAGTTCTTCTTTGTGTGAGGTTGTATGACCTTGATGATTGTTGGATCATGTAGTATTACATTAATACTACAAGATCAAAGCCTTAGATAGCCCAGAAACACTTTGAACAGGGAGTTATTGTTGGTCAAACATAGCACCAAGAACATTGACTTTGAATGTTCTTGAGGCTCAAGAACACCAAAGGCGACAGTTTCTGTCGCTAAAGGCTTTAGCGATAGTTTTATTAATATTTATTAAATTAATTTCCAAAAATTATTAAAAAATAGAAATTAATTTCTAAAAATTCCAAAATTAGTTTTAAAAATTATTTTAAGTTATAAAAATTAACTTTTGATAATTTGACATATTTTTCATTAAAATTATTATTTATTTGAATATTAATGATATTAAATTTATTTAATAAATGTATTAAATAAATTAGTTAGAAAATGATTTTATTATATTAAAAATTATTTTAAATGATAATAAAGTATTTAAAAATATTTTAAGTTATAAAACAGAACTTTTAACATTTTAAGGTAAGTTTCATTAATAATTTAATATTAATGATATTAGATTTATTTAATAATTATATTAAATAAATAGTTTAAAAATGATTTTTATTGATTTAAAAATCATTTAAAAAGGATATAAATGATTTAAAAATATTTTAAGTAATAATAAATGATTTTTAATATTTTGAAGAATAATACATTAATATTTAAATATTATTGGTAATTTGTTAAAAATGAATTTGAATATTTTAAAAATAATTTAAGGGTAATAATAATGTTTTAAAAATAATTTGAGTTATTGTAAATAAATTTAATATTTTGACAATGATTTCATTAATATTTTAATATTATTTTAATATTAATGATAATATAATTATTCAGTATTTACATTATTTAAAAATTATATCAATGATTGAAAAATCATGATAAATGATAATAATTATTTAAAAATTATTATAAGCCACTAAAAAAATAATATGACTGATATTTAAATTATCTAAAATGATAGTGAAGCTACAGAATATAGTTTAATTCATAATCAACTCGATAATTATCTGATAAAGCTGTCGGTACACCGAAATATTTCTGAAATTGATCCGAAACTATATAGTTTGACTTGATAGGTGGTTGTTTACGTTCTAATAACATATATAAGTATGTGACAATGTGTTTAAGTTATTGTAATGACTTTAATAGCAGTACTATGTGTTACGATATATTATTCTAATCAAAAGAATAATCTTATTAATGATAGGTCTTTGTATAAAAGATAGAACTAAGTTGTGTAGCTGTAAGCAGCAGATCAGGCAAGTATCTCTACTCTATACATTTACTTTATGCAATGGACATGTGTAAGCAAGTTTTTGAACTATATCCTTGTTATACAAGTTTCTTAACTATATTATTATTGATCATGTATCTAAACCTTTGTATTCATGCAAATTCTCAAACTCTATTTGTTTATTGTTTACCAGTATAGTATTACTGTATGATCAAGACATATTCTGTTCGGTAATAGTTAAGTTTGGTTATGCAAGTGCCCTCACTTGGATAAATGTTGTATTTGAACACTTGTTGATACATACTTATTGATTTCCGGTACGTATACATTAATTAAAAATTGTCTAAGCTATTTGACTCGGCTAGACATAGATTGAAATGTATCGTTGAACATGATAGAACATTATTGCCATCCAACTGAATTGTTTCGATTCGAATTCTAGACTTAGTATGAAAATCCCGATAATGGGAAACTTTTGTGCGCCTAAGGCGGATATGATGAACAAAAATATCGTTCTAACATATAGTGTTGATCAATACAGGGCATATCGGGCTGATCACTCTCCGTGCCCGTAAGTCATGACGGTTTGCGAATGAATTTCTGTAAAACCTTTTGGAAAATTGAAAATAAAAGTTCCTAGTCTGTCAACTACTCTCCATTCATAGTCAGCACATAGTTTCAAAAATATAAATTATTGGTTATGTTGTTCAGTTTTGGTTTTGTTTACTTCACAAATATTGCCTCGTTGTAGAAGTGTAATTCAAAGAGAACGTTTAATTCTTTCAGCTAATAGTTATTAATTGATATTACTTCCTGGGTAATTAAATGCTCATTCCTTCTTTAAATTTAAATGTTTTCAGTTAAGCTAGGTCGACCTGAAGGTTTCGACAAGGACAAAGGGAAGGGCAAGCTGAAGAACTAGACTATATAATGTTACTTGTAATAACTGTACTTATGATAAGTTACTTATTATTATGTAATGAATGACTTAAAGGTTCTCGAAACTGGGGAGGTAGACAACTTTGATATAATATTTTTGTTTAATTAATACATTAAGTAGTTTGAATGAATGTTATCGTGGAGCACTAAGTACGTGTTTTAAGTACCCAGATTTGGGGGCGTCACAACATGGTATCAAAGCTTTAGGTTAGAAACCTTAGGTGGGGTATACCTTACGCTATAACCTTAGGACAGAGGGAAACATTAAAAATATAAATAACTCAAATAGAATTTAACGGAGATGAATTAAATAAATTCATCGTAAAACGAAATAAATATAATTTATATAAAACTATTATTTGCTGTGTGTATATAAAACTATTATATATATGAACTCAAGAGAGGAAGTAATAGTTTTATAATCTGAGAGTATCCTAATCTGTGAGTTCATATATATTATCATGGTAATTGTTAGCTAGGTAATTAAGAAATAAACACAAGCCATAATAGACAATCCAAGAATAATAACAATAATCAATAGAGAAGCATACTAAAAATAAACTATGCAATAAGCTTCATTGTAATCTTAAACAAAAGATTTAGTTCATGATTAATGAATTAAAACCAAGAATCTACAATTGAATAATTATTCAAAGATAAAAATAAGAGAATAGAGTGAAGAATAAATCCGTTGTCAGCGAATCTCCATCTTCCTCAAGCTCCTGCTCTTGATCTTTAATGGTCTCCAAATTGCATCAATCTACAAAACAAATAAGAACTAGGGTTTTGATCTTAATCTACTCTAATCTAATTTAATGGAATTCTCCTTTCTCCCC
The DNA here is from genome assembly GCA_016801055.1 of Panax notoginseng. NCBI lineage: Eukaryota > Viridiplantae > Streptophyta > Magnoliopsida > Apiales > Araliaceae > Panax > Panax notoginseng. The sequence goes on along the minus strand of CM029012.1, from coordinate 21,234,397 downwards.
TAATTCTTGTGATTCTCCTCCTTTTATATGCTTTTTCATATGCCTTTAAGTCCTCCTGGAAGTCCTTGAGTCAATCAGCTCGAACCAATCCTTCTAGAACTAAAATTCTGACAAAAACTACTTTTTGTGCGCGTACCTTTGCCCCGGCGGGCCTTTTTGTACTAATAGGCCCGCCCCGGCTGGCTATGCTACTTTTTTTGGGCTTGTACCCCCGCCCTGGCGGGCTTTTGTATGTAAAATGCCCGCCCCGACGGGGGTCCTTTTTTTTGCTACAGTGTCCTATGGTAAAATGGCCATAACATTTGATCCGAGAAGAGTTACGAGGTCTGTCACCTATCCAATCGAAGATCTCGACGAGCTCTGCAACTTTCATTCTTTGCATTTTGAGAAATAACGGACGGATGAAGGTTGAAATTTGGTTGGAAGTAACTGCTATGCAAATGGCAAGCCGAAAATGCGAATCTAGTAACCCCAAACGTCGATCTAAGTAGCTTTTGTCCCAATTCCTTCAAAACAACATAAAACATGCATGGATAGACATAAACACTTAAAAACTTCGAAAAGATTAAGCACAAATACACTCAATTATTGGGTATAACATTAACTCATCAAATACCCCCAAAATTAAACCTTTGCTTGTCCTCAAGCAAAAACACAAAACAACAATGCTATGCAATGTAACTAATCTAAATGCTTACGGATCCAGTAGTAATGATAGAAACAAGTCTATTCAACCGGCCTTAGAGAAATTAAGAAAACATGATAATACACCATATCAAAATAAATCAGTAATTTCTCAATCAATCATCATATCTTAGACTGTTATCACTAATAAAGTGCGTGTGTGCTCAACAACAATGTTAACTGATATAAAATCAAATTTAACACATAACAAGTCTCTTCGAAGGCATCATACAATATAAACTCAAGAAATCTAAAACATACTAGATCCAACTAAAATCAAACAATTACCAATATCGAGGGTCAACAAGGGATACTTATGCTTTATTTTTAATCTACGGGGGCTTTTTGCTCTTATTTCCTGTTTTATTCATTTTTATTCTTTTGGTTTATATACACATAGCTATGCAATGTCTTATTCCCTTAGGCTTTTTAATGCTACCTTAACGAGCTTTCGACCAATGACTCCCAGATCATTAAGACCTTAGGGCGCTAGGTGTAAAGATAATCCCCTCGGGCTTACTTACTCAAGTAACAAAGGCCACAAAACTAGACAAGCACGCCACGGTGTTTATTCATACTTTTTTTCTCTTTTTTTCATACTAAAAATCGCTTATACACCCCAAATATTTCCCCAAACTTAGGTTCTTGTCAAACTGTAGCCATCACTACTTATTCTTGTCATTCTTTCATTCAAACTAGCATTATCCTTTAGAGTTCCATTATGTATCAATTTAAACTCAATCAATCAACAAGTTATTTTTACTGTGCTATCCTTATTATACCAGTTTCAAACAGAAAAAGACTTAATTCATAATAAGAAATCACATCAAAGCTTTAATAGTCAGTACTAAACTTTTCTACCCAATTCCAATCTCATCACTGGCCAAAATAAACTGTAAAATATCAAACAGCTGGACTCATACAAGATGTACTAAATTCTATATAAACATAATAAACTAACTGCTATTTTTGAAAATTTTTAATTTTTCAATTTTTTTATTTTTTTAATCTTAACTAACAAGAAACAATAAACAAGAAACTAAATACATTAAAAACAATTAAAATAAACTATTATGCAAATGCAAACTATATGACATGAATGCCAACATATATGACATAAACTAAATGCTAAAACATGAAACAATAAAATAAAACTAACTCCCCCAAACTTAACAAGTACAATGTCCTCATTGTAAACATATTGAAATAAAAGAACAGAGGACTTCCCTGGATCCTGCTAAGCTTGTGGTGGTGGTGGTTGTGGAACAAAGACTGAAAACTCCTCCACATCAGAATCTAAAGGAGGATATTATGGCATGGACTCAGATTGGTGGCTTCCCTTTCCATATTCTTTTACTTATTATTGAGCCACCAATACCTGCAATGAAGAGAGACAACATGGATTAGAATAGCACTTTGGATTTATTAGAGAACTTAATAAGAAAATTAATTCCTATCTACTAAATAAACTAGTAAAGAACATAAAAATAAAAATTTGAAGGTTGCCTCCTAGTTAGCGCTTGAATTACAGTCTTTCAGTCTGACTTTGTCTGGTCAACGCTATTTAATTCCTCTTCGATAGGTGAGGAACCCTCCATTTATCGGAAACATTGTAACTTTTTGTAGGTTCCTATTTGTGATGGCTATCGAATTAAAGTCACCTAGCATGCTTTGTTTAAATAAGTGCCAAATTGAGAATGTTGAATAACTAGGTGCTTTTTTGTCCATTGAGCCTATGATTCGATTGGGGCTTTGAGGCTTGGCAAGCACAACGGGCTCTTCTTCTATCTTCTCCTCCTCATCCCACTATGGCTTCGCATTTGTACGAGCTCTCATGCCATAAAGAGCCTTGCTGACGACATGACTACCAAGCAGGCACGGTTTTGCAAATCTAACTGGACCCTTGATCTTTGGTGGAGAAGGAACTTGGGGCACTAATAACTTCGACTCATCCTCGTTGGTACTCATAGTTAGTTCTTCACCGACCTTATTTTTATTATCCCCACTTGTCTCCTCTTTTTCAACATCTCGTGTCTTATCCAGTTGTAGATTTGGTTCGGGCCCTTCGTCAATCTCGGAATCCATGTCATAACACCAATTATATTGAGGATAGTTGTTCAAGGCTTTGAACAATTGATCTATCTTATTCTGAAGATTCTGAATTGACCGCTCTTGATTAATCCTCCTCTCCTCATTTGATGCTACGAATTTGGACAACAATTCCACCACCCATGAATTATCTATCTCATTTTTGGAATCCATGTATTGAGGACTATGGGTTGAAGTGGTGATGAGTTGTTCCATCTGGTGCTGAAAATTGTGGCTCGATATTTCTTGACTCATCATCCTCTCCACTTAGTTTGCTATGATCTTTGACATGAATTCTTCCAACTTTGACTTTTCTTCTTGTGGCAATGGATGTGGATATGAGAATTCCGGTGTGTATATTGGATTTGGAGCGTAGTATTGGTCTTCATAAGTATAGCTCCATAACGAATTCAGGTGATACCCCCAAGCTTGATGATAATTGGCATATGCATACTGGTTGAGGTAGTTACCACCATACTATACCAAGAATGATGGTGCATTGATTACTCGGGTGATTTCTAGCACAATAATTGCACGTAACTACTATCCTTCGATTACGTTCGGCTGCAACTACATCTAACCTCCTCGAAAGTATCTCTAGCTGTGCTGATAATGTAGAAATTCTATTGAGTTCATCAATCCCTGTGTCCCTTGGTTGAGTCAGACTCGAATATCGCCTTTGATAATTGCATCCAGCCATGGTACCTGAAACGAGAGAAAAATATGAAGATAATAAAATAAAAAAAATGTTTAAATTAAGATTAATTTGATTGAAGCTAATATTGGCAAAAAATATTAAACTAATTTCCCGGTAACGGCACCAAAAACTTGTTGGAAAAATCTAGTTATGCACAACACGCAAGTATATGTGGTCAACAAGTAATAAAGTGAAAGTAGAGTATCATTCCCACGAGGAATTGTTAATACAAATTACCAAATATTAACTCTTAACCAAACTAATTTTATCTAAACAATCAATTTAATGTTATAAAATAAATTATTTAACTAAACTAATTCTAATTACCACTAATTAAAAATCAGATTATGGAAATTCAAGATCACAACTTCACTTATTACTTTATTTAAATTAATATACTTCTTATTAATTAAGCTTACTATTCAGAATTATTAATCAAGAACACATAAGTAAATATGACCATCTCTCAATGCATCATACTCAAATCAACTTAAATCCACAGATGATAGAATTATGAAAAGCACTCTAATTAACTAATTCACTATATCTCTATGTGAATTACAATTAAAAAGGATTTTAAGCACAAGTTCTTTATTAGATTACGTGCGATGCTAGGCATATCTCTATCCTAGACATAAATTATGAATTCCAATACCATTCAAAAAATACAATCACATGCTATTATGATCAGATCTAAATCTATACTTCATCTCTCGAGTTCATATATATTATCACAGTAATTGTTAGTTAGACAATTAAGCAATAAACACAAACCATAATAGATAATCCAAGAATAATCACAATAATCAATAGAGAAGCATACTAAAAATAAACTATGCAATAAGCTCCATTGTAATCTTAAACAAAAGATTTAGTTCATGATTAATAAATTAAAACCAAGAATCCACAATTGAATAATCATTCAAAGACAAAAATAAGAGAATAGAGTGAAGAATAAATCCGTTGTCAGCAAATCTCCATCTTCCTCAAGCTCCTGCTCTTGATCTTCAATGGTCTCTAAGTTGCATCAATCTCCAAAACTAATAAGAACTTGGGTTTTGATACTAATCTACTTTAATCTAATTTAACGAAATTCTCCTCTCTCCCCTAATCCTTGTGATTCTCCTCCTTTTATATGCCTCATCATATGTCTTTAAGTCCTCCAGGAAGTCCTTGAGTCAATCAGCTTGAACCAATCCTTCTGGAACTCAAATTCTGACAAAAACTACATTTTCTGCGCGTACCCCCGCCCCGGTTGGCTTTTGTATGTAAAATGCCCGCCCCGGCGGGGTTCCTTTTTCCTGCTACAGTATTCTCTGGTAAAATAGCCATAACTGTTGATCTGGGAAGAGTTACGTGGCCTGCCACCTATCAAATCGAAGATCTCGACGAGCTCTACATCTTTCATTCTTTGAGTTTTGAGAAATAATGGACGGATGAAGGTCGAAATTGGGTTGGAAGTGACTACTATGCAAATGGCAAGCCAAAAATGTGAATCTAGCAACCCCAAATGTCGATTCAAGTAGCTTTTGTCCCAATTCCTACAAAACAACAAAAAATGCATGAATAGACACAAACACTTAAAAACTTCTAAAAGATTAAGCTCAAATGAACTCAATTAATGGATATAGAATCCATTCATCAATCACAAAGGGATAACGAATGTTTATAGCGATATATGCTATATGATGTAAAATACTATGAATTAGTTGAATGAATATGAATATATGTATGGTTAAGGAAATCCAATATTTTAAGTACATAATTATTTGAGTTTGAAATTATACATGATATGTTAAATTAATATGACAAGACATAGAATGTAAGTGCATAAAGAATAATTTATGGTTTTATTTAATCAGATAATGTCGCCAAGAAGACAAAACCAAAACCAACGAGTAGAAGAATCAATTAACAATGCTAGAGGACAACCAGACCCAATGCAGAATTTTATAAATATGGTAGCTCAAGCTATGCAGAATAGAATACCAGCCGCATGAAATTAGCCCGACAATCGATTGGCGAACTTTAAAGACTTCAATGCTATAGGACTACCAGAGTTTAGGGGGACAACTGATCCTATAGAAGCCCAAACTTGGGTAAAGGAGATAGAAAAGGTGTTTGTGATTCTTAGAGTAACGGAGGGACAAAAGACGGCTTTTGCCGCCTATATGATGAAAGGGGAGGCGAATTTTTGCTGGGAGGCAAATCAAACTAGAGCTGGAGAAGGAGTGGTGACGTGGACAAGGTTTAAGACACTGTTCTTTGAGAATTATTTCTCATCCAGTATGCAGGCTAGGATGGAGGTGAAGTTTTTGGAGTTAAAGCAGGACAATATGACAGTTTTGGAGTACGCCACAAAGTTTAATGAATTAGCTAGGTTCGCTCGGCACCAAGTTGATACGGAAGCAAGGAATGCAAGGAGGTTTGAGCTGGGCTTAAAGCCCTGACTCTATAATAAGGTGGCGGTGTTACAGATTGGTACTTTTGTAGCACTCTTGGAAAAGGCTATCATAGCCGAAGAAGGAAGTGAGGCCATGAGTCTCTACAATAAGGAGAGGAAAAGTAAGGTTAAGGTAGAGGGAGTTGTTAAGGTTGAAGGAAGCAGTGGAAGTGGGAGTGGAAAAAGGAAGGGGAACAATTCTGGGAATGCGGATAATAGGCAAGGAGGTACAAAGAAGTAGGTTGTGTAGTGTGGGAATTGCGGGAAGAATCACTCGGGGGAGTGTTTGAAGGGAAAGTGTCTGTGTTACAAGTGTGGGCAGGAGGGACATATCTCTCCTAACTTCCCCAATCCATGGATGAATAGTGGGTGTTTCATGTGTGGATCAACAGAGCATAAGGTGAAGGATTGTCCGAAAAGAATAATGGATGGGTGAAGTGTGAATACGGGAAAGCAGTGGAATCTTAGCAATAATTGGACCAACTATAACAAACAAACCAACAAAATCAACAGCAAGGATCTTCAATATGACGGTTCAAGATATGACAGTAGCCGGTGATGGAGTTACAGGTATGAACCCTATTTTCTTACCGTAAGTTTGTTAATATAAGTACGTTTACATTAGGAACCCTTGAATATAGGCATACAAAACACAATTTTTTAAAAAGATACATATATATTAATTCATTAATAAAAGGATTTTTAAAGGAGGAATTTGTGTTCCAGACTCGTAACACGAATCTTATAAGGAGGGGAGAATGTAGTAATTCAATAAAAGTTTTTATAATAAAAATCTAAGGATAAAACATTAATAGAAAACGTAAGGTAATGGGGATTTCGGGGACGAAATCTTTATAAGGAGGGGAGAATGTAAAGATCAGGAATTTTCAAACAATTATATCAATATTTTGATGAATAAATTTTTTTATATTTTTTATTATTATTATTATGAATATTTGTATCAGTAATAATATTTTGAAATATATGCGGTATGGATTTAGCAGGCTAGTCAATTTAAATTTTTAAGTTGACTAGGGATGAAAGTTAAGTCGGATATGGCTCAAAACCCTAATTCTGGATTTTGAATAAGGAATTTGAATTTGAATATTATATTAATTGTATTTCAGTGTTATAAGTATGTATTGTATGTGTGTAATGATAATTGTTGAACAGTTATAGTGTAGCGTTAGAAAACCCTAATGTTATATTGATAAACCCTAATATGAAATTTAAAAAGGAATTTAAGACTGATAAGTAACTGTGTTTATGTGATTAATGATTAGAGTAATAATTATAAACCTAATTAGGGAAACTCTAATGATTAATTAGAAACCCTAATTTTTAAAAATCCTAATTGCTAAGTTAGAAATCCTAATTGCTAATTTAGAAATTTTAATATTAATTATGAAACCTTAATCCTAATTTCTAAGCACTAATGTAATTAGGAAACCTAATATGATTAAAAAACCCTAATTTCCAAATTAGAAAGCCTAATTTTACTTTTAAACCCTAATTAGAAATCCTAGAATTAAAATGCAAAACCTAAGGGTTAAAACCTAAGGGTTGGGTCAAAATTAGTCGTACGCCATTAAATTTGGGAGCAAAATGACCAAAATGCCATTTTTTCACATTCTTTAATTTGTTGGAGTGTGTATCTTGCCACGATATTGGTTGTTTACCAACTCCAAGATTTCCCATGTGCTTCAGATCTCAGCCAAATCTGATCTATTGCCACATTAATTGCTTCATACAAATACATTGCATCAAAATTAGATGGCTTAAAGAGTGAGAAAAGTCCATAGAAAGCCTCATTTGTTCAACATACACTCAACCAAACTCTCTCAACCTCAAACCCACGAATTTGATTAGTGGACCAGTCCTTAATCAAGTCCCTAGCACCTCCATAACAGATTAGGAAGCTAAGATTCAAGATTTAGCAAAGTGAGGTATAAACCCTAATCCATGCTAGATACTTATGATTTCAGTAGATTATGTGTTTTGATGTTTAAATATGTTGTATGTTATGTTAATAAGTGATCTGGGTTGTTATATTATGGGTCCATAACTTCTAGATGCAAAATATTGAAGATTTTAAAAATCTAACAAAAATTGAAAATGTTGTCTGACAGTCGAAAGTCAGGACTCATTGATCGGTGCCTATTAATTGTTTTAGTGTTTTAAAGGTTTGTAGTTGTAGTTTGTAATGTTGTTAGTATTTTGAAAGTGGAATCATGATCATAGCATGTGTCTATCGAAAGTTATTCACGGTCAAAGTACGTTGATCGAACACGAAATAAGTTTGATGGGTAACCTAGAAAACTGAAGAACGTGTTCTGGTAGTGACTTTGACTGGCTTTGATCTCGTTACCGTCAGGCTATTAGGATGTATATTTGTATCTAGATTATAGTATAACATGAGGACTATAAGTCCAGAGCACTCTCGAACCTTGGAAAACAACGGATCGGCTGTAGTAATCGGTCAAAAGGCGTTGACCATTAAGTTTCATTTTCTGGGTAATCCAAAAATTCGTGACAGCGGTCTGACAAGTTCTTTAGGGGCTTAGATCTTACAGCTTGATGATTTCTAGACATTCTAAGTGCTCGAACCATATACCCTGTTAGTTGCTCTACAAGGCCCGACCTCTAAACCTCCTATAACATGAACAAATTGAATGATATAAGGCCACCAAAAGCGTTGACCGGCCATGAATTTATGTTTGTAGGCAGCTCAGAAAATGAAGAACAGTTCTGACACGATTTTTGCAAGCTTAGATCTTTTTTGTATGAGGTTGAATGACCTTGATGATTGTTGGATCATGTAGTATTACATTAATACTACAAGATCAAAGCCTTAGATAGCCCAGAAACACTTTGAGCAGCTAATTATTATTGGTCAAACATAGCACCAAGAACACTGACTTTGAATGCTCTTGAGGCTCAAGAACACCAAAGGCGACAGTTTCTATCGCTAAAGGCTTTAGCAACAGTTTTATTAATATTAATTAAATTAATTTCCAAAAATTATTAAAAAATAGAAATTAATTTCTAAAAATTCCAAAATTAGTTTTAAAAATTATTTTAAGTTATAAAAATTAACTTTTGATAATTTGACATATTTTTAAGTAATATTATTATTTATTTGAATATTAATGATATTAAATTTATTTAATAAATGTATTAATTAAATTAGTTAGAAAATGATTTTATTATATTAGAAATTATTTTAAATGATAATAAAGTACTTAAATATATTTTAAGTTATAAAACATAACTTTTTATATTTTAAGGTAAATTTTATTAATAATTTAATATTAATGATATAAGATTTATTTAATAATTATATTAAATAAATAGTTTAAAAATAATTTTTATTGATTTAAAAATCATTGAAAAAGGATATAAATGATTTTAAAAAAAATTAAATAATAATAAATAATTTTTAATATTTTGATGTATAATACCTTAATATTTAAATATTATTGGTAATTAGTTAAAAATGAATTTGAATATTTTAAAAATAATTTAAGGGTAATAATAATGTTTTAAAAATAATTTGAGTTATTATAAATAACTTTAATATTTTGGCAAGGATTTCATTAATATTTTAATATTATTTAAATATTAATGATAATAGAATTATTCAGTATTTAAATTATTTAAAAATGATTTCAATGATTGAAAAATCATGATAAACGATAATAATTATTTGAAAATTATTATAAGCCACTGAAAAATAATATGACTGATATTTAAATTATATAAAATGATAGTGAAGCTACATAATATAGTTTAATTAATCATAAACTCGATAATTATCCGATAAAGCCGTCGGTACACCAAAATATTTCCAAAATTGATCCGAAACTATATAGTTTGACTTGATAGGTGGTTGTTTACGTTTTAATAACATATATAAGTATGTGACAACGTGTTTAAGTTATTGTAATGACTGTAAATAGTAGTATTATGTGTTACGATGTATTATTTTAATCAAAAGAATAATCTAAGCAAGTTTTTGAACTATATCCTTGTTATACAAGTTTCTTAACTATATTATTATTGATCATGTATCTAAACCTTTGTATTCATGCAAATTCTCGAACTCTATTCGTTCATTGTTTACCAGTATGGTATTACTGTATGATCAATACATATTCTGTTCGGTAATAGTTAAGTTTGGTTATGCAAGTGTCCTCACTTGGATAAATATTGTATTTGAACACTTGTTGATACATACTTATTGACTTACGATATGTATACTTTAATTAAAAACTGTTTAAGCTATTTGACTCGGCTAGACATAGATTGAAATGTATCGTTAAACATGATAGAACATTATTGTCATCCAATTGAATTGTTTCGGTTCGGATTCTAGACTGAGTATGAACACATCCCGATCATGGGAAACTTTTGTGCGCCCAAGGCGGATATGATGAACGAAAATATCGTTCTAACATGTAGTGTTGATCAATATAGGGCATACCGGGCTGGTCACCTTTCGTGCCCGTAAGTCGTGACGGTTTGCGGATGAATTTTTGTAAAACTTTTTCAAAAATTAAAAATAAAAGTTCGTAGTCTGTCAACTACTCTCCATTCATAGTCAGTATGTAGTTTTAAAAATGTAAATTATTGGTTATGTTGTTCAGTATTGGTTCAGTTTACTTCACAACTATTGCCTCATTGTAGAAGTGTAATTCAAAGAGAACATTTAATTCTTTCAGCTAATATTTATTAATTGATATTACTTACTGGGCAATTAAATGCTCATTCTTGCTCTAAATTTAAATGTTTTTAGTTAAGCTAGATCGACCTGAAGGTTCTGATAATGACAAAGGGAAGGGCAAGCTGAAGAACTAGACTATATAATGTTACTTGTAATAACTGTACTTATGATAAGTTACTTAATATTATGTAATGAATGACTTAAAGGTTATCGAAACTGGGGAGGTAGACAACTTTGATATAATATTTTTGTTTATGTAATACATTAAGTAGTTTCAATGAATGTTACCGTGGAGCACCAAGTACGGATTTTAATTACCCGAATTCGGGGGAGTCACACATAACCTGTATGTTTATATATCACATAACCACATTGATAATGTCTTTAGTTTATGTTTTTACTCTAGAGTCACTTATATACATTTTTCAAATACCTCATCCATATCCTTACTATAAACATTTTTCTCTTTAATAGGGCTTGACATAATCCTATTTCATGAATCTCATATAATTTTAGTTTATATTCCTTTTTTGTCTTACTATATGAATATTTCATAATTTCATTCATAACTTAAGTACTCAAGGTGAATACATAAGATATTTCATGATTTGACTATGATTGTATATTATAGGAATAAAATTATAGTTTTTAATTTGCTTTGCAACTCATATTGACAAACTATTTACTCAAACTCTGTGCATTTCTAAGTTATGCCAAAATAACCCTCTTATAGCATTAACATCCCTTTAAGGTATTAGCAACTCCAATATGTGAGTCAATAATATTGATTAGGAATATTTATTGAAAGATTGAAAATGCATAAATAATTGATTAAAGATAAGTATGATAAGTAATTTGTGGTAGATGTGACGCTCCCAAATTCGGGTACTTGAAACCCTTATTCAGTGCTTCACGATAACCATCATTCAACATAATAAAAAATCAAACTTATATAAAGTTATTACATCAGAGTTTGACTACCTAGGTACGATGACCTTTAAATTCTTATTAAATGATAGTTAAATATTTACAATATACAAACTATCGATTACATAACATCACAACTATGCAACGACTTTTCCTTTCCCTTTATCCTTACCTGATACCTCTACTCGATCCTGAGTAACTGAAAACATTTATAACAATGCAAGAATGAACATTTAATTGCTCAGCAAGTAATAGAGTTTATTAACATCTTTACAAGACATAAATGTTTTCTATGAAGCATGCTTTGATAGTGTAACAAAACTATAAAGCAAATAAATATTTAATCATTCATATCAATGCAACAACATATCAATATCTGAATAGTTGAGAGGTCACTAGATCATGAACATTCTTTGCTATTTCTTGTAAATCTCCTATCAGAATTTCATCTATGAACCGTCTTGTCTTACGGGCACGGTGGGTGATGAGCCTTTTATGCCCTGTATTGTTCAATATTATCTTAAACAAAACAATTTTTATGTTCAATGTCACCACTCCCAGAGTGAAATATAAAATATCCTAATTCAGGGATTGTTCAATCTCAGACTGGAATCCAAACTATATCAATTTAGCTGGATAAGTCAAATTATATCATAGTAATATTTCAAGACTTAATATAAAAGAATTAAAATACTTTAATCTATGTCTAGTCAGATGTAACAACCGAGAACATCCAATTATAATGTAAATTAATTTTTATTTGATTATATTGAATAAAATTATATTATATGTTCATTATACCGAGTAAGCGAGTTAAAGGTTGTTCTATAACCTAGAAAGGATGTATGATCATAGTATTCTGGCTAAGTGCTAGAAATAAAGTGTGTAAATTTTAAGGACGAAAATAAAAGCTTTTTGAGAAATTCTCTAAAAAACACTATTCATCCATTTCTGCTCGAAAATTATTTTTGAACTTCCGAGAAATACGTAACGATAGAATTTTAAGGAAATATGTATTATATAATAATAATTCAATTATGGCAAACACAGTTTTTCAACTGCGTACTCAATTCGAGAATGTTAGGAAAAGTGAAGATTTGAATATGTAATGATTATGTATAGTAAGAAAATTATTGTGATAACCCGAGATTTCGAATAATCAAAAATTTGCGAATATTTTTTTTTTATTTAATTTTAATATTAATTATCATTTTGTGACAAGTATCTGTGATACGAGTATCGAGAAAGTCAATTTGGGTATTGACTAATAAAATTAGTGTAGAGTTGTACTTAACGGAGAATAGAAACCCTAACCCTAAGTCCGGATAGGGATTCGATATAAAATATAATTAAAATAATTATATTATTGATTACGTATTTGTACTGTGTAGTAGTATTGATCAATGATTGATCGGGTAAGGTTTAATATTTATAAACCCTAAGAAGAGATTAGAAAACCTAATCTCAGGATGAAAAACCCTAATGTACCGTTAGAAATCCTAATGAAAAGCCGAGAAACCCTAATTTCATATTCGGGAATCCTAAATCCTAAATTAGGAAACCCTAATCCTAATTGGCAAGCCTATTGTGTGTATTAAACTTTAATATAATTAGAAAACCCTAATTATATTTTAGTTATTTTAATTTTTATTTTACAAACCCTAATTGTAATTTAGAAAATTTATTTTTCTAATTAAAACCCTAATTCGTGGGTTATAAACCCTAATGATCATTTTGACTCTAATTGCTAATTTAAGCAATTTTAATTAGGAATATAACTCCTAATTAACAAGATTGAATTTTATGATTAGGAAATATTAATATATTTATTGAATCCTAATTATAATTTTGGAAAATTAATTTTCTATTTGGAAAACCGAAATTTGAAAATTTTGGAAATTAAATCGCTAACCTAAAGGGTTTAAACCCTAAACCCTAAAGGGTTCCAAACCCTAATCCAAGCCCTAAATCTTAAGGGTTTGTGCATTTATCAAGATTGCCATTAAATTCAATTTGCTAAAGACCAAAATGCCCTTTTTGGATAATTTAGTAAACTAACTTGTAGAAATTGCCAATACTTTAGTGGGTGACCAACTCTCTTGACTTTGGGACATGAAAAACTCAGCAATCAGCCTCTAATTGACACCTAGCATCAGATCCAAGCAACATACAAGCATTATATAAGAGATTTAGAGAGAGAAAAAGTCACAAAAAGTTGCCATTTTGCATATTGCTCTCACCAACTCTCTCTCTCTCTAAAGCTTCGAATTTCTTAAGTTAGATCAGTCCTAATTTCATCCCTTGATCAATCAATAACATATTGGAGAGCTTAGATCAAGAATTGAAAGCTAGAAGGTATAAATCAAATTTTAAATTTTGATCTTTGTTGCTTAGAAAATTTTTGTATTTTAGTGTTTAATCTTATGTTATAATATGTTTTTAATTGTTATATGTTGATCCATGATGGATCCATAGCATCAAATGGCTTAAAAATGAGTTTTACAAAATCTGTTCTTGACCTCTAAAGTTGTCTGACAAGCAAATGTCAGTTGGCTTAGATCTTCATGTGTTCATGTTATGAGTTGTTTTAAAGCTTTTATATGTAGCCTGACATGTTGTCTTTAAGCTGCAAAAGCTATCAGAGTCATAAGAGGTCTGGATTCGAAGATATAGTCGGTCAAAACCCGTTGACCGGGCATGACCGAGTATATTCTGGGTAACCCAGAAAGTTGGATTTTAGCGTCTGACAATTTTTGTAAGGTCTGGATCTGACAGATTTGATGATTGTTAGTTGATGTTTTTGTAACCCAGTTGTAGCCTGTAATATGGACTATACATATATGCCTTCAAATTCCTTAGATCATCAACATATCGAACGAATCAGGTGGTCAAACCTAGTCATTTGGTCACGGACACAGTTTCTGGAAAACCCAGAAACTGTAAAGAACGAATTTTCTGACAGCCGTTGACCGGCTTATAAATTGTGACGATGTTGTTTTTAGACTGAGTAATTGTTATGTACTTGTTCCTTGTTATATATACTACGAGACCGAATGAATAGATCACCAAAATAATGATCAGAACACCAAAATAATCGAGCATGAAATTGGACCCTCAAACTGCCTGGGTTTCTGGGAAACCCAGAAACCGTTTGACAGCAAATTTGGAGGCTTTGATCTCCTTGTTGCGATGTCGTGTGACTATGTTGGTGATTGATAAGTGTAGTATTACGTGTTTACTACAATACCTAAGTCTTAGATGGCCGATAAACAATTATAACAGAAAGTTAAAGCCAGTTAAACATGACCCCTTGAACACTGACTTTGTCAGTGTTCTTGAGCCAATAACACCTAAGGCTACAGAAAGTGTCGTTATAGGCCATTAGCGACGGATTAATTTATTTATTTTTTGATTTTTCTAGTAATTAATTAAAAATAAAAAATAAATTATAAAAATTATTAAAAATTATTTTAAAAATTATTTTAAATTATGAAAAATAATTTTTGACCAATTGGAATATTTTTCTTTAATATTTATAATTATTTAAATATTAAAAGTATTTAATTTATTTAATTAGTGTATTAAATAAATTAGAGAAAAATAATTTAATATTATGAAAAATTATTTTAAATAAGAATAATGTATTTAAAAATATTTTGAGTTATAAAATGTGACTTTTAATATTTTTAGAGAATTTTCATTAATAATTTAATGTTAATGATATTAGATTTATTTAATTACTAAATTAAATAAATAAGTTAAAAATAATTTTAATGATTTAAAAATCATTTTAAATAAGAATAAAGTGTTAGAAAATATTTTAAATTATAAAATATAATTTTCAATATTGTTAGAGAATTCTCATTAATAAATTAATATTAATGATATTAGATTTATTTAATTATAATATAAATAAATAAATAAAAAATGATTTTATTGATTTAAAAATCATTTAAAAATGAGAAAAATGTTTTAAAAATATTTTAAGTTATAATTAATAACTTTTAATATTTTGATAATAATTACATTAATATTTAAATATTAATGGTGATGATTTAAAAATAATTTTAATTACTTTAAAAATTATTTAAGTAGAATATTGATGATTCAAAAATATTTTAAGTTATTAACAATAACTTTAATATTTTGACAAGTATGTTATTAATATTTTTATATTATTAAATATTAATAATTATAAGATTATTTGATAATTAAATCATTTAAAAATGATTTAAGTGTTTGAAAAATTATTATAAATTATAATAATTATTTATAAATTATTAAAAGCTTCCGAAAAATATTATAAATGATATTTGACTTATCTAAAATAATATTGAAGCTTAGAGACCAAGTTTAGTTGACAATCAATGTGTTAATTGTCGGATAGGGTAACCAGAACACCGAGAATGGACCGAGGTCTAACTAGACCGAAATAGTTAGACTGGGTAAGTGTTTATATAGGTTTTAAACACTAATGTAGCTATGTGGTAATGTGCCTAGGAGAAGAGTGACTGTAGAATACCGTGTTACGTGTTATAAATGATTATGCTAATTATGAGACCGACATTGTTGATTATAGGTCTTACGAACGCAGTTAATTATATTGTGTAGCTGTAATCAACGCGAAAGGCAAGTTTCCTAACTCAACCTTGAGTTATATTCATTCAAATATTATAATGGTTAATTATTGCTAATTATACCATGTCCATGAAATTTATTGTTGATTATTCGCAGTTAGTGCATGATTAAAATTCAAATTGAATTACTAATTCAGAAAATATATATTCGTAGAATTACTGTTGTTGGATATTTATATCTGTAGAAACTAATATTGACAGTACAGATAATTCCTGTTTATTGTCAAATTATATTGAGAAATGTCTTAGCTAATTATTCTGGCTAGACAAATATTTGTTAGAACTTGATAAATACGAGAAGAGAAATCAATTGTTATTGATAAATCGATGCCAGTTGTTTCGGCTAGATCGATAAGTAGATAGAATTTAAAATCACAGTATTTCGTTGTTAAATCAAAATCTTGATTCTGAAACTGAGAAGAACAACCTTTTATATAAGGGGAACATTTTGGGTCGTATATTCGACCATTGCGCGCTGTTAAGTATTATGCATAATATAGGGTACAAGGAGTTGGCCGGCTCTAAGTACTTGCAGAGGAATATGATTTAATCTTTATGGTTATCTGATACGCCTGCGTATGTATCAAAGTAAATCTTTGATAGATACCCGAGAAAATAAGTTCTAAGATCTGGTGGGATCACTCAGCATAAATCTGGAAATTATTCCACTTTGTTATTGCTTAGAATTGATTCTTGAGTATTCAATAGAATATCGTAGAAACTTTAAAAGCGTTATACTCTTTCATTATGAAATTATTGTGTTGCCTAGAATACAAGAAGAATTGTTATTGATTAACGATTTGTTCAGCTATTTCAAAGTTTCCCGAGCTTTAGTTTCATTCTATCAAAATAGATAGTCTGTTCTTGTTGATTCATATACATTTATTTGTATATTTTAACTTGCGGGGCAAACTTGTTGCTCACCCTTGCTATAAATAAAACTTTTCAGCTAGGGACGAAGTTGCAGAAGGTTCTGCAAAGAAGAACAAGGGAAAATGAATAGTTATAAATTAGTTATGATGAACAATATTATTATGTTGTATTGTATTGTAAACCCTTTTTGTATATCTAAGGGGTATTTCTATAATGTTAAGGTTAGTGGACCTGGGACTTATGTATTAACAACTTGTGTTAATGACTTATGTATTCCTATTTATATATGAATGGGTAGTTAAATGATATTATATTATGGATCGTGAACATCAAACTCGGGGGTCAGGTAACCCGGATTTGGGGGTGTCACAATTATTATACGGGGAAAGAATATGAGTATAATACAAGGTATTGTACAAGTATATACGAAAGATAATATAACGTATAAGATGAATGTTATATGAACTATTATACGAGAAGAATACGAGAATTATACGTTAAAAGTACAAACCATTCTTAATGGACTAGTAAAGCTTGAATTTGAACTTTAGCAAGGCCAAATGAAAGATGATTGAGGCCCAATGATAAACTTAATCAAAGTGAAAGATAATTTAATTCAAGCCCAAAGTTAGGCCTGAATTGAATTAAATCAAAGCCCGAACCAAGAACTGAACTCGTGGATCGAACCATTGGATCACCGGGTGGGTAACAACCCATGAGGCAACCCATGGGACGAACCCATACCCCATGTGGCTTGCCATAATGGCCATGAGGTGGCCAAGCTTCTTTGAAAAGCTTGGTTAATGAGGTGGAATAGTAAGGAGGTGGAAACTTTTGACATTTTTACCACCACTTTACAATTCTATAAATAAGAGAGGTGCTTTCATTTGTTGGTTGTTTAATTTCACTAACACTTAAAGTATTATAGAGAGAGATCTATTTCAAGTAATCAAAGAAAGGAAGAAGCTAGTTAAGCCTTTTACTAAGAATAAAACTCAAGAACACGAAGAACACAAGAGGTATAAACACTTAAATCATTTAACTTCCTTCTCTTTTCTATTTTGATTTATTAGAGAAGTGAAATTGGTGGTGTATGTATCATAAGGAGTAATAAGGATAGCTATTAGTGGACTTTAAATATTAATAACCATGTATCGAGTGAAATCATAATCAAATGCTTAAGAACATAATGAAGAGACTATGAAAACTTAACACATGTTATTGATGGACAAGTTTAAAACCATCGTGTATAGGATTAGGTGCTATATGCTTGATTAGGATGATAGATATTTGAATAATGGAATGAATCCATTTTGAACAGAGTAAAAATCTCATATAACAAAGTTATGGCGAAATTTCGAAGAAAATGCGATAAATGTTGAAATCATAGTTAACTAGGATTTCAGAATGGAAGTGAAATGTTAATAATGAACCTAGAAAGCTAGGGTTTCATTAACATATTGAAGAACATGAAATTTATGAGTCATAGACTAAAGAATTGATGAATTCAGACAACATACGAACGAATTGTGGATAAACGAGCGATGAACGCTCAAGGACGTTAAACGAATGAATAATGAAAATTTAATCAAGTTAAAGCCTCATTAACGGATTCAAAACATTGTTTTGTTCAAGTGGAATCGTAATATGAAGAATAATCAAGGAATTGGCTTTTGAATGAACCAATTTTGAGCTATAATGAACGAGTTACGAGCTCAAAAAACGAACAACTTGAGAAATTGAAAAATATTTCAAAGGATTAAGGGAGGTTGTAAACACTCAAAATTTAGCATTCCTGTTACTAACCTTGCAGGAGGGCAAAATCTTCTTCCGGAGATAACCCTTAAAGTCAAAATAGCTCAATCCCGGAGACAACCCCAGGATACTCAAATTTCCACCTTAGAGACAAACCCGAGATATTTAGTTCCAGTCCCGGAGACAACCCCTAGAGATTAAGTTCCAACCTCGGAGATAACCCAGAGCGATGCAGTTTCAGTTTCGGAGATAACCCCGGAAAAGGCCGTTCTAAATTTGTAGAAGTCAGCTTCAACCTCAGAGACAACCCCGAGGCGCTCAGTTCCAACCTCGAAGATAACCCCGGGAGGTCAGGCACAGCTCAGAGACAACCCTGAGGACATTCAGTACCCATAACAGTCCAATCTTAGAGATAACCCTGAGCAAAGACTGCTAAATTAGCCCAGAGCCAGAGACAACCCTGGTGACGGGCAAAATCATCATTTTTCCACCTTGATCTCATATTCACGCCGTCTCAGCATAATTTCACACCACATTCTACACAAAAGTGTCCCATAAGAACCATAGCTCAAATCCCGAGTGACTACTACGCAAGACAGTACACCAGATAAAATTTGAAGACATAAAAATCAGGTCATGAACCCATCTTCCCGGCTTCGTACAACCACTTATGCCATGTCATTATGTAGCTATCGACAACAGCATTCCGAAAAGGTATTATACGCCTCAATCATATGCCCGGATTGAAAGTTATGAAGGTTCGAGCAGACCACACGTTGCATGCGTGCAAGTACTTCGAGACGGAGGGGCCACGGAGGCCGGGTCACCCTGGGTAGCCACATGAACACCTGCGGCTCCCCCCTTTATAAATAGAGGGTTTGGGGTGGCCATTTTAAGAAGATAAAATGCGAGGAAGCCCTGTCCATTTTGATTTGTACACACTTTAAAGTGAGTGCTTTCTTTTTCCAAACACCTGTGAGCTTGTGTTTCGCTATATTTTACTAGTGGAAACCGAGTATTCATTCATTTAAAGCTATCTGAAGTCTTCTTGGTAGTCCACTGTAAGATATCTCAGATTTCTTTCAGCCTTTCTCCACTTCTAGTCACACATACGTATTCACGTTGAGAGTCAAGTTGAGTGTGTATGCCCGAATCATCGATCCATGTCAATAAACGCATCGAAGGTATATATATATATATATATATATATATATATATATATATATATATATATATATATATATATATATAACTGTTTACAGCTTTTGTACATATTACATAATCATGTGAGCCTAGGAATCATCTGATCACAGATTCAGTTTCTGAATCTAGATTCGGTTCCCGTGATGGACATTTTCAGCTATAGCCAGCTTGTAAATTATTCACGGTGTCTGAATTTCCTTAGTTGCCTTTCATGCCCACAAGGAGTTTGGCACTGCTATGTATCTTATTTTCTCGAAGATGCTTCGCATCTCGAAAATAATAAAAGCAATCAAGCCGAACACATAATAAAATGGAAGTATCAAAAGCCTCAATTACAATTGAGCACAAGGGTTTGAAAAACCTTTTTTATAAAACATAATTGCCATATCTCATTAAAGTTAAACTTTTATACAAAATTGAAACCCTTTGTATATAGGTGCAAACGATGCATAACTGTTGATTGATTTCGCAATCAATGAATACGTGCAAGTATACACGGTCAACAAGTAATAAAGTGAAAGTAGAGTATCGTTTCCACGAGGAATTATTTAATAAAAATCACCAAGTACTAATTCTTAACCAAATCAATTTTATTTAAACAACCAATAATTGTGATTTCTAGATTTAAGAAAACTAAATTAAACAAAACAAAAAGATTATTCTAAAAGAAAGCAAATAAACAACTAAGAATTGATGGAATTCAGATAAATAAGAATTAAAACTCCAATATCCCCAATTATGAATTAT
Organism: Panax notoginseng; assembly: GCA_016801055.1. Lineage (NCBI taxonomy): Eukaryota > Viridiplantae > Streptophyta > Magnoliopsida > Apiales > Araliaceae > Panax > Panax notoginseng. Next base: position 21,213,620 of record CM029012.1, on the reverse strand, counting down.
AAATCAATTATTCAACTATCCCAATTATTATATCTACTGAATTGTTAACAGGAATTCTCAAATGCCAAAAGCCCTCTCTCGAGTGATCAATTGCCTTCTATTTAACCTAGATTAATTTTGCTATATCTCTATGCAAAACAATTGAATTAAACTCGCTACAAACCCAATTCCTCTTATGTTACATGCGGCAAATATATATTCTCATTCTATTCACAAACCTAATTATTCACTGTGCAAATAACTAAGTCACATGTCACCAAGCCCAGTTCTAACCCTAGAATTCCTTTCCCAATTCCTTCTAGAGTAACAAGATAATTATTGATCAGATAATTAATCAATAAGCTCAAAGCAAGATGAACAATTTACTTCAACATAAATAATTAGAATAAATCAAATAACTAATTTAAAACCATAAAAAGTTCAATTGAAATCTTAATAAAAGAGTTAGTTCATAGTTAATGAATTAAAACCAAGAATCCACAATTGAATAGACATTAAAAGATAAAAGTATGATAAGAGAAGATAATATGATCTGTTGTCAGCAAATCTGATGCTCCCCTCTTGCTCCTGCTCTTGATCTTCAATGATCTCCAATTTGCTTCAATCTCCAAAACTAATAAGAACTAGGGTTAATGTCTAATCTAATGGAGTGTTTAATCTAATCTAATCTATGTAATCCCCTTTATTTTATGCCTCCCATCATGTATTTATAGGTTACAAGTCCAATTTTTAGGTTAGGAACAAACCCAATCCAATTTGGAGTCAAAAAGGTGTCAAAATTCGCTCAAAAACACGTCCAGGCCATCACCAAGCCCTTCCCCAGCGCCCCAGCGCTGGGCACGACGCTGGTATTCTGCCTTATAGCGCCCCGGCGCTGAAAATATGCTTAAAATGGGCGCCCCGGCGCTGCCACTTTTTCTAACATTTTCTACTCCGACGTCCTTTGAGAAAATGGCCATAACTTCTTCGTCCGAACTCCGATTTCGATGATTCATAATGTTTCGGAAAGAGGAGAAGTAGATCTACAACTTTCATTATTTGAGTGTTTCGAAATAAGGTACGTAGAAATACTCAAATTGGCTCTGAAGTGACTGCTATGTAAATGGCAAGCCGAAAACGCGAATCTAGCTACCCCAAACGTCGATCCAAGTAACTTTTGTCCCAAATCCTACAAAACAATGTAAAACATGTATGAATGGACATAAATACTTAAAAACAATTCTAAAAGACTTGAGAATAACAATAAATTAAGCCCGAATGTATCCAATTCATGTGTATAAAACTCACTCATCAAATACCCCCAAACTTAAACATTTGCTTGTCCTGAAGCAAAAACACAAAAGAACTAAAAATAAATAAACTAACTCAATTACATGAATGCATATGCATGATCTACTTCCTAATATACCTACGAACCTAGTAATAAATCAGTATGATATATAGCAACAGGCCTCAAAGATAACATTGGTACTCAAACAATATATCCAATCAAGTCAAAATCCATAACTCTAACCAATTAGTCAATCCAAATCTGTCATCACCCATGTTGTGCGTGCGTGCTTGTTAACCATTCTAACCTACCACAGTTCAAGATAATCACATAACAAACTTCTGAAAAGGAAAATTTCAGTTCCAATTCAATTACTTTTGTGAACATGACAACTCCGGTTAAAACTAAGCAATTACCAAGTCTAAAGGTAAATACATGATTTATTTATACTCTTATTCAATCACGAGGGCATTTTTGCTCTTTCTCGTGTTTTATTCATTTTTTTTTCTCATGGCTGTGTAATATCTTATTCTCTTAGGCTTTTCAGTTCTACCTTAACGAGATTTCGACCAACGACTCCCAAGTCATTAAGACCTTAGGGCGCTAGGTGTAAAGACAATCCCCTCGGGCTTACTTACTCAAGTAACAAAGGCCACAAAACTAGACAAGCATGCCACAATGTTTATTCTCTTTTTTTTTCTTTTTCTGGATTTTCTATTTTTTTTTTCTTTTCATCATTTCTTTTTTTTCTCTTTTTTTTTTCATTTTCATTTTGTATATATATATACCCCATAGATTCCCCCAAACTCAAGCTTTTACGTCATTCCAACCTTTACCGCCAGTTCACTAATTTCCTTAAATTTTAACCAAGATTTTCCCTCAGAAACAAATTATGAAACCCTTGAACCAAGTGGATTAAAACAGTTAAACTTTAAGTGCTAACCAGTTACATAAGTTTCGGACAGGCTCAGATTATCATCATGATTAAAATTAGAACTCATCATCAATTATCAACACTGTTCAAGTTAACATGCAAAACCAATCTTATCATAGGCCGAGCTAAGACCACACCAACCGATCGCACAGATTCATGCAAAAAAAATAATGTAATTATACTACATGAACAGATACTAATGCAACACATATATGAATATGCAAATAACTACCATGTACTATATGCAACCTAAAAAAACACAATGCTATCACATAAAAAAAATGAACTACTATGCAGATAACTAACTATATGCAATACGACACTAAGATGCCCCCAAACATAAACTAGACATTGTCCTCAATGGATGAAATATAAAAAAGTAAATCAGAGGACTTCCCTGAAAATATAACAATCTTCCTCCTTGTCCACTAAGTTTGGAGAATATGCTAGGCACGTGGAACAAATTGGGCACCACACCTGAATTTGACTTGAATAACCTGTAAAACCATGATAGAAGCAATTTTATTAAATCCTAAATAAATGCAAATTCAAAACTACTAATATAAAACCTAATAAAAACTAAAAATAAAAATTAAACTTGGGTTGCCTCCCAATAAGCGCTTGTTTTATAGTCTCAGCCTGACTTCTTCAATTCTCTATCCAATTCCCCTGCGAAAGTTGAGGAACCCTCCATCCATCAAAAATAATATAGCATTTGGTAGGTTCCCATTTACGATAGCCATTGTATTTAAGTCACCTAGCATGCTTTGTTTAGATAAGATCACATTAAAGAACGTCCAACATCTAGGTGTTTTTTCCATTGTGTCTGCGAATAGATTCTGGCATTGAGGCTTGTCAGACACAACAATCGCTTCTTCTATCTTCTCCAACTCATTGAACCATGGCTTCGAAGTTGTACTCACTTTTACGTCACAAGGAGTATTGCCGACGACATGACTACCTAGCGGACATTGTTTTGCAAATCTAACCGGATTCTTGAACTTTGGTGGAGAAGGTACATGGGACACTATCAAAATTGGCTCATCTTTGTTGATACTCAAAGTTAGATCTTTGCCGATCTCTTTTTGTTGGTCTCCAAGTCTTTCCTCTCTTTCAACATCTATATCATTTGGCACATCCGATTGCAGATTTGGTTCAGGCTCATCATCAGTCTCGTCATCCATGTTATAGAGCCAAGTGTATTGAGGACGGTTGTTCAACGCATGTGCTATCTGTCCCAATTGATTTTCCAGATTCTTGATTGATGCATTATGACTTTGTATACTTAGCTCCATTTGATCAAATCTCTTATCACTCTCCTCACTCCTTTTTTCAGATGCTCTAATGAATTTTTCCAAGGCTTCCTCCCAATTTGAATGTTCTTCCTGTTGTAGTGGAGGTGGACACGAGAAATCCAGTGGGTATGTTGGACTTGGAGCATAAAATTGATCTTGATTGCTACTCCACGAAAAATCCGGGTGATACCCCCAATCCTGATGATAGTTGTTGGGATAGACATAACTGTTGGGGTAATCACCACTATACTGTACCGGCTCGAAACTGATGGCGCATTGGTAACTCATATGATTTCCAGCACAATAATCACAAGTAACCACCACACTTTGACGACGTTGAGCTTCAAAAGCTTCAAGCATCCTCGAAAGTGTCTCCATCTGTGCTGACAATGCAGAAAGTTTCTTGAGTCTGTCAATCTCCGCTCCCCGTGGTTGAGTCATGTTCGTGTATGGCCATTGATACACAAAGTCATCCATGGTACCTAAAAAGAGAGAAATATAGGAAGAGAATGAGAAATAAAAATAAAAATAAAAATGTTTAAATTAAGACTAATTTGATTGAAATAAATATTGGTAAATAATTATTAAATTAATTCCCCGGCAACGGCGCCAAAAACTTGTTGATTGATTTCGCAATCAATGAATACGTGCAAGTATACACGGTCAACAAGTAATAAAGTGAAAGTAGAGTATCGTTCCCACGAGGAATTATTTAATAAAAATCACCAAGTACTAATTCTTAACCAAATCAATTTTATTTAAACAACCAATAATTGTGATTTCTAGATTTAAGAAAACTAAATTAAACAAAGCAAAAAGATTATTCTAAAAGAAAGCAAATAAACAACTAAGAATTGATGGAATTCAGATAAATAAGAATTAAGACTCCAATATCCCCAATTACGAATTATAAATCAATTATTCAACTATCCCAATTATTATATCAACTGAATTGTTAACAGGAATTCTCAAATGCCAAAAGCCCTCTCTCGAGTGATCAATTGCCTTCTATTTAACCTAGATTAATTTTGCTATATCTCTATGCAAAACAATTGAATTAAACTCGCTACAAACCCAATTCCTCTTATGTTACATGCGGCAAATATATATTCTCATTCTATTCACAAACCTAATTATTCACTGTGCAAATAACTAAGTCACATGTCACCAAGCCCAGTTCTAACCCTAGAATTCCTTTCCCAATTCCTTCTAGAGTAACAAGATAATTATTGATCAGATAATTAATCAATAAGCTCAAAGCAAGATGAACAATTTACTTCAACATAAATAATTAGAATAAATCAAATAACTAATTTAAAACCATAAAAAGTTCAATTGAAATCTTAATAAAAGAGTTAGTTCATAGTTAATGAATTAAAACCAAGAATCCACAATTGAATAGACATTAAAAGATAAAAGTATGATAAGAGAAGATAATATGATCTGTTGTCAGCAAATCTGATGCTCCCCTCTTGCTCCTGCTCTTGATCTTCAATGATCTCCAATTTGCTTCAATCTCCAAAACTAATAAGAACTAGGGTTAATGTCTAATCTAATGGAGTGTTTAATCTAATCTAATCTATGTAATCCCCTTTATTTTATGCCTCCCATCATGTATTTATAGGTTACAAGTCCAATTTTTAGGTTAGGAACAAACCCAATCTAATTTGGAGTCAAAAAGGTGTCAAAATTCGCTCAAAAACACGTCCAGGCCATCACCAAGTCCTTCCCCAGCGCCCCAGCGCTGGGCACGACGCTGGTATTCTGCCTTATAGCGCCCCGGCGCTGCAAATATGCTTAAAATGGGCGCCCCGGCGCTGCCACTTTTTCTAACATTTTCTGCTCCGACGTCCTTTGGGCAAATGGCCATAACTTCTTCGTCCGAACTCCGATTTCGATGATTCAAGATGTTCCAGAAAGAGGAGAAGTAGATCTACAACTTTCATTATTTAAGTGTTTCGAAATACGGTCCTTAGAAATACTCAAATTGGCTCTGAAGTGACTGCTGTGTAAATGGCAAGCCGAAAACGCGAATCTAGCCACCCCAAACGTCGATCCAACTAACTTTTGTCCCAAATCCTACAAAACAATGTAAAACATGTATGAATGGACACAAATACTTAAAAACTATTCTAAAAGACTTGAGAATAACAATAAATTAAGCCCGAATGTATCCAATTCATGTGTATAAAACTCACTCATCAAATACCCCCAAACTTAAACATTTGCTTGTCCTCAAGCAAAAACACAAAAGAACAAAAAATAAATAAACTAACTCAATTACATGAATGCATATGCATGATCTACTTCCTAATATACCTACGAACCTAGTAATAAATCAGTATGATATATAGCAACAGGCCTCAAAGATAACATTGGTACTCAAACAATATATCCAATCAAGTCAAAATCCATAACTCTAACCAATTAGTCAATCCAAACCTGTCATCACCCATGTTGTGTGTGCGTGCTTGTTAACCATTCTAACCTACCACAGTTCAAGATAATCACATAACAAACTTCTGAAAAGGAAAATTTCAGTTCCAATTCAATTACTTTTGTGAACATGACAACTCCGGTTAAAACTAAGCAATTACCAAGTCTAAAGGTAAATACATGATTTATTTATACTCTTATTCAATCACGAGGGCATTTTTGCTCTTTCTCATGTTTTATTCATTTTTTTTTCTCATGGCTGTGTAATGTCTTATTCTCTTAGGCTTTTCAGTGCTACCTTAACGAGATTTCGACCAACGACTCCCAAGTCATTAAGACCTTAGGGCGCTAGGTGTAAAGACAATCCCCTCGGGCTTACTTACTCAAGTAACAAAGGCCACAAAACTAGACAAGCATGCCACGATGTTTATTCTCTTTTTTTTTCTTTTTCTGGATTTTCTATTTTTTTTTCTTTTCATCATTTCTTTTTTTTCTCTTTTTTTTTTCATTTTCATTTTGTATATATATATACCCCATAGATTCCCCCAAACTCAAGCTTTTACGTCATTCCAACCTTTACCGCCAGTTCACTAATTTCCTTAAATTTTAACCAAGATTTTCCCTCAGAAACAAATTATGAAACCCTTGAACCAAGTGGATTAAAACAGTTAAACTTTAAGTGCTAACCAGTTACATAAGTTTCGGACAGGCTCAGATTATCATCATGATTAAAATTAGAACTCATCATCAATTATCAACACTGTTCAAGTTAACATGCAAAACCAATCTTATCATAGGCCGAGCTAAGACCACACCAACCGATCGCACAGATTCATGCAAAAAAAAAATGTAATTATACTACATGAACAGATACTAATGCAACACATATATGAATATGCAAATAACTACCAAGTACTATATGCAACCTAAAAAAAACACAATGCTATCACATAAAAAAAATGAACTACTATGCAGATAAGTAACTATATGCAATACGACACTAAGATGCCCCCAAACATAAACTAGACATTGTCCTCAATGGATGAAATATAAAAAAGTAAATCAGAGGACTTCCCTGAAAATATAACAATCTTCCTCCTTGTCCACTAAGTTTGGAGAATATGCTAGGCACGTGGAACAAATTGGGCACCACACCTGAATTTGACTTGAATAACCTGTAAAACCATGATAGAAGCAATTTTATTAAATCCTAAATAAATGCAAATTCAAAACTACTAATATAAAACCTAATAAAAACTAAAAATAAAAATTAAACTTGGGTTGCCTCCCAATAAGCGCTTGTTTTATAGTCTCAGCCTGACTTCTTCAATTCTCTATCCAATTCCCCTGCGAAAGTTGAGGAACCCTCCATCTATCAAAAATAATATAGCATTTGGTAGGTTCCCATTTACGATAGCCATTGTATTTAAGTCACCTAGCATGCTTTGTTTAGATAAGATCACATTAAAGAACGTCCAACATCTAGGTGTTTTTTCCATTGTGTCTGCGAATAGATTCTGGCATTGAGGCTTGTCAGACACAACAATCGCTTCTTCTATCTTCTCCAACTCATTGAACAATGGCTTCGAAGTTGTACTCACTTTTACGTCACAAGGAGTATTGCCGACGACATGACTACCTAGCGGACATTGTTTTGCAAATCTAACCGGATTCTTGAAATTTGGTGGAGAAGGTACATGGGACACTATCAAAATTGGCTCATCTTTGTTGATACTCAAAGTTAGATCTTTGCCGATCTCTTTTTGTTGGTCTCCAAGTCTTTCCTCTCTTTCAACATCTATATCATTTGGCACATCCGATTGCAGATTTGGTTCAGGCTCATCATCAGTCTCGTCATCCATGTCATAGAGCCAAGTGTATTGAGGACGGTTGTTCAACGCATGTGCTATCTGTCCCAATTGATTTTCCAGATTCTTGATTGATGCATTATGACTTTGTATACTTAGCTCCATTTGATCAAATCTCTTATCACTCTCCTCACTCCTTTTTTCAGATGCTCTAATAAATTTTTCCAAGGCTTCCTCCCAATTTGAATGTTCTTCCTGTTGTAGTGGAGGTGGACACGAGAAATCCGGTGGGTATGTTGGACTTGGAGCATAAAATTGATCTTGATTGCTACTCCATGAAAAATCCGGGTGATACCCCCAATCCTGATGATAGTTGTTGGGATAGACATAACTGTTGGGGTAATCACCACTATACTGTACCGGCTCGAAACTGATGGCGCATTGATAACTCATATGATTTCCAGCACAATAATCACAAGTAACCGCCACACTTTGACGACGTTGAGCTTCAAAAGCTTCAAGCATCCTCGAAAGTGTCTCCATCTGTGCTGACAATGCAGAAAGTTTCTTGAGTCTGTCAATCTCCGCTCTCCATGGTTGAGTCATGTTCGTGTATGGCCATTGATACACAAAGTCATCCATGGTACCTAAAAAGAGAGAAATATAGGAAGAGAATGAGAAATAAAAATAAAAATAAAAATGTTTAAATTAAGACTAATTTGATTGAAATAAATATTGGTAAATAATTATTAAATTAATTCCCCGGCAACGGCGCCAAAAACTTGTTGATTGATTTCGCAATCAATGAATACGTGCAAGTATACACGGTCAACAAGTAATAAAGTGAAAGTAGAGTATCGTTCCCACGAGGAATTATTTAATAAAAATCACCAAGTACTAATTCTTAACCAAATCAATTTTATTTAAACAACCAATAATTGTGATTTCTAGATTTAAGAAAACTAAATTAAACAAAGCAAAAAGATTATTCTAAAAGAAAGCAAATAAACAACTAAGAATTGATGGAATTCAGATAAATAAGAATTAAGACTCCAATATCCCCAATTATGAATTATAAATCAATTATTCAACTATCCCAATTATTATATCAACTGAATTGTTAACAGGAATTCTCAAATGCCAAAAGCCCTCTCTCGAGTGATCAATTGCCTTCTATTTAACCTAGATTAATTTTGCTATATCTCTATGCAAAACAATTGAATTAAACTCGCTACAAACCCAATTCCTCTTATGTTACATGCGGCAAATATATATTCTCATTCTATTCACAAACCTAATTATTCACTGTGCAAATAACTAAGTCACATGTCACCAAGCCCAGTTCTAACTCTAGAATTCCTTTCCCAATTCCTTCTAGAGTAACAAGATAATTATTGATCAGATAATTAATCAATAAGCTCAAAGCAAGATGAACAATTTACTTCAACATAAATAATTAGAATAAATCAAATAACTAATTTAAAACCATAAAAAGTTCAATTGAAATCTTAATAAAAGAGTTAGTTCATAGTTAATGAATTAAAACCAAGAATCCACAATTGAATAGACATTAAAAGATAAAAGTATGATAAGAGAAGATAATATGATCTGTTGTCAGCAAATCTGATGCTCCCCTCTTGCTCCTGCTCTTGATCTTCAATGATCTCCAATTTGCTTCAATCTCCAAAACTAATAAGAACTAGGGTTAATGTCTAATCTAATGGAGTGTTTAATCTAATCTAATCTATGTAATCCCCTTTATTTTATGCCTCCCATCATGTATTTATAGGTTACAAGTCCAATTTTTAGGTTAGGAACAAACCCAATCTAATTTGGAGTCAAAAAGGTGTCAAAATTCGCTCAAAAACACGTCCAGGCCATCACCAAGTCCTTCCCCAGCTCCCCAGCGCTGGGCACGACGCTGGTATTCTGCCTTATAGCGCCCCGGCGCTGCAAATATGCTTAAAATGGGCGCCCCGGCGCTGCCACTTTTTCTAACATTTTCTGCTCCGACGTCCTTTGGGAAAATGGCCATAACTTTTTCGTCCGAACTCCGATTTCGATGATTCAAGATGTTCCGGAAAGAGGAGAAGTAGATCTACAACTTTCATTATTTAAGTGTTTCGAAATACGGTCCTTAGAAATACTCAAATTGGCTCTGAAGTGACTGCTGTGTAAATAGCAAGCCGAAAACGCGAATCTAGCCACCCCAAACGTCGATCCAAGTAACTTTTGTCCCAAATCCTACAAAACAATGTAAAACATGTATGAATGGACACAAATACTTAAAAACTATTCTAAAAGACTTGAGAATAACAATAAATTAAGTCCGAATGTATCCAATTCATGTGTATAAAACTCACTCATCAAATACCCCCAAACTTAAACATTTGCTTGTCCTCGAGCAAAAACACAAAAGAACAAAAAATAAATAAACTAACTCAATTACATGAATGCATATGCATGATCTACTTCCTAATATACCTACGAACCTAGTAATAAATCAGTATGATATATAGCAACAGGCCTCAAAGATAACATTGGTACTCAAACAATATATCCAATCAAGTCAAAATCCATAACTCTAACCAATTAGTCAATCCAAACCTGTCATCACCCATGTTGTGTGTGCGTGCTTGTTAACCATTCTAACCTACCACAGTTCAAGATAATCACATAACAAACTTCTGAAAAGGAAAATTTCAGTTCCAATTCAATTACTTTTGTGAACATGACAACTCCGGTTAAAACTAAGCAATTACCAAGTCTAAAGGTAAATACATGATTTATTTATACTCTTATTCAATCACGAGGGCATTTTTGCTCTTTCTCGTGTTTTATTCATTTTTTTTTCTCATGGCTGTGTAATGTCTTATTCTCTTAGGCTTTTCAGTGCTACCTTAACGAGATTTCGACCAACGACTCCCAAGTCATTAAGACCTTAGGGCGCTAGGTGTAAAGACAATCCCCTCGGGCTTACTTACTCAAGTAACAAAGGCCACAAAACTAGACAAGCATGCCACGATGTTTATTCTCTTTTTTTTTCTTTTTCTGGATTTTCTATTTTTTTTTCTTTTCATCATTTCTTTTTTTTCTCTTTTTTTTTTCATTTTCATTTTGTATATATATATACCCCATAGATTCCCCCAAACTCAAGCTTTTACGTCATTCCAACCTTTACCGCCAGTTCACTAATTTCCTTAAATTTTAACCAAGATTTTCCCTCAGAAACAAATTATGAAACCCTTGAACCAAGTGGATTAAAACAGTTAAACTTTAAGTGCTAACCAGTTACATAAGTTTCGGACAGGCTCAGATTATCATCATGATTAAAATTAGAACTCATCATCAATTATCAACACTGTTCAAGTTAACATGCAAAACCAATCTTATCATAGGCCGAGCTAAGACCACACCAACCGATCGCACAGATTCATGCAAAAAAAAAATGTAATTATACTACATGAACAGATACTAATGCAACACATATATGAATATGCAAATAACTACCATGTACTATATGCAACCTAAAAAAAACAGAATGCTATCACATAAAAAAAATGAACTACTATGCAGATAACTAACTATATGCAATACGACAATAAGATGCCCCCAAACATAAACTAGACATTGTCCTCAATGGATGAAATATAAAAAAGTAAATCAGAGGACTTCCCTGAAAATATAACAATCTTCCTCCTTGTCCACTAAGTTTGGAGAATATGCTAGGCACGTGGAACAAATTGGGCACCACACCTGAATTTGACTTGAATAACCTGTAAAACCATGATAGAAGCAATTTTATTAAATCCTAAATAAATGCAAATTCAAAACTACTAATATAAAACCTAATAAAAACTAAAAATAAAAATTAAACTTGGGTTGCCTCCCAATAAGCGCTTGTTTTATAGTCTCAGCCTGACTTCTTCAATTCTCTATCCAATTCCCCTGCGAAAGTTGAGGAACCCTCCATCCATCAGAAATAATATAGCATTTGGTAGGTTCCCATTTACGATAGCCATTGTATTTAAGTCACCTAGCATGCTTTGTTTAGATAAGATCACATTAAAGAACGTCCAACATCTAGGTGTTTTTTCCATTGTGTCTGCGAATAGATTCTGGCATTGAGGCTTGTCAGACACAACAATCGCTTCTTCTATCTTCTCCAACTCATTGAACCATGGCTTCGAAGTTGTACTCACTTTTACGTCACAAGGAGTATTGCCGACGACATGACTACCTAGCGGACATTGTTTTGCAAATCTAACCGGATTCTTGAACTTTGGTGGAGAAGGTACATGGGACACTATCAAAATTGGCTCATCTTTGTTGATACTCAAAGTTAGATCTTTGCCGATCTCTTTTTGTTGGTCTCCAAGTCTTTCCTCTCTTTCAACATCTATATCATTTGGCACATCCGATTGCAGATTTGGTTCAGGCTCATCATCAGTCTCGTCATCCATGTTATAGAGCCAAGTGTATTGAGGACGGTTGTTCAACGCATGTGCTATCTGTCCCAATTGATTTTCCAGATTCTTGATTGATGCATTATGACTTTGTATACTTAGCTCCATTTGATCAAATCTCTTATCACTCTCCTCACTCCTTTTTTCAGATGCTCTAATGAATTTTTCCAAGGCTTCCTCCCAATTTGAATGTTCTTCCTGTTGTAGTGGAGGTGGACACGAGAAATCCAGTGGGTATGTTGGACTTGGAGCATAAAATTGATCTTGATTGCTACTCCACGAAAAATCCGGGTGATACCCCCAATCCTGATGATAGTTGTTGGGATAGACATAACTGTTGGGGTAATCACCACTATACTGTACCGGCTCGAAACTGATGGCGCATTGATAACTCATATGATTTCCAGCACAATAATCACAAGTAACCGCCACACTTTGACGACGTTGAGCTTCAAAAGCTTCAAGCATCCTCGAAAGTGTCTCCATCTGTGCTGACAATACAGAAAGTTTCTTGAGTCTATCAATCTCCGCTCCCCGTGGTTGAGTCATGTTCGTGTATGGCCATTGATACGCAAAGTCATCTATGGTACCTAAAAAGAGAGAAATATAGGAAGAGAATGAGAAATAAAAATAAAAATAAAAATGTTTAAATTAAGACTAATTTGATTGAAATTAATATTGGTAAATAATTATTAAATTAATTCCCCGGCAACGGCGCCAAACACTTGTTGATTGATTTCGCAATCAATGAATACGTGCAAGTATACATGGTCAACAAGTAATAAAGTGAAAGTAGAGTATCGTTCCCACGAGGAATTATTTAATAAAAATCACCAAGTACTAATTCTTAACCAAATCAATTTTATTTAAACAACAAATAATTGTGATTTCTAGAATTAAGAAAACTAAATTAAACAAAGCAAAAAGATTATTCTAAAAGAAAGCAAATAAACAACTAAGAATTGATGGAATTTAGATAAATAAGAATTAAGACTCCAATATCCCCAATTATGAATTATAAATCAATTATTCAACTATCCCAATTATTATATCTACTGAATTGTTAACAGGAATTCTCAAATGCCAAAAGCCCCCTCTCGAGTGATCAATTGCCTTCTATTTAACCTAGATTAATTTTGCTATATCTCTATGCAAAACAATTGAATTAAACTCGCTACAAACCCAATTCCTCTTATGTTACATGCGACAAATAGATATTCTCATTCTATTCACAAACCTAATTATTCACTGTGCAAATAACTAAGACAAATGTCACCAAGCCCAGTTCTAACCCTAGAATTCCTTTCCCAATTCCTTCTAGACTAACAAGGTAATTATTGATCAGATAATTAATCAATAAGCTCAAAGTAAGATGAACAATTCACTTCAACATAAATAATTAGAATAAATCAAATAACTAATTTAAAACCATAAAAAGTTCAATTGAAATCTTAATAAAAGAGTTAGTTCATAATTAATGAATTAAAACTAAGAATCCACAATTGAATATACATTAAAAGATAAAAGTATGATAAGAGAAGATAATATGATCTGTTGTCAGCAAATCTGATGCTCCCCTCTTGCTCCTGCTCTTGATTTTCAATGATCTCCAATTTGCTTCAATCTCCAAAACTAATAAGAACTAGGGTTAATGTCTAATCTAATGGAGTGTTTAATATAATCTAATCTATGTAATCCCCTTTTTTTTATGCCTCCCATCATGTATTTATAGGTTACAAGTCCAATTTTTAGGTTAGGAACAAACCCAATCCAATTTGGAGTCAAAAAGGTGTCAAAATTCGCTCAAAAACACGTCCAGGCCATCACCAAGCCCTTCCCCAGCGCCCCAGCGCTGGGCACGACGCTGGTATTCTGCCTTATAGCACCCCGGCGCTGAAAATATGCTTAAAATGGGCGCCCCGGCGCTGCCATTTTTTCTAACATTTTTTGCTCCGACGTCCTTTGGGAAAATGGCCATAACTTCTTCGTCCGAACTCCGATTTCGATGATTCAAGATGTTCCGAAAAGAGGAGAAGTAGATCTACAACTTTCATTTAAGTGTTTCGAAATACGGTCCGTAGAAATACTCAAATTGGCTCTGAAGTGACTGCTGTGTAAATGGCAAGCCGAAAACGCGAATCTAGCCACCCTAAACGTCGATCCAAGTAACTTTTGTCCCAAATCCTACAAAACAATGTAAAACATGTATGAATGGACACAAATACTTAAAAACTATTCTAAAAGACTTGAGAATAACAATAAATTAAGCCCGAATGTATCCAATTCATGTGTATAAAACTCACTCATCAAATACCCCCAAACTTAAACATTTGCTTGTCCTCAAGCAAAAACACAAAAGAACTAAAAATAAATAAACTAACTCAATTACATGAATGAATATGCATGATCTACTTCCTAATATACCTACGAACCTAGTAATAAATCAGTATGATATATAGCAACAGGCCACAAAGATAACATTGGTACTCAAACAATATATCCAATCAAGTCAAAATCCATAACTCTAACCAATTAGTCAATCCAAACCTGTCATCACCCATGTTGTGTGTGTGTGCTTGTTAACCATTCTAACCTACCACAGTTCAAGATAATCACATAACAAACTTCTGAAAAGGAAAATTTCAGTTCCAATTCAATTACTTTTGTGAACATGACAACTCCGGTTAAAACTAAGCAATTACCAAGTCTAAAGGTAAATACAGGATTTATTTATACTCTTATTCAATCACGAGGGCATTTTTGCTCTTTCTCGTGTTTTATTCATTTTTTTTTCTCATGGCTGTGCAATGTCTTATTCCCTTCGGCTTTTCAGTGCTACCTTAACGAGCTTTCGACCAACGACTCCCAAGTCATTAAGACCTTAGGGCGCTAGGTGTAAAGACAATCCCCTCGGACTTACTTACTCAAGTAACAAAGGCCACAAAACTAGACAAGCATGCCACGATGTTTATTCTCTTTTTTTTTCTTTTTCTGGATTTTCTATTTTTTTTTCTTTTCATCATTTCTTTTTTTTCTCTTTTTTTTCATTTTCATTTTGTATATATATATACCCCATAGATTCCCCCAAACTCAAGCTTTTACGTCATTCCAACCTTTACCGCCAGTTCACTAATTTCCTTAAATTTTAACCAAGATTTTTCCTCAGAAACAAATTATGAAACCCTTGAACCAAGTGGATTGAAACAGTTAAACTTTAAGTGCTAACCAGTTACATAAGTTTCAGACAGGCTCAGATTATCATCATGATTAAAATTAGAACTCATCATCAATTATCAACACTGTTCAAGTTAACATGCAAAACCAATCTTATCATAGGCCGAGCTAAGACCACACCAACCGATCACACAGATTCATGCGAAAAAAAAATGCAATTATACTACATGAACAGCTACTAATGCAACACATATATGAATATGCAAATAACTACCATGTACTATATGCAACCTAAAAAAAACACAATGCTAACACACAAAAAAAAATGAACTACTATGCAGATAACTAACTATATGCAATACGACACTAAGATGCCCCCAAACTTAAACTAGACATTGTCCTCAATGGATGAAATATAAAAAAGTAAATCAGAGGACTTCCCTGAAAATATAACAATCTTCCTCCTTGTCCACTAAGTTTGGAGAATATGCTAGGCACGTGGAACAAATTGGGCACCACACCTGAATTTGACTTGAATAACCTGTAAAACCATGATAGAAGCAATTTTTTTAAATCCTAAATAAATGCAAATTCAAAACTACTAATATAAAACCTAATAAAAACTAAAAAAAAAAATTAAACTTGGGTTGCCTCCCAATAAGCGCTTGTTTTATAGTCTCAGCCTGACTTCTTCAATTCTCTATCCAATTCCCCTGCGAAAGTTGAGGAACCCTCCATCCATCAGAAATAATATAGCATTTGGTAGGTTCCCATTTACGATAGCCATTGTATTTAAGTCACCTAGCATGCTTTGTTTAGATAAGATCACATTAAAGAACGTCCAACATCTAGGTGTTTTTTCCATTGTGTCTGCGAATAGATTCTGGCATTGAGGCTTGTCAGACACAACAATCGCTTCTTCTATCTTCTCCAACTCATTGAACCATGGCTTCGAAGTTGTACTCACTTTTACGTCACAAGGAGTATTGCCGACGACATGACTACCTAGCGGACATTGTTTTGCAAATCTAACCAGATTCTTGGACTTTGGTGGAGAAGGTACATGGGACACTATCAAAATTGGCTCATCTTTGTTGATACTCAAAGTTAGATCTTTGCCGATCTCTTTTTGTTGGTCTCCAAGTCTTTCCTCTCTTTCAACATCTATATCATTTGGCACATCCGATTGCAGATTTGGTTCAGGCTCATCATCAGTCTCGTCATCCATGTCATAGAGCCAAGTGTATTGAGGACGGTTGTTCAACGCATGTGCTATCTGTCCCAATTGATTTTCCAGATTCTTGATTGATGCATTATGACTTTGTATACTTAGCTCCATTTGATCAAATCTCTTATCACTCTCCTCACTCCTTTTTTCAGATGCTCTAATGAATTTTTCCAAGGCTTCCTCCCAATTTGAATGTTCTTCCTGTTGTAGTGGAGGTGGACACGAGAAATTCGGTGGGTATGTTGGACTTGGAGCATAAAATTGATCTTGATTGCTACTCCATGAAAAATCCGGGTGATACCCCCAATCTTGATGATAGTTGTTGGGATAGACATAACTGTTGGGGTAATCACCACTATACTGTACCGGCTCGAAACTGATGGCGCATTGATAACTCATATGATTTCCAGCACAATAATCACAAGTAACCGCCACACTTTGATGACGTTGAGCTTCAAAAGCTTCAAGCATCCTCGAAAGTGTCTCCATCTGTACTGACAATGCAGAAAGTTTCTTGAGTCTGTCAATCTCCGCTCCCCGTGGTTGAGTCATGTTCGTGTATGGCCATTGATATGCAAAGTCATCCATGGTACCTAAAAAGAGAGAAATATAGGAAGAGAATGAGAAATAAAAATAAAAATAAAAATGTTTAAATTAAGACTAATTTGATTGAAATTAATATTGGTAAATAATTATTAAATTAATTCCCCGGCAACGGCGCCAAAAACTTGTTGATTGATTTCGCAATCAATGAATACGTGCAAGTATACACGGTCAACAAGTAATAAAGTGAAAGTAGAGTATCGTTCCCACGAGGAATTATTTAATAAAAATCACCAAGTACTAATTCTTAACCAAATCAATTTTATTTAAACAACCAATAATTGTGATTTCTAGATTTAAGAAAACTAAATTAAACAAAACAAAAAGATTATTCTGAAAGAAAGCAAATAAATAACTAAGAATTGATGGAATTCAAATAAATAAGAATTAAGACTCCAATATCCCCAATTATGAATTATAAATTAATTATTCAACTATCCCAATTATTATATCTACTGAATTGTTAACAGGAATTCTCAAATGTCAAAAGCCCTCTCTCGAGTGATCAATTGCCTTCTATTTAACCTAGATTAATTTTGCTATATCTCTATGCAAAACAATTGAATTAAACTCGCTACAATCCCAATTCCTCTTATGTTACATGCGGCAAATAGATATTCTCATTCTATTCACAAACCTAATTATTCACTGTGCAAATAACTAAGTCACATGTCACCAAGCCCAGTTCTAACCCTAGAATTCCTTTCCCAATTCCTTCTAGAGTAACAAGGTAATTATTGATCAGATAATTAATCAATAAGCTCAAAGCAAGATGAACAATTCACTTCAACATAAATAATTAGAATAAATCAAATAACTAATTTAAAACCATAAAAAGTTCAATTGAAATCTTAATAAAAGAGTTAGTTCATAATTAATGAATTAAAACCAAGAATCCACAATTGAATATACATTAAAAGATAAAAGTATGATAAGAGAAGATAATATGATCTGTTGTCAGCAAATCTGATGCACCCCTCTTGCTCCTGCTCTTGATCTTCAATGATCTCCAATTTGCTTCAATCTCCAAAACTAATAAGAACTAGGGTTAATGTCTAATCTAATGAAGTGTTTAATCTAATCTAATCTATGTAATCCCCTTTATTTTATGCCTCCCATCATGTATTTATAGGTTACAAGTCCAATTTTTAGGTTAGGAACAAACCCAATCTAATTTGGAGTCAAAAAGGTGTCAAAATTCGCTCAAAAACACGTCCAGGCCATCACCAAGTCCTTCCCCAGCGCCCCAGCGCTGGGCACGACGCTGGTATTCTGCCTTATAGCGCCCCGGCGCTGCAAATATGCTTAAAATGGGCGCCCCGGCGCTGCCACTTTTTCTAACATTTTCTGCTCCGACGTCCTTTGGGAAAATGGCCATAACTTCTTCGTCCGAACTCCGATTTCGATGATTCAAGATGTTCCGGAAAGAGGAGAAGTAGATCTACAACTTTCATTCTTTAAGTGTTTCGAAATAAGGTCCGTAGAAACACTCAAATTGGCTCTAAAGTGACTGCTGTGTAAATGGCAAGCCAAAAACGCGAATCTAGCCACCCCAAACGTCGATCCAAGTAACTTTTGTCCCAAATCCTACAAAACAATGTAAAACATGTATGAATGGACACAAATACTTAAAAACTATTCTAAAAGACTTGAGAATAACAATAAATTAAGTCTGAATGTATCCAATTCATGTGTATAAAACTCACTCATCAATAACACTACTTCTATATAATTGCACATTGACCTACACACACACACATTCAGAAAAAAGTTTAAATTGAAAAGTGGCAGTAACTATGTCACCACGAAAGTCGGGGGGTTCCTAACACCTTCCCTCCGCTTAATCAAGCCCCCGGACCCTAACGAATCTCGAATTCACAGACCAGTTAGACAATGTCATATCACTAAGACTTTGTGCAAACCTTTTCTCGGTTGAGTTGGTGCAACCATTTAAAAATACCAACTGGCGACTCTTACAGTCCCATTGTCGACATATACATGTCGGACCTTTTCAAACTTGTTTTTTCAAACAAATCTCATCTAACATGAGAACACCAAAAAATAAGAACAGAAAGGGACAAATAAAAATCCCGACGTCAACAGGTGGCGACTCTGCTAGGGTCCTTCAGTAAGAGGGCTTAAGCCGCTATTAAAAGCTTTTCAAAACTTTTATCTGCTTGTGCGTGGATGTTGTATTTACATTTGAATGAATGTGTACTAATGCATTTACTTGCTGCACTTAGTGCTTCGTACTATATTTGCCTGTGATATTAGTGCTTCGCACATGTCATCATTTCTATACGGTGAGACACGATGTATGTGAATGTATGTTATGTGGTCCATCCACCAGTAGGCTATCTTATCGGTGTTTGATTACTGGACTTGTAGGGAGACTAATTCCAATGAGGCTCAAGAAATGCACCACCCAGATTCGCTCCAGTTAAAAGACCAGATTAACTTCCTGTTAAGTAAATTGTGATGATCTGGGAGCCTGTGACGCCCCCAAATCTGGGTATCTTCTAACCCGACAATTGGTGCTACACGGTACTCATAACTATACATTCATTCTACTGAAACGACATCAAAATGTGTGTTCTAACGACATTCTTATTACATTAATAATAATAAATCCCGTTCCCAGGTTCTTAAACCATTACATTCTTTGTTCATCATAATATAATACAATATACTTACTATTCTATTACAAGATAAACTAATCATTCATCTTCACCTTGCCTTTATCTCTACTGGAAACCTCGGTTCGCTCATCCTTAGCTGCATTCATATGGTTCAAGCAAGAATGAGCATAACAATTTCAGCAAGTATAACAATTTCTTTTAAGCAACATGCTTGAAAGATAGGAATCGTATATCTTCAATAACTGGATAATAGTTACAAAGTACTATCGATAATTCAAAATATCGTTTCTTTTCCTTCAAAACATTTTATAATGATAATATTCAGTAAACCATCAATTTTGGTCCAAGACCATAAGCATTTCATAATTTCTTTGAAAAGGACAACCCGACACTAAGTTCGTAAGTTTGGCATAGCTTACGAGCACTTCTAGGTGATCAGCCTATAGTACTCTATGTTGATCAATACTACATCCATTAAACGTATGTACGTTTAAGTTTTGGCAACCTCACGTACCCATCGAATACTCGATGAAAAATACATTTGTTTATTCATACTCAGGCTTACCTTGAATCCGTACCAAACAATTGGCGTAGGATAGCGTTAGCAATTCTATATTAAAAAACTTAATAAGAAATTAATCAATCTTTCAAAAATAGTCTAGTCGAGTTAAAACTGGCATCGACCCTTTCGTAAAACAATTCATGCATCTTATAACATGAATCACTGAAAACCTGGCTAACACGAAGGTTAGACAAGCGTTTAAGAAAACTTGCCTTCAGCGTCTGCTATAGTAAAATTACATTCCTTTGAGTCTTTACGATGTCTACAACACATAACCACATAACATACCAAATTAGTTCATGAATGACATACATAGTTCCTAAAGAATCTTACCCTTCTTCTCAATCTGATTACATATTAGATTTGTTATTATTAGTTCCGGCTTGCTGTTATAGTTTACATAATCATCATCATTTCATTCATGTTCGATTTACTATCTTTAACCTTTAGTTATCATACTTAAGGTTTAACAATGTCTTAATAATGTTACGTTATAACTTTAGTTCATTACCAATCAATCTGCTTTCTTTCTTTACTTATAACCTTTCCTTACTGTGCAATCCCTAAGGCTGGCGCTGCGGCGCCAGCTTTCCTTCTCTGTGCCGCGCTGCGACGCCACATGCTAGGGCAAAAAAATTGGACTCGGCGCTACGGCGCGAGTCCCCTTTGTTACGGTCGCTCTGCGGCGCGAACTAACAGTGGGTCATGGCTTTGCTCGGCCAAGCTCGGTGCTGTAGTGCGGGCTATTTGGCCTTGGGCTGGCGCCGCGGTGCTAGCTTTGTGCACCAGAAAATTTTACAGTTTTAAAATTTTGTGAAACTCCCGGCCTCGTAACTTCTTCATTATAAGTCCAAATTGGCTCGTTCAAGAGCCTACAATTCACAAATCACATACTCTACGTGTTCATGCAAGAATTTTATCTATTTGACTTCGTTAACTAAAAATTCACCTATTAGTCCATTTTTAACGAAAACGATAAACGTTCGTGAACGTTCAACGTTCGTTTCTTCGTTCTAAGTCAGAATTCGGTCATTCTCGAGTCTGCAACTCTGTAATGCCAAATAATACTTGTCTCCATTGAAACCCAATATTTCCAAGCTCAATATCAAAATTCAACTTTCATTTCGAGAATTTCATGAATTCGACGATTATCGTCTAATAGTGTAAATTACGGCTTAACTTCGTTTCTTATGATTTGTTCATCATTTCAAATGGATTTTATCCAACATACTAACATCTTAACATACTTACTTCATTAACTTATAATCATGATAAGTTATTACTTGTTCTTTGGGAGTTTGTAACTTAAAAAAATATAAATTACTTATGAATTCTTTTCTCATGACATATGATAGTTCATGACTTCTAACTATTATTCTTGCTTCTTGTTATCATACCACTTCATTCATGCAACATATTACACTTTCTTATAAGTTCTCACTTAGTTCATAACTTCATTTATTACTTATCTTACGACATGGCTTATTTACGACTTATTAAGACTTAAGCTCTTTGATTCATCATTCCTACTCCTTCTTAGCATACATGTTCTACCACAACCCACTTCTCTAACAATGAAAGAGAAAGATAATCATGGTTTAGTATTTCTTACCCTTGAATATCACTTGGTTAATCTTTACTCTTCTTCTGGCTTCTTGAACTATAAAATCTAGCTTTCTAGCTTTTTCTCTCACGTAAATAAGCTCTCAACTTATAAGTTATAAAGTGTTGAATTAATAAACAACCAACAAAGAGCTATCTCTCCTTCTATTTATAGGAAATCCTAAATGAGGGTAGTTTAGACAATAAACCACTTCCACCTCCTTACTATTCATTACCTAGGCATTAAGTTAACTTGCTCCTCACATGAATTACTTGCTCATCACAACACTTAGCCATTAAGTTAACTTGCTTAGCAAAACTTTTATCCTTTGCTTGCTCATCACATTCCTTATCCATTAAGTTTTCTTAACTCATCCTTTGCTTAACCCTTAAGTCTACTTGCTCATCACACTTGTTTCTTGGCCACCAAGATCACCCATGTGATAATGGGTTGCCCCATGGGTCACCCTAACCCATTGGATTATTAGTTTGGGCTTAGGGTTTAATTACCCTACTTATACATTGGGCTTACACATTAAATTACTTTGGGCTTCACATTTCAAACATTTGGGCTTGCACATTAAATTACTTTGGGGTTCACATTACAAACACTTGGGCTTGCACATTAATTCTATTGGACTTTCACAAATTGCTATACAATCCTACAAGTTCAATCCATTTGGCTTAAAGCCTTGTAACGTATAATTTACGTATTAATCTCGTATTCCACCTCGTATGCTTACTCATATACGATATACCATTATTCATACCTACTCGTATAATACCTAGTATCATACTCGTATTCATCACCTTGTGCAATACCTTCGTATTATACGCTTAATGCTTAATTCTTTATACGCATTTAAATTCCTTCTCGGAATTCACGTTCCCTAATTGTTAGGTTTTAAGTTCGCAGGCGAAAAGCTATATTTTCCCTAACTGAAATATTATTGGATATTCCATCTCACCTTGATATTCTATCGTTACGTATTTCTCAGAAGTTCAAAAATAATTCCCAATCAGAAATGCGTGAATAATGTTTTTCAAAAAATTTCTCGGAAAGCTTTTATTTTCGTCTTGGAAATTTAAAACACTTTAATTCTACCACGTAGCCAAAATACTACGACGTTCTGACATTTGTAGGTCATAGAATGACCTACAATTAGCTTACTCTCATAAATAATCAATACAATTTATTTAATCCACATAATCAAATAAAAATTTAATTCTCATAAAATTCTATTTTTTTCTGGGGCGTTACATTCTTCCCTCCTTATAAGGATTCTGTCCCCTGAATCTCGCTATAATTATATAAATAAATGAGGAAAGGTTTTCTTCATTTTAATCTCGAGTTCCCACAATGCTTCTTCGATATTGTGGTTCTTTCATTTCACCTTTACCGAAGGTATTATCTTATTTCACAGAACTTGTTCCTTCCTATCAATAATCCAAATTGGAAGTTAAGCACTTACTAACACATTACACTATCTCTGTTTCATATTAGTTCTTCTTTAAACTTTAAAATTATTTAGAACTCAAATTCCTCCTTCAAAATAAGATTACACTTAGTCTTCTCTTTATCTTGCATCCTCTTCTTCATTCGCTTGCACTCCTCGTTACCTAGTTGTACTTAATTAACTCATTCCATTATCGTGGATTGAGTCTACATTGTGAATAACATTTCTATCCCTTCATTTCGTAATTTAACTTCTAACTCTGATCTTGCCATCTCCGTTGTTGACATCGAAAGCTTTTCCTTATCCTTCCTACACAACGCGTCGGCTTCTACGCTTACCTTCCCTAAATGATATAAGATATCATAGTCTCTACTGCATATTTAACTCCTTCTGTGTGAAGATATATTTCAGACTCTTAGAGTCCGTGTATACCTCACCTTTCTCTCCGTATAAATGCTATCTTCAGATTTTTAATTGAAAAACTACAGCTGCCAATTATAGATCATAATTAGGATAAACCTTCTCATAATCCTTTAACTGGCGTAATGCATACACAATGACCTTGCCATGCTACATGAGCACGCAATCTTGTCATCTATTCGAAGCATCGAGATACACTACAAAATTCCTCGTATCATCTGATAAAGACAATATAAGTGCCTCATTTCCTCTTAGTTTCTGAAAACTATTTTGTCACTTCTCATTCCCAACATACTTATTAATAACATATATGTATATCTTTTAAGCTAAAATTCACACTTAGTGAATTCCGTATCCCACTTCTCCCTCCGCAATGTTTCCCACACAATCTTCAAATGTTCAGCGTGATCTTCCGGCGTCTTGAAATAGACTAGATTATCACCAACGATCATTACGATATCTTTGTCCAAATATTATTTGAACACTCTGTGACGCTAATGGTACCTTCAACTATAGCACCTCACAAGAGAACCTATCTGTTGTTTACCACCAACTTGCTCGGTGTCCCTTATGGAAACTCTGGCTTCTGCACATTAGTCAACCCAAATAACATAACCAGAAACTCGTCATAACCATAACGAGTTATGAATGTCGTCTTAGGTACATCTTCTTTCTTCCTTACTTTCAACCGACGATACCCCGTACACAAATCTATCTTAGAAAAATTCTTTGCTCCCTTTAACTGATAAAATAGATCATCGATCCTGGGCCATGAGTATTTATTCTTAACCGCTAACCGAATAATCATATATTCGACTTACGCATTGGTTTACTTAACTTTATTTCTTAGGGTTCGCGTTCTTTCGACCTAAGTTTACTTGACATTTTTAATGAAACTCATCACTGTAACTTTGTTTTTCAACCAAAACCATTAATTCAAACTATCATGTTTATGTTTAATCATCTACTTTCAAAATCAATAGTCAATATATATATATATATATATATATATATATATATATATATATATATATATATATATTAACAACTAATCAAACCTTAATTTTATTTTAAACTAAGCCATATTCATAAATTTTCATATAAACACTCTGTAATATAGTTTTCTTCACAAATTACATACATACATGAACTAGTTTCTCTATAATCATATATAAACTCATGAAACCATCTTATAACCAATAATTTATCATATAAAACCATATATCACATACAATTTATTCTTCATGAAGATTTTTACAAAGAATTTTAGAAGAGGAAAAACTAAACTTTAAAAATAAAAGGATTAAGATCCTACCTTTGTTTAAGAAGATAATACCCTTCCCTTTTGATCAAGAACTTTCTTTTCCCCAATCTTTTCCCAAAACCTCTCAAGAATTCTCTCTAATTCTTCTTCTTCTCTTCCTTTTTCTTCTTCTAAGTTTTTCTTTTCTTCTCCCAACTCTAGTTTACGTAGTAAAATTATAACGTATAGTAGTAATAATATATATTAATTATATAATATAAATATAGATATAACTTATATCAGTTATGTAGGTTTTGAAATTCAAAAGCCATAAGGCTTGTTTGGCTAACATAATAAAAATAACCCATTAAGTCATATACCTTGTTTGGTAAACCTAATTAAAATAAATGGATTAATCCTTATACATTGTTTGATAAAAATAATATTATATTAAAGACTTAATATGCATTAAGGCTTGTTTGGCCAAAACTAAATTAAACTCCTTTAATTTATTTTAATAACTCCTTTATAGCAAGGTTCTTTGTCACACTTCTATTTAATTAAATAATCAATTTAATCAATTCAAATACTAATCTATTAAATTATTTTAACACATAAATTACTACCACACAATTATAAATTCCTTTATAATTATAACTTTATTTAATCAACTAACACTTCATTTTAAATTACAAATAAAAATCAAAATATAATAATTCATTTAATTATTATAAACTCTCTAACTTAATTATTAAATTAAATTAGAATATTAACCCATAACAATTAATTTCTTTAATTATTTAATTAACAATTAATTAATCAATCAACTCAAATCAAATTAAACACATATTTATTCGATGATAAACACATCCATTAAATATTTATATAATTCAATAAATATTTAAAATTATAATTAAAATCTAGAATGTTACATCGTTCCCTCCTTATAAGGATTCTGTCCTCAGAATCACAACTTAAACAACTTATTCGTTACATTCTTCCCTACTTACAAAGATTCTGTCCCTAGAATTGAAGATACATATTAAACAAATAACTCAGGGTAATCTTTCATCATATTCTCTTCGAGTTCCCACGTCGCTTCTTCAACATTATGGTTCCTCCATATTACCTTCACAGAAGGTATCACTTTATTCCTGAGTACTTGTTCTTTCCCGTCAACTATCTGGATAGGAATCTCTTCATAAGACAAATCTTTCTTGAACTGCAACGGTTCATACTCGATCACGTGCTTGTAATCGGGCTTATATGGTCGTAACACCGAAATATGAAAAACACTGTGAATGTTTTCCAACTCTGGAGGTAAAGCTACCTCGAAAGCCACCTCTCCAACTCTTCGCAGCACCTCGAAGGGTCCAATAAACCTCGGGCTTAGCTTTCCCTTCTTACCGAAATGAATTTTTCCCTTCCAAGGAGAAACTTTTAGGAATACATAATTTCCTACGTCGAATGCACGATCTTGTCTGCGTTGATCAACATACTTCTTCTGTCGGTCTTGAGCTGCTACCAATCTTGTCCTGATGAGTTTGATAACGTCAGCAGTTTGTTGTACCAGTTCTGGTACTAGCAGTTGACGTTCACCGACTTCATCCCAACACAGTGGAGTTCTGCACTTTCTGTCGTATAATGCCTCGTAAGGCGACATGCCGATGCTCGCGTGGTAACTGTTATTGTAAGCGAATTCCACCAATGGTAAATGTTCTTCCCAGCTACCTTTGAAATCCATGACACATGATCTAAGCATATCTTCCAATATCTAAATCGTTCTTTCGCTTTGGCCATCGGTTTATGGATGATAAGCCATGCTCATTCGCAACTGTGTTCCCATACAATCCTGTAATCTCTTCCAGAAATTTGAAGTGAATCGCGGATCTCTATCTGACACTGGCACTCCATGTCTCGAAACTATCTCTTTAACGTACAACCTGTCCAACTGATCAAGATTGAACCTAATCTTTATTGATAAAAAATGAGCTGATTTTGTTAGTTTGTCCACTATCACCCAAATCGCATCGCATCCTCTCTGAGTAGTTGGAAGACCCACCACAAAATCCATTGTGATGTGTTCCCACTTCTATTCTGGTATTTCTAACGGTTGAAGTAGTCTGCTCGGTCTTTGATGCTCGACTTTGACTCTTTGATATGTCAAGCATCTCGCGACACATTCTGCGACATCTCTTTTTATGTTCGGCCACCAAAAATGTCGTCGTAAGTCCTGATACATCTTCGTACTTCCTAGATGAATTGAATATCTTGTGTTGTGTGCTTCGGTCAAGATTTCTTCTATAATATCTGATACTGCTGGAACCCAGATTCTTCCCTCGAACCGTAGTAATTCCTCAGTATCGATCTTGTATTTCACCTCTTTACCTTCGTTCACACCTTCCTTTATTTTTCTGAATTCTTCATCCTCTAGTTGAGTTTTCTTCACCTTGTCCACTAAAGTTGGACCAGCTTCTATCTAGAATAGTCGTTCATTGGATTCCTGTGGAAATTTGATTTCCAGCTCTAACCTTTCCATAGCTGAAATTAGGTCCTCCTGAGTGGTTATCAACATCAACTTTTCCCGACCTTTCCTGCTTAAAGCATCTGCAACCACATTCGCTTTGCCCAGATGATAAAAGATTTCACAATCGTAATCCTTTATCAATTCCATCCATCTTCTTTGACGTATGTTCACGTCCTTCTTAGTGAAAATATACTTCAGACTCTTATGATCTGTGTAGATTTCACATTTCTCTCTATAGAGATAGTGTCTCCATATCTTTAGAGCAAATACTACTGCAGCCAATTCCAAATCATGAGTTGGATACCCTTTCTCATAATCCTTCAGTTGTCTTGATGCATATGCAATAACTTTGCCGTTCTGCATAAGAACACAACCCAAACCTTTGTGTGAGGCATCACTATACACCACAAAGTTTCCTGTATTATCTGGTAATGCCAACACAGGTTCCATACTTAACTTCTTCTTCAAAGCTTGAAAACTTTCTTCACACTTCTCCGCTCAAATAAATTTTACAGCTTTCCTTGTCAAATTTGTCAATGGCGTAGCTATCTTTGAAAAATCTTGAATAAATCTTCTATAGTAACCCACCAATCCCAAGAAACTCCTCACCTCCGACGGTGTCTTTGGTTGTTCCCAATTGATTACAGCTTCCACTTTCGATGGATCCACTGAAATCCCATCTTTGTCAATCACATGACCCAAAAATTGTACACGATCGAGCCAAAATTCGCACTTAGAGAATTTCCCGTACAACTTTTCCTTTCTTAGTGTGTCCAAGTTAAACGTAAGTGCTCCATGTGTTCCTCTTGAGTTTTGGAATATACCAGAATGTCATCGATAAATACCACTACGACCTTGTCTAATAATGGTTTAAACACCCTGTTCATCAAATCCATGAACGTAGCAGGGGCGTTTGTTAAACCAAAAGACAACACCAGAAACTCATAATGACCATACCGAGTTCTGAATGCCGTTCTAGGTATATCCTCCTTCCTCACTTTCAATTGGTGATACCCACTTCTCAAGTCTATTTTTGAGAAGTATTTAGCACCCTTCAACTGATCAAACAAGTCATCTATTCTTGGCAACGGATACTTGTTTTTAATAGTGACTTTGTTCAATTCCCTATAATTAATGCAAAGACGCATCGATCCATCCTTATTCTTCATGAATAATACTGGCGCTCCCCACGGTGATACACTTTGTTGAATATACTTCTTGTCTAGCAGCTCTTATAGTTGTATCATTAGTTCCTTCATCTCTACTGGAGCCATTCTGTACGGGGCCTTCGATATCGGGGCAGTTCCTGGTTCTAAGTCGATCACGAATTCAATCTCTCTATCAGGCAGAAGTCCTGGCAAATCCTCCGGAAACACATCCTCAAATTCCCTCACCACTGGTATCTCTTCCAGTTTCACACCCTTTTTCTGAGTATTGACTATGTGAGCTAAATAACCCACACAAGCTTGACTCAACAACTTCTTGGCCTGCATAATCGTTAGACATTTCATTTGTCAAGGCAATTTGCTACCATGGAAAACTACCTTTGACGGAGTCATAAGGTTTACACATTTCATTTGGCAATCAATTATCGCTCCATATTTGAACAGCCAATCCATTCCCAAAATAATATCAAATTCTCCAAGTCTAATCGGGATTAAATCTACCATCATGATATTCCCCTTAATGTTCACCCTACAGTTCTTGTATACGAACCTAACAGGAATCACTTCCCTATTCACAATTTCTATGTTCAAAGGGAAATTCAGTTCTTCTATAGGTAATCTTAACCTCTTAGCAAATTTATCAGATATAAACGAGCAAGTAGCACCCGAATCAAATAATACATAAGCATCAATATCATTGATTGGGATAATACCTGACACCACCTTTTTTGATTATACAACATCTTGCACAGTCATGTTGAAGGTTCTGGCTGTGGGTTTGTTTAACGATGTAGGTCCAGCAATGGCCCATGTACCTCCACTGCTACCTCCGTTGCTTCTTGTTGTTTCCCCAACTTTCTTCTTTGGGCATTCACGAGTGAAGTGATCCTTGAAACCGCACGTGAAGCACACATTATTTTTCTGTTCAGTGCAATTTGGGGTGATGTGACCCTCCTGGCCACAGTTGAAGCATACACGTTTCCCTATCAAGCATGCACCCTTGTGAAACTTCCCGCATTTCGCACATGCTTCAAACTTTTTATTTCGCTGGTTACCCTGTTGGTTTCCAGCACCCATTTTCCCATTCCACTTCCTCTTCAAACTGTTGTTGTTGTTGTTTTCACCACTACCACCTCCATTCTTAATCTTTGCCTCATTCTTTTTCTTTTTCTGTTCCTGATTGAACTTTGTCACTACCTTGCCTCCACCTTCAGCGAGTACTACTTTCTCCATCACTGCTGCAAATGTCTTCAATTGGAACAGGGAAACCCTACTGTATAGCCAGGGCTTCAGTCCTTGTTCAAATCTCTTCACCTTGCATTCATCCGTACTAACTTGATATGGCGTAAACCTCGCCAACTCGTTGAATTTAGCGGCATACTCAGCTACCGTCATCGTTCCCTACTTTAGTTCTAAAAACTGAACCTCCAGCTGACTCTTTGAACTCTCTGAGATATAGGTCTCAAAGAATATCTCCTTAAACCTATCCCAGGTCATCACTACTGGTCCTTCCCGGGTTTTATTGGCCTGCCACCAATAACTAGCTTCTACTTTCAACATGAATGTTGCAAAAGCAGTCTTCTGGTCATCCCCTACCCTAGCGACATCAAACACCTTTTCAATCTCCATAATCCAGGTCTGTGCCTCGACTGGATTCATAGACCCGCGGAATTCAGGTGGTCCAACTGCCTTGAAATCCTTAAACGTTGTTCCTTGGTTCTGTGGTTGATTCTGCAAAGCTCCTATCAGTAATGTCACTAATTGTTGAACGGGGTTAACATCAACATTGTCGTTATTGGTTCCTTCAGTGGTTCTTTGACGTGGTGGTTGTCGTCTGGGAGGCATTTTCTATTAAAACATACACTCATTAGATTATTATTCAACTCTTTTAACTTAACTTGCCTCTAAAAAGAAATAACCACATAACACATAACATTTTGAATAAAATAACAACTTTTATTTATTCATAATCTCTTTGAAAACATAACACAATAGCATCACTGCTATTTACATTACTTCCCTGAACTACAAAAGTTTCAGGACAACATCATCGTCATATCCCATAGGTTGCATAACACTAGGAATTTACAATTTATTTAACATTTTTATTAATCATATACATTCCCTACGATGTCTTATTAAGATACTCCGTAGCCTTTCAACGCTCTTCTTCCATAACTCGGAACATTGTTCGGCGATCTAACACGTACGATGGTAGAATCTCAAACTAAATTGGATAACCTATGACCCGATCTTTAGCTCGATTGATCATGGTATTGAATACTTTATCCATCTCCTCCATCTTCATCCTCTTTGATTGCGCGTCTCTTACTGCTATCCCGGTTCATTGATAAGCTTCCTCGTATGCGTCTTCAGCTCTTGCTCTCTTAGTAGCTTCTTCCTTCAGTTTGTTCTTCAGTTCTGCAATCACCTCGATCACTTGTTCTTTCTCTCCTTCAGTTTGTACTAGCTTCTCTTCGACATTAGTCAGTCATTCCTCACGATCCTGGATCTCGTCGTCCTTCTATGTCATTGCAGTCTGTTGTTCAGCTACTATCTCTTGCAACTCCTCGACGGTATTCTGAAGTTCCACGTTGCGGTCGTAGACTTCATCGTACATACGAGTGGCTATCGAGGTTAGTGAAGTCTCTTCCTCCTCATCCTCATCATCCTGCGGCAACTGAACGAGATCCTCCTCATCCGTTTCCACGTCATCATCCTCATCTTCAACCACTGTGACCAAAGGGGCTAACTCCCGTGGCAGTAGTTGTTCCCAAACAACCTGAATGTCCTGAGGCACCTCCTTTATAGGCATCTGAGGTCATTCCTCCCTAGCCTGACTAGATTCTCTGACATTAGACATCTTGACAACAAAATTTTAAGTTTTTATTATTAATCATTACTACTCAACACTCACGAGCACATAAGTTATAAATACATAAGCACATAAGTGTTTTATTAATTCTTCCTTAAAACGCTGTAAGAGTTTATCACCACTATCTTTTTAAAGGTTACTTCCTAAGGCTTTTCCCCCACCTAAGGTTCATAACCTAAGGCTTTGATACCAACTTGTGATGCCCCAAATCTCGGTACTTCATTACCTTAAGTTTTGGTGTTCACTTAATCAAATCATTCATATCTAACTACCCAATCATAATAAAAATTGAATAATAAACCTTCCTTTAAGGGATTACATAAAAAAATCTCCCAGGTTATCTAACCTTTAATTACAATCATTCAAATGTGGAAATTAAATAAATACTTCATTACATCAATCAAATTAAAGTCTGGTAAATAACTGTCAACATATTACAAGTCTTCAGTACTTGTTCGTCTTTCCCTTTCCTTTACTGGTGCTAGGTACATCTACCTTCTCATCTTTAGATGTAATAGTTATATAAGCAAGAGTGAGCAAACAAAGCTCACTTGAAAAAACAATGAAGAAAATCTTACAACCTTTGCCAACTAATAGGCTCAATAGAACTGAACAATATATTCTATTAACATTCTGAAATATACAACTAAGGGTCTAATGACCACGAACCATGTCCACAGTTATAAGTAATCTTTCAACTTTAACTTTAACAGTCATAAGACTATAAAGACTGCACGTACTTAGGGGGATCAGCCATTCGTAAAATGTATTGTGCACAACCATTTTAACGCTAAGCGTAAGCCTCTTATAAAAGAGTTGTTCATCTCAGTATTAGAATACAAGTCCGCACCAAAGTAGGTTTGGTTTGGATACATTACAAGGTAATTTAGAATTCAACGGTCATCAACTAAGGGTTAGTTGAATACAAAAGAACTAATTATACGCTATGGAATAATCATAACTGAATCGATATTTGTAACTTAATATCATGCTTTAGGAATAATCTAATAGCATAAACACTGAATAATCATAACATAATTTGCTTGAAACATATAAAGTCAAGGTTGTTGAGAACTGGATACTAAGCATACAAAGTGAATAGTAATTTGAACAATAAAGTTTTTCAACACTAGAATATTAAAATATAGCGATTCACATGCTAAATAACAAGTTACATATTAAAGAAACTTGCTCAATATTAAAGTATAAGATTTAGAATACTTATATCCTCATGTATAACTAGATACAAGGACTTTCTCAATAATAAACAATCTAGCTCTACGAAAGTGTAGAGTTAGCAACTTGCGTAATTGTAATTGAATTAAAAGCAATAACGTACTCAACAAAATTAAGCACAACGAAGTGTTAGAGTTAGAAAACTTGCCTTGAGCACAAGCTAAACCTTACAACTTGAATCTCAATACCCTATATATATGTCATCATGACATAATTAGTCACTACCAACACTTTATATATATAAACAAGTATATACATCATGTAGGTTTAATTATCAATTCACATAATCGAATTATGTTAATACTAGTTATCCCTTAATAACATGCTCATTCCTAGTTTAGTACTACTAAAATCATCATTTAACAGTCCTATTATTAATACATAACATTTATTTTCAAAATTTGTGTAAATAAATAAAATTGTCAGACCATTATACTAACTCGCGCTGCGGGGCCACAGTTTACACTGTGGGTTGGCGCTGCGGCGCTAAGCTGGCACTGCGGCGAGAGACACAGGCCAACGATTGACGCTGCGGCGTGGCTCCGGCGCTGTGGCGCAAAACTTATACTGCTGGGCCGCGCTGCAGCGCCAAACTCCAGTTCTGGGCGACAGCCTCGGCAACAGTATGAACAAAAAGCCAATTTGGCCTACAAGCTCCTTTCTAACGACCTAATTAACATGTAATATACATATAGACTTCATATAAACATAATTTCAATATTCTTAACATGTTTTTACACATATAATAACATGAACATCAACTTTATAACACCTAATTTCAATGTTTTTGACAAAAACTCTATTTTTGACATTTTTAATAAAACTCGTCACTGTAACTTTGTTTTTCAACCAAAACCATTAATTCAAACTATCATGTTTATGTTTAATTATCTACTTTCAAAATCAATAGTCAATATATATATATATATATATATATATATATATATATATATATTAACAACTAATCAAACCTTAATTTTATTTTAAACTAAGCCATATTCATAAATTTTCATATAAACACTCTGTAATATAGCTTACTTAATTCACAAATTACATACATACATGAACTAGTTTCTCTATAATCATATATAAACTTATGAAACCATCCTATAACCAATAATTTATCATATAAAACCATATATCACATACAATTTATTCTTCATGAAGATTTTTACAAAGAGTTTTAGAAGAGGAAAAACTAAACTTTAAAAATAAAAGGATTAAGATCCTACCTTTGTTTAAGAAGATGATACCCTTCCCTTTTGATCAAGAACTTTCTTTTCCCCAATCTTTTCCCAAAACCTCTCAAGAATTCTCTCTAATTCTTCTTCTTCTCTTCCTTTTTCTTCTTCTAAGTTTTTCTTTTCTTCTCCCAACTCTAGTTTACGTAGTAAAATTATAACGTATAGTAGTAATAATATATATTAATTATATAATATAAATATAGATATAACTTATATCAGTTATGTAGGTTTTGAAATTCAAAAGCCATAAGGCTTGTTTGGCTAACATAATAAAAATAACCCAATAACTCATATACCTTGTTTGGTAAATCTAATTAAAATAAATGGATTAATCCTTATACATTGTTTGATAAAAATACTATTATATTAAAGACTTAATATGCATTAAGTCTTGTTTGGCCAAAACTAAATTAAACTCCTTTAATTTATTTTAATAACTCCTTTATAGCAATGTTCTTTGTCACACTTCTATTTTATTAAATAATCAATTTAATCAATTCAAATACTAATCTATTAAATTACTTTAACACATAAATCACTACCACACAATTATAATTTCCTTTATAATTATAACTTTATTTAATCAACTAACACTTCATTTTAAATTACAAATAAAAATCAAAATATAATAATTCATTTAATTTTTATAAACTCTCTAACTTAATTATTAAATTAAATTAGAATATTAACCCATAACAATTAATTTCTTTAATTATTTAATTAACAAATAATTAATCAATCAACTCAAATCAAATTAAACATATATTTATTCGATGATAAACACATCCATTAAATATTTATATAATTTAATAAATATTTAAAATTATAATTAAAATCTGGAATGTTTTAGTTTACGC
Source organism: Panax notoginseng (assembly GCA_016801055.1). NCBI lineage: Eukaryota > Viridiplantae > Streptophyta > Magnoliopsida > Apiales > Araliaceae > Panax > Panax notoginseng. The sequence continues at coordinate 21,178,578 of CM029012.1, read as the reverse complement.
GACCTACTTTCATTACCAGCTTACAGCTTCATGACCCACAGAGATGTCTTACTTAATACATTCATCATTTTTGATGATTTACATTCTTATCTTCTTCTTATTACTTCTCTAGGACTCAGCACACATCGCTTCTCTGCTAGTAGTCCATATGGTACTCTGAGTGGTTTTCCACAAACAACCAACAAACAAGTTCCCGTCTCATCTACACTGCCATCACAGTGAGTTAGATCGGTTTCCAGTTTTGTATATACCTTTCCTCTCTAAAGGAATTATTTAGCTCAGCTCCCATATGTCAACCATTAAAGGTTACGATTTTACCACAACCTAAACTTATCTTAACATCCTTCTAGATTGCGTCATGATTAGACAACAAGAAAGTTTCGATGACTTATTACCGTAAATTACTACCTTGGGTTTCTTAGAAAACCAAAGATTCATACTTTTCCTTAAACAATTTATTAAAGTTCTATGGTTAATCAACCCATTCATACCGAGAATTACTTCAAATTCTCTTAACTTTATAGGTACTTATCTCTTATCTTTATTATTCATGAAACGATTTCTATGAATATAATTAATGAAAGTTATTTCCCTCCTCCTCTACCTTAATGTTTAAAGGTACTCATAATCCCTTTCAGATAGACTCCTAGATGAGTCTTTCCACATGTCTTACATGCTTCGATCTTACGCTTAGGATCCCCTTGCCTCACTCCAGTATTCCCGGAGTTAAAATTCTTTCTTTTTGGCATACTGCCACTGGCATTCTCTGCCTTGGTTCCTCCCTCTCTCTTGCTCTTATTCTTCCTCTCTTTGTGGTATTGAGTCAACGCCTCACTACCACCCTCTGCTATAATTGCCTTCTCCAAAATGGTCCCATAGGAAACACTCTGGAACACCGAAATCCTACTATAGAGCCAGGGTTTCAGGCCCTGCTCAAACCTACAAGCCTTCCTCTCCTCAGTGTCCACTTAATGTGGAGTAAACCTTGCCAATTAATTGAATTTGGCCGCGTACTGGGGAACCGTCATGTCCCCCTTACTTAAGTTCTAAGAACTTAATCTCGATCCTCCCTTGCATGCTTGTAGGGAAATAATTCTCAAAAAAAACCTTCTTGAACTGTTCCCACGTTACCGCATCTGTTCTAGTCCCACCCTGGTTAACCTCCCACCAAAAGTTAGCTTCTCCCTTCATCATGTAAGTCGCAAAAGAACTCCTTCGCACCTCAGCTACGTTTGTAATAACAAACGCCTTCTTTATTTCTTTTACCCATGTATGACCTCTATTGAGTCCGTTGTTCCTTTGAACTCTGGTGGACCTACGTTTTTAAACTCTTTAAAGGTAGTCGTTCTGGCTACCCTAGGTTCCGCGGGAACTCTACCCCCAGTTTGGTTAAATGCAGCCGTTAATAAATTAACGAACTCTTGCATAGGGTTATTTTGACCCCCCTTAATTATCATTATGTGTTTCTGCTTCCTGATTACGTTGTCTTCTCCTTGGCGGCATTTTTAGAGTAAATAAAATTTCATTATTATCTATTTACTTACTTCGTTATTATTAGCCACATACCAACTCATATCATAACAAAATATATTAAATGAAAACTTCATTATATTCATATGCCTCTTCATAGTTTGAAACTATTTACAATTTGCTTTTATAGCCAAAAGCTATTACATTTCTATCCCGCGATTGAACTCCACAAAAGTTGAGATTTACAGAAAGACTACCCTTTTATACAAAAGAGGGTTTTACGTCAATACACACATTTTTATAACTCTAGACTTCTAATAATTCATAACAGCGTCCTCGTGTTTCTCATTCGCAATCTTCGCTACAATATCCCGACTAATCATATGACGGGTTTGTCCTGACTCAATGGAATAACAAGCAACTCTCAGCTTGAAATCCTTATGAGCACTCTCATGGATGAAAGACATCCGTGCTATCTTCTAGTCTTTCTCCCCCAGTTCTTTACGAAGCTCAACGACCTCATTCTTATCCCCCGTCGCCTTATCCTTCATGTGCACTTTCTCGTCATGCTTTTTCCTAAAATTTGCCTTGGCAGATTCCTTAGCTTTATGAAGATCACTAATCTCCTCCTTCTGGTTCTGTACAAGATTGTGCAGTTGCACGTTACGGTTAATCACCGAGAGATACAATGCCCTCATTATATCTATAGGTGTTGGCTCTAGTGCAGGCATCATCGTATTAACCGATGTTACCTCCATATCATCCTCCACATCTGTCATCATATCAAGGTATGATGTCAATCCCATGGTTCCCTCGGAGTAGTCTTCCTCAGAAAAATACTCCTCTAGCTCCGACTCCTCTAGGATCACTAATGGTACCTCCGCCACTGGCATAGGTACAGGCTCGACTCTGTTCACAATCTCTTCATTCACCACACATATATCTCTATACATCAAGCTATCGATCGACATCCTACAATAACACATAACATGTTGATTAGTACTTAACACACAATAATATAAGCACAAATCACATTTAATTTATTTAGGGTTAATTTCCATCTTTTAAATCTTTTGGTACTGAGTTTACTCAATACCTTATTGACTCATTCAACTCAAGTAAAGTTCGAGTTTACTTCCTTCAGACTTCTCCTTCCTTAAAGAGGTTATTAGCCTAAAGTTCTTCTCCCCTTAAGTTTTATAACCTAATGCTTTGATACCAACCTGTGACGCCCCCAAATCTGGGTATCTTCTAACCCGAAAAATGGTGCTACACGATACTCATAACTGTACATTCATTCTACTGAAATGACATCAAAATGTGTGTTTGAACGATATTCTTATTACATTAATAATAATAAATCCCGTTCCCAGGTTCTTAAACCATTACATTCTTTGTTCATCATAATATAATATATATACTTACTAGTTTATTACAAGATAAACTAATCATTCATCTTCGCCATGCCTTTATCTCTACTGGAAACCTCAGTTCGCTCGTCCTTAGCTGCATTCATATGGTTCAAGTAAGAATGAACATAACAAGCTTAGCAAGTATAAAAATTTCTTTTAAGCAACATGCTTGAAATATAGGAATCATATATCTTCAATAACTGGATAATGGTTACGAAGTACTATTGATAATTCAAAATACCGTTTCTTTTCCTTCAAAACGTTTTATAATGATAATATTCAGTCGAAGACCATGAGCATTTTATAATTTCTTTGAAAAGGACAACTCGACACTATGTCCGTAAGTCCGGCATAGCTTACGAGCACTTCTAGGTGATTAGCCTATAGTACTCTATGTTGATCAACACTACATCCATTAAACGTATGTACGTTTAAGTTTTGGCAACCTCACGTGCCCATCGAATACTCGATGGAAAATACATTTGTTTATTCATACTCAGGCTTACCTTGAATTCGTACCAAACAATTGGCGTAGGATAGCGTTAGCAATTCTATATTGAAAAACATAATAAGAAATCAACCAATCTTTCAAAAATAGTCTAGCCGAGTCAAAATGGGCATCGACCCTTTCGTAAAATAATTCATGCATCTTATAACATGAATCACTTAACACTTGGCTAACACGAAGGTTAGACAAGCGTTTAAGAAAACTTGCCTTTAGCGTCTGCTATAGTAAAATTACTTTCCTTTGAGTCTTTACAGTCTCTACAACACATAACCACATAACATACCACATTAGGTTATGAATGACATACATAGTTCCTAAAGAATCATACCCTTCTTCTCAATCTAATTACGTATTAGATTTGTTATTATTGTTTCCGGCGTTCCATTATAGTTTACATCATCATCATTTCATTCATGTTCGATTGACTATCTTTACCCTTTAGTTATCATACTTAAGGTTTAGCAAAGTCTTAACAATGTTACGTTATAACTTAGTTCATTACCAATCAATCTACTTTCTTTCTTTACTTATAACCTTTCCTTACTGTGCAATCCCAAAGACTGGCACTGGAGCGCCAGCTTTCCTTCTCTGTGTCACGCTGCCGAGCCACATGCTAGGGAAAAAAAAACCAGACTCGGCGCTGCGGCGCGAGTCCCCTTTGTTACGGCCGCGCTGCGACACGAACTAACAGTGGGTCATGGCTTTGCTCGGCCAAGCTCGATGCTGCAGTATGAGCTATTTGGCCTTGGGCTGGCGTCGCGACGCTAGCTTTGTGCACCAGAAAATTTTACAGTTTTGAAATTTTGTGAAACTCCCGGCCTCATAACTTCTTCGTTATAAGTCCGAATTCGCTCGTTCAAGAGCCTACGGTTCACAAATCACATACTCTACGTTTTCATACAAGAATTTTATCTATTTGACTTTGTTAACTAAAAATTTACGTATTAGTCCATTTTTAACGAAAACGATAAACGTTCGTGAACGTTCAACGCTCGTTTCTTCGGTTCTAAGTCAGAATTCGGTCATTCTCGAGTTCGCAACTCTATAATGCCAAATAAGACTTGTCTCCATTGAAAACAAATGTTTCCAAGCTCAATATCAAAATTCGACTTCCATTCCGAGAATTTCACGAATTCGACGATTATTGTCTAATCGTGTAAATTACGGCTTAACTTCGTTTCTTATGATTTGTTCATCGTTTCAAATGGATTTTATCCAACATACTAACATCTTAGCATACTTACTTCATTAACTAATAATCGTGATAAGTTATTACTTGATCTTTGTGAGTTTGTAACATATAAAAATATAAATTACTTATGAATTTTTTTCTCATGACTTATGATAGTTCATGACTTCTAACTATTATTATTGCTTCTTGTTATCATACCACTTCATTCATGCAACATATTACACTTTCTTATAAGTTCTCACTTAGTTCATAATTTCATTTATTACTTATCTTACAACATGGCTTATTTACGGCTTATTAAGACTTAAGCCCTTTGATTCATCATTCCTACTCCTTCTTAGCATACATGTTCTACCACTACCCACTTCTCTAACAATGCAAGAGAAAGATAATCATGGTTTAGAAATGCTTACCCTTGAATATCACTTGGTTAATCTTTACTCTTCTTCTTGCTTCTTGAACTATGAAATCTAGCTTTCTAGCTTTTTCTCTCAAGTAAATAAGCTCTCAACTTATAACTTATAAAGTGTTGACTGAATGAACAACCAACAAAGAGCTATCTCTCCTTCTATTTATAGTAAATCCTAAATGAGGGTAGTTTAGACAATAAACCACTTCCACCTCCTTAGTATTCATTACCTAGGCATTAAGTTAACTTGCTCCTCACATGAATTACTTGCTCATAACAACACTTAGCTATTAAGTTAACTTGCTTAGCACAACTTTTATCCTTTGCTTGCTCATCACATTCCTTAGCCATTAAGTTTTCTTAACTTATCCTTTCCTTAACCCTTAAGTCTACTTGCTCATCATGTAGCATCCCCAAATCCCGGTACTAATCACCAAGGATCTAGTATACTATTTCTATAACTATTGCGGAAGATATAAACATAAATTGTTTATACATTAAACTTTTATACATCATTCCCAAGGTCTACAACCATAACTTAATACATACCTTCAATAACTTAAAAGTTTACAATGCTATGTTCGTTAGAAAATTTAATAGATCTAACTGCAACATAAAATAATCTTGCACTTTGCCCTTGTCTCTGTCTTTATTCGAGCTTTCATCTAAATCTGAAAATTTTATCATGATATAGCAAGGGTGAGCATCAAATTTGCCCAGCAAGTTTTAAATACAATGAAGATATATCATGATTGAAAAGAATGAATAAGCTTTCAAGTTTTTCAACAATATATTAATTGTGAAATAACATGAATCAAGTTTCAATAATTTCATGACTGAATCAATAATGTTTGAAGGTCAACAATGACCATAAACAATTTAACTGAACCTTATGGTAATGAAGGTGATCAGCCTTTCATACCTGATGAACATATGCAACATGTACTAAGTACGAATCAATAACCAGTATAGACATGAATAATCATCAATAATTATTCACTAACATACTTTGAAATATAACTCGAGTTTGAGTTAGGAAACTTGCCTGATTCGTTGACTACTGCTACGCAGTTTAAGTTAACTTCTTTTGGTAAGACCTATCATTAATAAGATCGGTCTCTCAATCAACATATTCTACTTTGTATAATAATACAATTACTTTATCAATCAATTATCTAACACTTCATCAAATATTAGATAACTTCTTAACACATCGGTATTATTATCATTCTTGGATAATTCTTCAATCACTGCATCATATTCATTATGATTTAACACTTAATCTTTCATATTATAAACTCTTTTCTATAATCCAGCAAAATGTTTATAATTCAGCAAACTGTTTTCTCTAATTCAATAAGCTGTTTTCTCTAATACTTCAATCCAGCTAGCTGGATTCATAATCCTTCAACCTAATGACCAATCCAGCAGACTGGATACATAATTCCTTTAATCCAGCAAGTCAAACTGCAATCCAGCAAACTAGATTACAAATCCAGCAACTAGATTGCAATCCAGCAAGTTGGATTCAACATATTTTCAATTCAGTAAACTTCTTTTCAATCCAGCAAGCTGGATTCATCAGATTTTCTAATCCAGCAAGCTGGATTCCATATCCGTACACGAAAATACCAATTCAACTTATTATTTCTCTATCCTTTGCACAAACATGTATACACATATTTCATACACAAAAAGTATTTTCCCAAAATTTTCCAACTTCCTTTGGTATTTTTTAAAAATCATTTTTAGTTAATTCCTTAAGAAATTAGCTACCTCGTGCACAACTCCGGAAATTCCCATCTCTTGGCACAATCTTATACGTCTTAACGTGACACTCCAGTTTAAGTTTCGTGGCCATCGGAGTTATAGAACTCCGGTTATAGCCATTTTCGTCGAAAAATCACAGAAATTGAAATGGTCATAACTTGCTCATTTTAACTCGGAATGAGCTCAGTTTTGGACACAAGGTACTTGATATCATATATTTTCATGTCCCAGAAGGCCAGAATTTTTCTCACACTTTAAGTTTCCGAAAATGCCCTTTTAAAAATTTGGGCAGAAGCTAAATGCCATTTTGCAGTTTTTCGTGCTTTATTAAATATTTTCCATACGGAAATCTACAACTCCTTTTTCAGTGATTCCTGTTGGAGATGTTAGATAACTCATCATAGTATACTCCCAAATTTTTCCAGAATTTGTACATGCCCGAAAAATGACTAAACTGTCCCTACTCTTTGACTGTCCAAAACAGTCTATTTTTCCTTTTTAGACACAAAACTGTTTTTGGTAAAACAGTCACTACAACTTGTGTACTCAACATTTTTGAGTGCTACCACTTGGGTTTAGTAGCTAACTTACATATCTAGCACATCCCTTTGACGGATCGTAAAAAGAAGGTGTAGATCAAAAATGGTGAAAATCCAAAGTACATAGAAATTTTAGAGCTTATAAAACTAGAAAAATCACTTTTCTTTATTTTCGATTTCCAACTAAATCAACACCCAATATGGGTAAATCTACACATAAAACACTCATAAACACATAGATCTAAGGTTTTTGAGTTTAGAAACATAGATTCAAAGTTGGATTTAGAATAATCAAAAATTACATGAACAAAAAGGTATTATACCTTTGATTACCATGCTCTCCTTTTTCTTCTTCTTCATTGTTTGATTATGGAGCTTTGATGAGTTATCAAAAACTCACACTTTTCCCTCTAAGGGCTGCCGAACCTCTTCTCCCTCTCTCTCTAGTTGGTTCTTATGTTAGCTAAATGGAAGGGATGAAAGAGAAATGAAAGATAGATTAGATATTTGTTTGTTGGAGATTATTGTATAGATATATTTTGTATATCTATATTTACTCCCCACATTCTCTCTTGCTTCTCCTCTCTCTCACTTAATCATTTCATAGATACGTGGGAGATTATTAAGTAATGTGGCTCCATAAATAAATTGACACATGGCTAAGAGATATGAAACCAATCTTGCCAAATTCAATTAACCATGTGCTAACATACTTCATCCTTATCCATCCACTCACCATCCGGCCAAGTGGCCTTATCTTAGCCCAAATTGTGCTCCACCAATTCTCTCTCTCTCTCTCATTAAACCACCAAAGCTTGCTTGGAAGAATGAACAAAATGTTGGCCAAATAAAATGAGAACGCATGGGCTAGTTGTAGATAAGTATTATGATAACATCCATTCCCCCTCATTCTCTCTCTATCTTATCCGGCCATGTGGCCTTCTTTTAGCCCAAATTGGTTAGATTTTTATTGCTTTTTCTAGCATACTTAATGTCCAAAATGTCCCTCTCCCACTTGGGCTAAAAGTTGGGCCATTCTTTTAATTCTTTTGGCTACTAACTTTAATTCTTTGGGCCATAACAAATAACATCATCCATTACTTGTCCCACCCATAATAATTTGGGCTTTCCATAAATAATCTTTTGGACTTTATATTTAATTTCTTGGGCCATAAAATTTACATAGTCCAATGCTTTTAATATTATCTCTCCCACATGTTCCTTAACAATTGGCTCGCTTGAGCTTAAAACTTAATTCCTTTGGCTTTTTCAAATAAAATATTTGGACTTCCTAGCTAAAATGTTTGGGCCATAAAATTAATATGATCCATTACATTTAATTATATCTTACCCTAATCATTTAGTTAGGGTTTCCATGCACTCAAGTTAAATATAAATTCTTACCCAAGTACACTTAATTTCTTAACCCAATTAAACTTACATTAATTAGGTTATCAAATTAATTAACCGAGATGTATAAAATAAATCTCTTAAAATTAGTATATATATTATATACCATAATTCTCTCATCCCATAACCCTTAAGTTATTTAATTCTTCATTCCTAATATATAATTAGGATTACACTAGTTTTTTTTATTTGTCATCACATAATATTCGTATTCACTTACTCACATAATCATTAAATAAATTATGTCATGCTCCACAATTCTCTTAGATTAGGTCACTAGTATATATTTAAATACTAGAACCACTAAATAACAATAACCACTTAGGTTATTTAATTCTCATACTTAATTAAATAACTTATTCAAGTTATACAATTCATATTGTATACTTAAATTTAATTTCCTACTCCTCTCCATAAATTGTTTTCAAACAATTTATTTATATATTAAATATATAATTTAATATATTCAATCATTTATTCAAATATGAATTTAATTTACTGACTGCTTCATACCAATATACATATTTGCATATTGGATCTCCTCTCATATTTTTACTTTACATCATTTGGTATAATATTAAATATTATACCATTAATCATATAACATCATATCATAACATATTTCACTTCTCACTCTAATTTTGACTTTTCTCCATAAAAAGTCAACTGTTGACTTTGACCAAAAGTCAACCTTTACACATTTTGTGTTTACTGTCCATTCTGACTAATCTTGACGTTGCGGACGCAACCGAGCAGTCCTTGCTTCAAAATTCTATCTCTAACTCAAATTTTGAGTTTTAAATTACTCCCTTCTTATTGTTAATCGTATTAACTAACGACTTTATACTTATTCAAATTCTTATTTGCCAGTCAAGGCCAACGTTCAAGCTATGTTAATTACTAACATAGTTTTATCTTGATCCTTATATCAATAGCTTAATTCATCATTCCTCTTGCTAAAATATATATAGCACCTTACTAAGTATATATATTTCTATACATATACTCATCTTCGTTTAACCTTATAACATTTCTTCATGTGAAATCTTATCTCCTTACTAAAATTTCCATATGTACTTATATAACATTTCCATATGTACTTATATAACATTTCTTAGACTATTCAGTTCGCACCAAATTTACAGGTATCGTAATACCTTATTCTCGATATTCCTTCAAGTACATATTAATTCATTTCTAGGGTTTTGAAATTTTGTAACCCATATTTCTTTATTCTCATTCAATTAAGAAACCATATAGGTTCTTCTTAAAAATTTTGAAATCTTTAAAATTTCTTCACAGATACGGCAATTCCATACACTTATTTTCTGTCTAGGTTAATGTTATAACCTTTAATCCATCAGTTTAGGATTTAATAATTATCTAAATTCTCGGGTTGTCACATTCACCCCTTCTTCTAAGAATTTCGTCCCCGAAATTAAAGCATACTAATCTCTGCTTATTCTCTGGACCAAAACTAGGTTTTTAACTTAACCTTTACAATTTCCTCCTTTGAGGATTTCTCATCTGTTATCACATTTCACCATAACTACTCACTAGGAGTTTACATCTTCTAAACATTCATTAAATCTAGGTTGTCATAATAACCTTTACTCAATCATCTCAGATTCTACTCGTACGCAACGAGTTCACAATATTTCATATCCATCATCACCTTCTAGCACAACATTTCTCAGAAGAGTTCAAAAAAAACGTTTCATATCTGTCCGAGGGATCATAAAAACCATGAACTTTGAGGTTTACGGTATTTCTACCTGCTACCTCCTTCAATTAAGAAAGAAAGGTACTCTACCTCTGAAATATTTATATTTGGTATATTTACAATCACAAAGAAGGTAAACTACCGATGCGGGTACTTTAGAGGATCGGTCTGCTGTACCTTAGTAATCGGAACGACTATATGCGTTCTTAGATTGGAATATTTTATCCCATTAGTATATCCCCATTTTTAGGGTTATTCACCTCAGACTCATCATAAGATTCCGCACCAAAGCAATTTGGTTCGGCATAAGCTTTCAAAGAATACTTTGAATTTTATAAACATTTGTCTAGCTGAATCAAATAGCTTAGACGCATATCAATCATTCGAATTTCAATCGAAAACATTTCTAGCCAAATTCAGTTGGCAATAAATTTTCTTTAAAATTCTTAAAATCATTTTATGACGTCATGATACCGCACTGCATTTACAGTCCGTTTGAGGATTCCGTCATTGTGTGACTTTGTCATACTACATCATTCCATAGTGGGCTGACGATCTTTAGATCACATACCACACTAGGTAATTCTGCATTGATAACTCCATCATTTATATCACCTCTGCACCAGTTTGCATGATGCATTAATGATATAAAAATACATTTTGACATCTCAAATTATTTTCGTCTAGCCGAATCAATTGGCCTAGACTCTTCTTTAAATTGTTCAAAAATCTTTGAAAATCATCTTTGGTGTCATCATGCCACAACATGTAACGATGTGTTAGTGGCTCAAAGTCCACACCTACACACTTGTCACCATGTGTCGAGGATAACAAAAATTTATTTTTAAAAGCACATCAGTGCGAATTTAGCTTGATGTCAAAAACATCGAAGTCTAGCATAGCTAGAAGATTTGGAATACCTATGATTCCACCATCAACTTCAATTTCTCTACTGATCCATTGCTTAATAAATCTATCTATTTCTATCATCTTCAATGCTCCAATCTCAACATAACTATACCAGTTCGTCAAACTTACCATACATTATGAGTTCAGGAACTTTCCACAATCATATGAGTTTAAGAACTTGTCCTAGTCAGACCTTTGGCGTCCATTCACTGAGGGGTTCAAAACATACCATATGATTATGAGTCACGAACGTACCATACGTATGAGTTTTAAGAACTCGTACTTAACCTTATATTCTCTATCTATTCGTTATACACATGAGAAAAGAATCACCTTATCAACATGCATATAGCAAATAGCGCGACATTAGGTTTCAATAATTATCAATACCAGAAACTAAGTGGTTGTCAAATCAAACTCGGCCACTAATCAATATAGGAAGCTAAGCGGACAATTCCCCGCCCATACAAAGAATTGGTCAACCTAACCACTATATCGACCAGGAAGCTAAGTGATTCTAAAACCAAGTACAAATTCCCCGCCCATACAAGGAATCATACAACTCAGCTGCTGACTTGAGTCCTCAATTGAAATCCCTCACCATTCTAACATTCTCTTTTCTTAATACGAATTTTCTTTAATCCGTATCTTAACATTTGCCACTCTTTTCTGAGTTTACATTGTACCATTTCATAGTACATTCTCTTTATAGCGTCAGGCTATATCATACCAATCACTTAACATATCATATGTTATTCAATAATTTAATCTGATCACGTCGTGATCTTATTTGGTAATCATTTTTCCTTATACTTACGATCGTTTTATTTTACGATCTTCTTATTCTTCTCTTTAATCATATTATATTATGATTTTACTAACACTTCTCATCTTATAGACATAGTCTATTTATTATCACTTTTCATCTCTATTACTGGAGTCAGGTAACTCCAGATTCTTATCCTTATAGCTCTTCAAGATTCTTCTTTGAATCTTAATTATCTTTCTCTTTACTTAATAATGAATTTCCAAAAATTCATCTCTTATCGCTTAAACTATATTCGAGTTTATTAGTTATTATCTCTCCGCGGTTATATCCTAAGGTACACCTACCTAATGTTTATAACCTACAGCTCTGATACCAACTGTAGCATCCCCAAATCCCGGTACTAATCACCAAGGATCTAGTATACTATTTCTATAACTATTGCGGAAGATATAAACATAAATTGTTTATACATTAAACTTTTATACATCATTCCCAAGGTCTACAACCTTAACTTAATACATACCTTCAATAACTTAAAAGTTTACAATGCTATGTTCGTTAGAAAATTTAATAGATCTAACTGCAACATAAAATAATCTTGCACTTTGCCCTTGTCTCTGTCTTTATTCGAGCTTTCATCTAAATCTGAAAATTTTATCATGATATAGCAAGGGTGAGAATCAAATTTGCCTAGCAAGTTTTAAATACAATGAAGATATATCATGATTGAAAAGAATGAATAAGCTTTCAAGTTTTTCAACAATATATTAATTGTGAAATAACATGAATCAAGTTTCAATAATTTCATGACTGAATCAATAATGTTTGAAGGTCAACAATGACCATAAACAATTTAACTGAACCTTATGGTAATGAAGGTGATCAGCCTTTCATACCTGATGAACATATGCAACATGCACTAAGTGCGAATCAATAACCAGTATAGACATGAATAATCATCAATAATTATTCACTAACATACTTTGAAATATAACTCGAGTTTGAGTTAGGAAACTTGCCTGATTCGTTGACTACTGCTACGCAGTTTAAGTTAACTTCTTTTGGTAAGACCTATCATTAATAAGATCGGTCTCTCAATCAACATATTCTACTTTGTATAATAATACAATTACTTTATCAATCAATTATCTAACACTTAATCAAATATTAGATAACTTCTTAACACATCGGTATTATTATCATTCTTGGATAATTCTTCAATCACTGCATCATATTCATTATGATTTAACACTTAATCTTTCATATTATAAACTCTTTTCTATAATCCAGCAAAATGGTTATAATTCAGCAAACTGTTTTCTCTAATTCAGTAAGCTGTTTTCTCTAATACTTCAATCCAGCTAGCTGGATTCATAATCCTTCAACCTAATGACCAATCCAGCAGACTGGATACATAATTCCTTTAATCCAGCAAGTCAAACTGCAATCCAGCAAACTAGATTACAAATCCAGCAACTAGATTGCAATCCAGCAAGTTGGATTCAACATATTTTCAATTCAGTAAACTTCTTTTCAATCCAGCAAGCTGGATTCATCAGATTTTCTAATCCAGCAAGCTGGATTCCATATCCGTACACGAAAATACCAATTCAACTTATTATTTCTCTATCCTTTGCACAAACATGTATACACATATTTCATACACAAAAAGTATTTTTCCAAAATTTTCCAACTTCCTTTGGTATTTTTTAAAAATCATTTTTAGTTAATTCCTTAAGAAATTAGCTACCTCGTGCACAACTCCGGAAATTCCCATCTCTTGGCACAATCTTATACGTCTTAACGTGACACTCCAGTTTAAATTTCGTGGCCATCGGAGTTATAGAACTCCGGTTATAGCCATTTTTGTCGAAAAATCACAGAAATTAAAATGGTCATAACTTGCTCATTTTAACTCGGAATGAGCTCAGTTTTGGACACAAGGTACTTGATATCATATATTTTCATGTCCCAGAAGGCCAGAATTTTTCTCCCACTTTAAGTTTCCGAAAATGCCCTTTTAAAAATTTGGGCAGAAGCTAAATGCCATTTTGCAGTTTTTCGTGCTTTATTAAATATTTTCCATACGGAAATCTACAACTCCTTTTTCAGTGATTCCACTTGGAGATGTTAGATAACTCATCATAGTATACTCCCAAATTTTTCCAGAATTTTTACATGCCCGAAAAATGACTAAACTGTCCCTACTCTTTGACTGTCCAAAACAGTCTATTTTTCCTTTTTAGACACAAAACTATTTTTGGTAAAACAGTCACTACAACTTGTATACTCAACATTTTTGAGTGCTACCACTTGGGTTTAGTAGCTGACTTACATATCTAGCACATCCCTTTGACGGATCATAAAAAGAAGGTGTAGATCAAAAACGGTGAAAATCCAAAGTACATAGAAATTTTAGAGCTTATAAAACTAGAAAAATCACTTTTCTTTATTTTCGATTTCCAACTAAATCAACACCCAATATGGGTAAATCTACACATAAAACACTCATAAACACATAGATCTAAGGTTTTTGAGTTTAGAAACATAGATTCAAAGTTGGATTTAGAATAATCAAAAATTACATGAACAAAAAGGTATTATACCTTTGATTACCATGCTCTCCTTTTTCTTCTTCTTCATTGTTTGATTATGGAGCTTTGATGAGTTATCAAAAACTCACACTTTTCCCTCTAAGGGCTGCCGAACCTCTTCTCCCTCTCTCTCTAGTTGGTTCTTATGTTAGCTAAATGGAAGGGATGAAAGAGAAATGAAAGATAGATTAGATATTTGTTTGTTGGAGATTATTGTATAGATATATTTTGTATATCTATATTTACTCCCCACATTCTCTCTTGCTTCTCCTCTCTCTCACTTAATCATTTCATAGATATGTGGGAGATTATTAAGTAATGTGGCTCCATAAATAAATTGACACATGGCTAAGAGATATGAAACCAATCTTGCCAAATTCAATTAACCATGTGCTAACATACTTCATCCTTATCCATCCACTCACCATCCGGCCAAGTGGCCTTATCTTAGCCCAAATTGTGCTCCACCAATTCTCTCTCTCTCTCTCATTAAACCACCAAAGCTTGCTTGGAAGAATGAACAAAATGTTGGCCAAATAAAATGAGAACACATGGGCTAGTTGTAGATAAGTATTATGATAACATCCATTCCCCCTCATTCTCTCTCTATCTTATCCGGCCATGTGGCCTTCTTTTAGCCCAAATTGGTTAGATTTTTATTGCTTTTTCTAGCATACTTAATGTCCAAAATGTCCCTCTCCCACTTGGGCTAAAAGTTGGGCCATTCTTTTAATTCTTTTGGCTACTAACTTTAATTCTTTGGGCCATAACAAATAACATCATCCATTACTTGTCCCATCCATAATAATTTGGGCTTTCCATAAATAATCTTTTGGACTTTATATTTAATTTCTTGGGCCATAAAATTTACATAGTCCAATGCTTTTAATATTATCTCTCTCACATGTTCCTTAACAATTGGCTCGCTTGAGCTTAAAACTTAATTCCTTTGGCTTTTCCAAATAAAATATTTGGACTTCCTAGCTAAAATGTTTGGGCCATAAAATTAATATGATCCATTACATTTAATTATATCTTACCCTAATCATTTAGTTATGGTTTCCATGCACTCAAGTTAAATATAAATTCTTACCCAAGTACACTTAATTTCTTAACCCAATTAAACTTACATTAATTAGGTTATAAAATTATTTAACCGAGATGTATAAAATAAATCTCTTAAAATTAGTATATATATTATATACCATAATTCTCTCATCCCATAACCCTTAAGTTATTTAATTCTTCATTCCTAATAAATAATTAGGATTACACTAGTTTCTTTTATTTGTCATCACATAATATTCGTATTCACTTACTCACATAATCATTAAATAAATTATGTCATGCTCCACAATTCTCTTAGATTAGGTCACTAGTATATATTTAAATACTAGAACCACTAAATAACAATAACCACTTAGGTTATTTAATTCTCATACTTAATTAAATAACTTATTCAAGTTATACAATTCATATTGTATACTTAAATTTAATTTCCTACTCCTCTCCATAAATTGTTTTCAGACAATTTATTTATATATTAAATATATAATTTAATATATTCAATCATTTATTCAAATATGAATTTAATTTACTGACTGCTTTATACCAATATACATATTTGCATATTGGATCTCCTCTCATATTTTTACTTTACATCATTTGGTATAATATTAAATATTATATCATTAATCATATAACATCATATCATAACATATTTCACTTCTCACTCTAATTTTGACTTTTCTCCATAAAAAGTCAACTGTTGACTTTGACCAAAAGTCAACCTTTACACATTTTGTGTTTACTGTCCATTCTGACTAATCTTGACGTTGCGGACGCAACCGAGCAGTCCATGCTTCAAAATTCTATCTCTAACTCAAATTTTGAGTTTTAAATTACTCCCTTCTTATTGTTAATCGTATTAACTAACGACTTTATACTTATTCAAATTCTTATTTGCCAGTCAAGGCCAACGTTCAAGCTATGTTAATTACTAACATAGTTTTATCTTGATCCTTATATCAATAACTTAATTCATCATTCCTCTTGCTAAAATATATATAGCACCTTACTAAGTATATATATATTTATATACATATACTCATCTTCGTTTAACCTTATAACATTTCTTCATGTGAAATCTTATCTCCTTACTAAAATTTCCATATGTACTTATATAACATTTTCATATGTACTTATATAACATTTCTTAGACTATTCAGTTCACACCGAATTTACAGGTATCGTAATACCTTATTCTCGATATTCCTTCAAGTACATATTAATTCATTTCTAGGGTTTTGAAATTTTGTAACCCATATTTCTTTATTCTCATTCAATTAAGAAACCATATAGGTTCTTCTTAAAAATTTTGAAATCTTTAACATTTCTTCACAGAAACGGCAATTCCATACACTTATTTTCTGTCTAGGTTAATATTATAACCTTTAATCCATCATTTTAGGATTTAATAATTATCTAAATTCTTGAGTTGTCACACATCACACTTGTTTCTTGGCCACCAAGATCACCCATGTGATCATGGGTTGCCCCATGGGTCACTCTAACCCATTGGATTAATAGTTTGGGCTTATGGTTTAATTACCCTACTTATACATTGGGCTTGCACATTAAATTACTTTGGGATTCAAATTACAAACATTTGGGTTTGCACATTAAATTACTTTGGACTTCACATTACAAACACTTGGGCTTGCATATCAATTCTATTGGACTGTCACAAATTGCTACACAATCCTACAAGTTCAATCCATTTGGCTTAAAGACTTATAACATATAATTTACGTATTAATCTCGTATTCCTCCTCGTATACTTACTCATATACGACATACCATTATTCATACCTACTCGTATAATACCTCGTATCATACTCGTATTCATCACCTTGTACAATACCTTCGTATTATACGCTCAACGCTTAATTCTTTATACGCATTTAAATTCCTTCTTGGAATTCACGTTCCCTAATCGTTAGGTTTTAAGTCCGCATGTGAAAAACTGCGCTTTCCATAACTGAAATATTATTGGATATTCCATCTCACCTTGATATTCTATCGTTACATATTTCTCGGAAGTTCAAAAATAATTCCCGATCAGAAATGCGTGAATAGTATTTTTTGAAAATTTTTCATAAAGCTTTTATTTTTGTCTTGAAAATTCAAATACTTTAATTCTACCACGTAGCCAAAATACTATGACGTTCTGACATTTCTAGGTCATAGAATGACCTACAATTAGCTTACTCTCATAAATAATCAATTAAATTCATTTAATCCACATAATCAAATAAAAATTTAGTTCTCATAAAATTCGATTTTTTATGGGGCGTTACAGAACCTTCATACCAAAAAGCCGCGAGAGTAGCCTAAGATAGGTCAACATCTGATAAACCAAACGTGGAGGGAAGTCTCTTTAGACCTTCCCATTTCAATTACTTGTAATTTTATTTCCATGTTAAGCTCAATGTAATGGAAAATATAAAAGAATATGTGTACATACCTTCCCTTTTTATATCAAAACTTGTCATGCTATCTTGTCATTAAAATAACTGACATCAGTTTTCCAGGATAATACTCCTAAAAACGGATACATTACATAGCATGTAACATTCCTACATTCCCTCAAGACTAATTACATAAGTCTTTTTATAGGAAAACAATTGGTCCTGTTACCCGTTTAAAGTCCAAAAAGGCACTAAGCGTACAACCAAGCATGGCTACATCTGGCCAGTCTAATCCTACTCCTGTCTGTCGTGAGGAGTTCGAAGGATTAAGCAACAAAATTACAGAGTTGGTTGTTCTGCTCAAAGAACTACACAAGTCCACTCAGGGTCCACAAATACTCATCAACACAGAATCCTCTGCACATGGATGAACCCAGGGTCCGGATAAAGAAGTTCCAGCACCTGAGTCTCAGACTGATAAAACCAACAAAAACCCTAATATCACCCATCTTAAAGAAGATCAAGACACCGATGATATTCGAAAGAAAGTTCTACAAATGGAAGAGACCATTCGGTTCATCAAAGGGATTTGAGTACACGGGAATGTTTCATATTCAAACCTTTGTATCTTCCCCGGCGTTCATTATCCGAAAAATTTTAAGACTCCCAATTTTGAGAAATATGATAGATTGGGAGATCCTTACACTCACTTAAAGGTATTCATTAGAGAGCTCAGATCCTATGCCGAGAATGAAAAGGTCAGAATGTAGCTATTTCAAAAAAGTCTGACTGGAAAAGCCAGAGCATGGTACACCAGATTAGATAACTCCAAAATTTATAGCTGGGAGGAGTTAGCCCATGCTTTCCTCAGCCAATATAGCTTTCAAACTCAGATGGCTTCAGACCGGTACCAAATTACCAACATCAAGAAACAAGTCAATGAGTCATTCAGAGAGTATGCTCAAAGATAGAGACGTCTGATTGCTCATGTAATTCTGTCTATGACCGAGTCAAAAATTGTGATGACCTTCATAGACATTCAAGAAGCTCCCTTTTATGAGAGGGTCTTAGCTGGCATAGGAAAGCCATTCTCTGAAATGATCAAGCACGGAGAAATGGCTGAAATGAGATTGAAATCAGGGAAGATTCAAGACCTTGCCACTCTAAAAGCTGTAGCTGAGCACATCCAGTCTGGAAGTTATGGAAACAACCCCCAAAGGGTCCATAAGAAGAAAGAAGAGGATGTTTCCTTGATACTACAAGGACAAAAAGGCAATTAAAACATGCTTATTCAGAAGAGAAACTATTCCCCTTTCCAAGCACAGTCTTCAAATCCTCCATTGCCAAAGAGTGGAGAAGTCAAACGTACCTGAGTGTTCACACCCTTAGGGGACTCACTTGAAAACATTCTCAAACTTTTGACAACTTAGAAGAAAATTACACATCTCCTTCCACCAGCCAACTAGAGTGGAAAGGGTTTCAATGCAAACAAGGCATGTGCTTACCATGCTGGATCTCCAAGCCATAACACGTAGGATTGTTGGGCCCTTAAG
The DNA here is from genome assembly GCA_016801055.1 of Panax notoginseng. Lineage (NCBI taxonomy): Eukaryota > Viridiplantae > Streptophyta > Magnoliopsida > Apiales > Araliaceae > Panax > Panax notoginseng. The sequence goes on along the minus strand of CM029012.1, from coordinate 21,158,850 downwards.
CATAAGATCCAGGATTTAATTGACAATGGTGAGATCGTGGTGACCAAACCCGACCAACCCCATGTTCAAGACAACCCTCTTCCTCAACACAAGGAATAGGAAGTTAATATGATCAACAGAGGCAATAGAGAGACCTCTAAGTACCTCAAGTATGTGGGTGGATCATCCCAAACCAGCAAGGATAATGCTGACAACTGGATTATGCACAGTTCCAATTTTTGATGGAACAAGAAATGAAGGCTTTTGGTGAAAAAGTCAATCAATTGGCAAAACTGGTGGTTCATCAGCACCAAGTCACACGTTAATTATTTAGCCAGGAGGAGGCTAGCCTCCTTTCTCTTATTACAAGTACTCTACCACTTACTCTACAAAGTGAAACACTGGAGGATAAGATTGCAAAAAGAGCAAAAGCTAAAGCCCATTGGGATTTTTCCAACAAAAGGGAATTCACCTATTTAGGCCAACCGATGGAAGAAATATTGCAGATACAGATTAATGAGAGAAAAATCATAGTGCTGCTACCTCTAGTCAACCCACGCTCAAATTAGTTTGATTCTAATGGAGTATGTCAATACCACTCCAACTCTCACGGTTAGAACACTGAAGAATGTTGGGCACTTCGCCATCTTATTCAGAACATGATTGACAGCGGTGACCTACGTATGACAGATAGTGACGCTGTATTACTTGAAAGTGGGGACACATTTCCTATAAGATAGAAGGAAGTCGTAGCAGTTATATCCTCTGAGGGAGACTTGGCTGCCACACCACTTAAAATTCAACCAATTTAGCTCAAAGGCGTTGAAAATCATTTGAAAGTGGCTGTACCAAAGCCAATCATATTGCCTTTTAGGCCGTAGTATCCTATTGTCAGCATACAAAAAGTACCATGGAATTATGGGGAGGATGGAGGATCCACATCCAATACAACTGCTGTAGTGTCGAAAGAAAATCCAATGTATCTTCCTCATCGGGTGATGAAACCTATCATCAGACCTAAGGGGAAAGTGCCCATGGAGAAGATTGAAGAAATCCTCCGTACTATAGGACACAATGAAGCCAAGGTGGTTTTAAGTTTAAAGATGTTGTAGACACTCAACATTTTCTGCACACCTGTTACTAACATTGCAGGGAGGGTACATTCGTCTTTCAGAGATAACCCTGGAAGACAACTCACATCCAGTCTGAATACTACCAGAAGCTCAGTTTCAACCTCGAAACACACACCAGGAGCATCAGTTCCAACCTCGGTGATAACCCCGAGGCCTGCAGTTCCAATACTGAAAATTCCACCGGAGAAGACCGATTCATCTCGGAGATAACCCCGAGATGTTCAGTCTTGGTCCCAATACTGGGAATAGCATATTCCAACCTTGGAGATAACCCCAAGGAAGATAGTTGCAGTTCTGGAGATAACCTCAGAAATGCTTGTTTCAAATGCATGTAATCAACTTCAACCTCGGTTCTTACACCGAGGCACTCAGTATAAGACCTGACAATAACCCCAGGAAGACAGGCACACCTCAGAGATGACACTGAGGACCTTCAACACTGGCAGCAGTCCAATCTCAGAGATAACCCTGAGCAACGTCTGCTTTATCAGCCCAAACTGGAGATAACCCCGGTGAGAGGCAAAGTCGTCATCTTGTCACCTTGACGCCACATCACGCCGTCTCAACATTTTAGACATACATTTCTACATAGCAATGTCCCACAAGAACCAAGGAAGACCAATCTCGAGTGACTATTACGTATGGTAACGGATAGAATTTGAAGCTTGAAGACCGGAGGGCATCATCCCATCTTCCTGACTTCGTACAACCTCTAATCCCATGTCATTGCATAACTCTCGACAACGGCGGTCGAAAATAGGTCTTACATACCTCAGTCGGATGCCCAGATTGTAATTCTAAAAGTTCAAGCGGACATCACGTTGCACGCGTGCACGTACTTCGAGAAGGTTGGACCCGCAAAGCCTGGGGCACCCCGGGCAGCCTCAGGTACACTTGCGGCCCACCTGCGGCTCCCCCCTCTATAAATAGAGGGCTTGGGGTGGCCATTTTGAAAGAGAAAAAGGCGAGGAAGCCTTGTCCAATTTGCTCTGTACACACCCTAAACTGAGTGCTTTCTCATTTTAAACACTTGTAAGCTCATATATAGCTACTTTTTACAGGCGGAAGCTGAGAGTTCATCCCTTTCAAGTTATAGAAGTCTTCTTTGGCAGCCTACTGTAAGCCTTTTTATACACTTTTAAGTCTTTCTCTTCATCTTTGCACACGTTATTCTTCACGTTGAGAGTCATGTTGCGTGTGTAAGCTCGAACTTCGGTCTGTGGTTTCATTTCAGCTTGTATATATATATATATATATATATATATATATATATATATATATATACTTATATATATATATATATATATATATATATATTATATACGGACTAACATTATCGAGTTATGCCTAGATTGAGCCTAGACTTATGTCTGGAGCGTTTAATTGCTTTTGTATATATGTATATATACTTATATCTATAAACTGTGTGTCGAACTTTGTTCGATGAGCCTAGACTTACGTCTGGTGCGTTTAAATACTTTCGTATATATATATATATATATATATATATATATATATATATATATATATATATACTTATATATATGAAATGTGTGTCGAACTTTGTTCGATGGGCCTGGATTTTACATCCGGTGCGTTTACTGCTTTAATATATATATATACCTATATATATGAACTGTTGTCGGACTTTATTTGATGAGCCTGAATTTTATATCCGGTGCGTTTACATGCTTATATATATATATATATATATTAATATTTAGTCCCGCCTGGAGTTTACTTCGTGGTGGTTGACCGTTTTTACGACTTTCTATACATTTCGTCCCGCCTGGAGTTTCCTCTATGGCAGTTGATCGCTTTTACAGCTTTATTTATATTTTCGATCCCCCATGGAGGTGCTTTGTGGTGGTTGATCATGTCTGTATATATATATATATATATATATATATATATATATATATATATATATATATATATATAGTTTTTATATATACCTGCTTAAAGCTTTTATACCAACTGCGGCATCATGTGAGCCTAGGAATCATGTGATCACAGATTCAGTCTATTAAATCTAGATTCGGTTCCCGTGACGGACATTTTCAGCTGTAAGCAGCTTGTAAATTTATTCACTGTGTTTGGATTTCCTCTGATGGTTTTCATACCCAGGAGGAGTTCGACACTATTTTGTACATTATTTTCTCGAAGATGCTTCGCATCTCGAAAATAAAAACAATCAAGCCGAACATTTAATAAAATGGAAGTATCAAAGGCCTCAATTACTATTGAGCACAGGGTTTGAAAAACCTCTTTTTACAAAACATCGCTGATATATCTTGTTAAAACTGAATTTTTGCTCAAATTCAATCCCTATGTATATAGGTGCGAACGAGGCATATAACTACTTTCAAATAACCGCACATTGACCCACCCACCCACACACACATTCATATAACAGTTTCTTGAAAAGTGGCGGTCACCGTGCCAACATGGATGTCGAGGGGTGCCTAACACCTTCCCTCCGCATAATTAAGTCCCCGTACCCTAAATGAATCTCGGTTTCACAGACCCGTTTAGCAGTGTCACATCACTGGGTCAATGTGCAAACCTTTTCTCGGTTGTGTTGGTACAACCAGTTAAAAAACCAACTGGCGACTCTTAACAGTCCATCGTCGACATTACATATGCCGGACCTTTTTCACTTATTTTTTTAAACAAATCTCACCTAAAACGAGAACACAAAAGAACAGGTAACGAAAAGGGACAAATAAAAATCCCGACGTCGACAGGTGGCAACTTCGCTGGGGACCCCAGTAAGAGGACTTAAGCCGCTATTATAAGCTTTTCAAAACTGTTATATGCTTGTGTGTGGATGTTGCATTTATATTTATGATGATAGTGTACGAATGCATATCTTTACTGCAATTAATGCTTTACACTATATCTGCCTGTGATATTAGTGCTTCGCACATGTCATCATTTTCATAAGCGGTGAGACACGTTGTATGTGAATATATGTTGTGTGGTCCCTCCATCAGGAGGCTATCCTGTCGGTGTTTGATTACTGGACTCCTAGGAAGACAAATTCCAACGATGCTTAGGAAAGGCACTACCCAAATTCCCTCCAGTTGAAAGACCGAATTAATTTCCCGTTGAGTAAATTGCAATGATTTGGGAACCTTTATGCCAAAAACCCACGAGAGAAACCTAAGATAGGTCAGCCTCTAATAAACCAAATGCGGAGGAAAGCCTCTTCATGCTTTCTCATTTCAAATTACTCGTAAAGTCAATTACTTGCAATTTACATTCCATATTCATCTCCATGTAATGAGAAATATGAAGAAATATGTGCATATACATATTTAAATTAACATTCTATCCTATATTACAAATAACTAACATCCATTTTGTAGGACAAAATTCCTAAAACGGACACATCACATAGCATGTTAACATTTACACCCTTCTTAAAACTAAACTATGCCAGTTTTATCGCAGGGAAGCATTCAGACCTATTACCCGGTCAAAGTCCAAAAAGGCTACATGCATATAGCCAATCATGTCTTCATCTGACCAGTCTAATCTAGTTTCTAGCAAAGAATTTGATGGATTAAGTAAACAAATTACAGTTTTGGTTGTTCTGCTTAAAGAACTACATCAATCTACTCAGGGTCCAAAGATACCCATACATGCTGAATCCTCCACACAAGGAGGAACTCAAGGTTCTGACAAAGCCATTACAGTACCTGAACTACAGTTGGATACAACCAACAAAAGTCATGATGCCGCCCATCTCACAAGAGATCCAGACACCGGTGACATCAGAAAGAAAGTTCTTCAAATGGAAGAGACCCTTCGCGCTGTCAAAGGAAGTGGAGCACACGGGAGTGTTTCATATGCCGACCTTTGTATATTCCCTGGTGTTCATTATCCAGAAAAGTTCAAAACTTCTGACTTCAAAAAGTATGATGGGTTAGGAGATCCTTATTTGAAGGTGTTTATTGGAGAACTTGGATCTTATGTAGAGGACGAGAAGCTCAGAATGCAGCTGTTCTAAAAGAGTCTGACTAGAGAAGCCAGTTCATGGTATACCAGATTAGACAATTGAAAGATCTATAGCTGGGAAGAGCTAGCTCATGCCTTCCTCACACAATACAACTTCCAGTCTCAAATGGCTCCTGACCGATACCATATTATCAAGATCAAGAAACAATCTAATGAGTCTTTTAGAGAATATGCTCAAAGGTGGAGGCGCCTTACTGCTTAAGTAACTCCTTCTATGATAGAGTTAGAGATGGTCATGACCTTTATCGACATACAAGAAGTTCCTTTCTATGAAAAAGTCCTAGCTGGCATCGGTAAACCATTTTTTGAAATGATCAAACATGGAGAAATGGTTGAGATGGGATTGAAGTCAGGAAGGATTCAAGACCTAGCTGCCCTTAAAGCTATTGCTGAGCACATCCAATCCCAATATTATGGAAACAACCCCCGGAGGGTCCATAAAAAGAAAGAGGAGGATGTTTCCCTGATACTACAGGGTCAAAGAGGCAATCAGAACATGCCTATCCAGAGGAGAAATTATACTCCCTTTCAAGCACAGTCTTCAAACCCTCCAATACCAAAAGGTGGAGAAGTCAAACGCCCTCGAGTGTTCACACCCTTAGGGAACTCACACGAGAATATTCTTACTCTTCTGACCACGCAGAAGAAAATCACGCATCTTCTTCCACCAGCCAGCCTTAATGGACGGGGTTTTAATGCTGATTAGAAATGTGCTTATCATGCCGGGGCACCTGGACATGATACTCAAGATTGTTGGGCCTTGAAACACAAGATCCAAGATTTAATAGAAAACGGTGAGATTGTGGTCACCAAACCAGATCAACCTCATGTGCAAGACAACCCTCTTCCTCCGCACAAAGAGGAAGAGGTCAACAAGATTAATTAGAACACTGGACAAAGTTCCAATTTCAACTGCGAAGCATCCCAGATCATCAAAGACAGTGTTGACAAATGGGATTATGCAAAGTTCCAGTTTACGATGGAACGAAAGATGATAGCTCTATGCAAGAAAATTAAGCAATTGACAGAACTGGTGATCAATCAGCATCAAGTTACACGTCAATTAGTCAGTCAGAAGCATACTAGTCTCCTCCCCTTGATTATGAATATTCCATCCTCACCTTCAAAAGATGAAACAATGGAGGACAAAGTGATGAAGAGAGTGACTGCCAAAGCCCGTCGAGATTTTGCCAATAGAATAAAATTTACATACCTAGGCCAACCTATGGAGGAGATACTTCAGATGCTAATCAATGAAGGAAGAATCACTTCCCTCCTACCTCTAATCAATCCCCATTCAGCACGGTTTAACCCTGATGGAGTATGTCAGTATCACATCCATTCTCGCGGTCACAACACGAAAGAATGCTGGGCACTCTTCCACCTTATTCAGAACTTAATCGATAGCGGTGTCCTACAACTAGCAGACAATGATATTGTGCTATTTGAGAGTAAAAATACTTGTCCCACTAAATGGAAGGGACTGGTAGCAGTTATATCCTCTAAGGCCGATGAGATTGTTAAACCACTCACAATTCAGCTCAAAGGAATTAACAATCCTTTGAAAGTGGCTGCTCCAAAGCCCCTTATTTTGCCATTCAGACCACAATATCCTATTGTCAGCTTATAGAAAGTTTCCTTGAAATATGGAGAAGCTGAAGGATCCACATGTCATATAACTCCTGCAGTGTCGAAGGAGAATCCACTGTATCTTCCCCAACGGGTGATGAAGCCTGCTGTTAAATCAAAGGGGAAAATTCCCATATAGAAGATTGAAAAATTCCTCCGTGCTTTGGGTCATAATGAAGCCAAGGTGGTTTTAAGCTTAAGAAAAGCTCCACATCAAATTTCAATATTAGACTTGGTCTTAACTTTTGAAGATCACATGAAGATTCTACTAAAGGTTTTGGAAGAAGCCTACTTGCCGAAATCAGTGGATGTGAAAAAATTTCAACATCTGGCTGATCACAATTTTAACAACAAAATGATCTCTTTCACTGATGATGACATACCGCCCAAAGGGACCGATCATTGTAAGCCGTTGCACATTACTATTTTGTCCTCCAGATAAATGTTAGCTGGAGTCTTGGTAGATGGAGGTTCATCTTTGAATATCTGTCCTTATGCTACATTGCTGAAAATGAATGTCAATCTCCAGTGAATCCAAAGTAGCCATACGATCATAAAAGCTTTTGATGGATCCCGCCAGAATTCAGTCGGAGAGATTGAACTGCTAATTGAGATTGGTCCTCATACATTTTGTGTGTCTTTTTACGTGCTAAAAATAGATACAGGATACAACCTACTGCTAGGGAGACCGTGGATTCATATGGCTAGGGCAGTCCCCTCCACTCTTCATCAACAACTTAAATACATTATCAACAATAGCCTAGTTACAGTCAACGCTGAACCAGAATGCCCTCAATCGGGTGACATACCGTTCATCAGTTTCAATTCCAATGTTGAGCCAGTCAGTTTCCACACTTTGGAAGTAAGCAACCCTCAATATCATGCCATTGGGACACCATTTTTCATACCCAAGATTTCTACCGAAGTGATGGCAGCTACTCAAGAAATGATGTCATTGGGACACCAGCCGGGACAAAGGTTGGGAAAAAGTCATCAGGGTATTAAGTACCCGATTCAAGTGTCCAGTCAAACTGGGACAACGAGACTAGGCTATTATACCAATATCAGTTACAGGAATCCACATAAGCATAAGCAGATTCCTTCCACCTCAGCCGTACGACTATTATTTCCACCTGTACATCCAGAGTCCTCACAATCTCAGGAAAAGGTGCCAGCCAACGTAATGGCTATGTTATTTCCTAAGCCGATACCGTTAAAGGAAAAGAAAGTCTTTGTTCCAGATCCCAAGGTGGAAGAAGAGGAACAGAGAATTAAACAAGACATCGTCAGAATGATGTCAGGTGTACACATCATTGTCCATGATGAACATACTAACATATATACCCCAGACGATGATTGTCCAGATGTAATGGTCATCATTTTGGAGAAGGAGGATGATGACAACCCCTCCATTATTGCAGTCCCCCAGGACTTTGCCCTTGCCAATTGGATCAGCACTCCTTGCATTGGTCGACAAGGGTAAAATGGGCAAGAGTTCTTTCTGCTCTGTAGATATCATAACTGATTACTTTTCTATATAGTATTAGCAGTTATTTTGTCTGTACATGCTAACACTGTATATGATTAAACTGTTTCATATATATTAAGTGAAAGCATATTTTGTTTCAGGACTCTGAACTTAGATGTGCCTGTACTTGCAGATAAGATGCCTCTTCTCCATAAGGATTGTAACTTTGATGAAAAGTTGGACTCAGACTTGCTGGAAATATAAGAGGACATTGAGGTGCATGCGGAGATCAAAGAATGAGTCAAAGACAAACCTAAACCCAACCTTGATCAAACCACCTCCTTCAATCTTGGAACCTTAGAAAACCCTAAGTTAATCCAGATTGGTTCAGACCTTACCCTAAACTAGAGGAATGACATTGTTATGCTACTAACCCAATTCTAGGATGTGTTTGCATGGTCTCATGAAGACATGGTGGGTTTGTCCACCGATATTGTTCTTTATCGCCTTCCCATCAAAGAGGGATTCAAGCCAGTCAAGAAGAAACTCAGGCGATTGAAGCCTGAGTGGAGTTTAAAGGTGAAAGAAGAAATTGTAAAACAATTTCAAGCTGGTATTATCATGGTGTCCACATATCCTGAATGGTTATCCAACATCATGCCCATGCCTAAGCGTGGAGGAAAGGTTCGAGTTTTCGTGGATTATTGGGATCTGAATAAAAGTTGCCTTAAGGATAGCTTTCCCATTCCTTTTATCCACATTCTCATTGACAATACTGCTCAATACGACATATACTCCTTCGCTGATTGCTTTGCGGGGTACCATCAGATCATGGTTACTGAGGAGGATCGTGAGAAAACTGCTTTCATCACGCCTTGGGGAACCTTTTGCTACAGACAGTTGTCTTTCGGCCTCATCAATGCTGGAGCTACCTATCAGAGAGTAATGATGGCTCTTTTCCACGACTTAATGCCCAAAGAGATAGAGATCTATGTGGATGACATCATCGTCAAATCCCGGAAGGAGGATGACCACTTAGACCATCTCAAAAAGCTTTTCAACAGGTTGCGTAAGTACAACTTGAAGTTGAATCTAGCCAAGTGCGCCTTTGGCGTTAAATCTGGCAAGTTGCTAGGATTTCTAGTCAGCCATAAAGGGATCGAGCTGGATCCCACCAAAATCTAGGCCATTACGGAAATGCCCATTCCTCAGACAGAGAAGGAAATACGGAGATTTTTGGGAAGAGTCGACTTTATTAGTAGGTTCATTTCTCAACTCACAGCAACCTGTGAGCCTATCTTCAAGCTGTTAAGGAAGAACTCCTTCTTAAAATGGAATGATGAGTGCCAGAAGGCCTTCCTTACCATCAAAGAGCAGCTAGTCAAAGCTCCTATTTTGGTACCACCCAGGGATGATGTTCCCCTGTTCATGTACCTATCCATAAGTGACAATGCCATGGGCTGCATGCTGGGTCAGAAAGATGATAGAGGCCGAGAACGAGCTATCTATTACCTCAGTAAAAGATTCAGCAGCAGTGAACACAAGTACACTCTGATCGAGAAGACTTGTTGTGCTTTAGCATGGGCTACCATGAGGTTACAACATTATCTCCATGGGCACACAACCCATCTTATATCCCACGTGGATCCTCTCAAGTATGTGTTCAGTAAACCCATACTGAATTGTCGGCTGTCCAGATGGCAGTTGATTCTGCAACAATTTGATAATGTTTACGTGAAGCAAAATTCCATTAAAGGTCAAGGAATTGTGGATCAACTGTCCGCCGCCCCTTCAGGGGACTTCAAACACTTGGAAACATACTTTCCCGATGAAGGGATAATGACAATTCAGCAACACCATCAGTACGATGCACGTCAAATATGAAACATGTATTTTGATGGAGCTATTAATATGGAAGGTTCTGGAGCTGGAGCAGTTATGGTATCTGGTACGGGGGAGCAGTATCCCGTCGCCGTTAAATTGTAGTTTATCAGCACCAACAACATAGCTGATTATGAAGGCTGTATCATGGGGCTAAAACTTGCCCGTTCAATGGGTATCAGATGATTAACTGTCTTTGGGGATTCAGAGTTGGTAGTCAAATAATCCACGTGAATCTATCAAACCAAAGAGCTATATTTGCTACCTTACCATCGTCAAGTTTTACAGATGGCTTCAGAGTTTGAAGAGAACTCCTTTCTACACATTCCTCGTAATAGGAATGACTTCGCAGACGCATTAGCAACTTTGGCCTCCTTGATTCATATACCTAACAAGGAACATATGCAAAGTGTCACATTTACCCTGCAAAAGGCACCAGCCTATGGGAACTATATTGGAGAAGTATCGGATGAGCTACCTCCCATCCAACAACCTTGGTATCAGCATATCAAGGAATACTTGCAAGATGAATCTGGATAAGGCGGATTCATCGACTTGCTATGAAATTTTACCTGAGCGGAGATGCACTCTCTAAGAGAGATGCAGGACTAGGTCTCCTCAGATACCTGGATAAGGATCAAGCTCAGAGACTCATGGATGAGGTCCATGGTGGAGTATGTGGCCCACACATGAGTTTCCCCTTACTTGTAAAGAAGATCCTCAGAATATGACATTATTAGCTTTCTCTCAAGGCTGATTGCAATGACCACGTCAAGAGATGTTATCAGTGCCAAATTCATGGGAATGCTATCCACGCTCCTCCATGGGAGCTCCACAATATGAGCTCACCTTGGCCCTTCTAAATGTGGGGAATGGACGTGATCGAGCCCATCGAGCCCAAAGCCAGTAATGGACATCGCTTCATCTTCACCATGATCGACTACTTTACCAAGTGGGTAGAAGAAGCCTCCATCCCCAGGGTTACCAAATAAGTCATCATTGCTTTCCTCAGAAATAATGTCATTTGTCGATATGGACAACCATAGATAATTGTATCAGACAATGTTAAGAACCTCATCAAAAAAATGATGGAGGAACTATGCAGTAAATTCCACACAAACACCTTAACTCCGTCATCTACCGCCCAAAGATGAATGGTGCTGTTGAAGCGGCTAACAAAAACATCAAGAAGATTATGCAAAAGATGTCCGCCAACCACAAAGGATGACCTGACTTGTGACGCCCCCAAAAATAGCTATACATCACCCATTCTGAGTCGCCAGAAAAATACACTATAAAAATCAAATACAACTTCATTTATACAACTACCGTGCAAAATGCAACGACATGTATACTGTGAGTTTAAATACAAATACATATACCAACTCTGACTCATGTCATGATTGCACCTTACATAATGGTACAGTCAAAAACTGTTTTAGAAATTAAAATCTTTGGGAAGTGATCAAGGAAACCTTCGTACATTGGAGGCCATGCGTCTAGGTCATGATAGATATCACATGTCCACAGAATTATCCTTGGTTGACCCAATAGACCCCAAAGAAAAATGAGAAGATTACTATCATCTTCTTTCCAATGGCGAGTCTTCTCTTGACATATAACTATCTCCACTGTCTCCAAGAAAAAATTATATTTCACATAAACTCCAAGATCATATAGGTAGTGCTCGTAGATATACTTAGCAAGTGGATGTGAACAACCCTGTCTTATGATAACACGAGGTTGTATGACATTAGACATCTTGTGTGATAGTGGCAAAACACCTTTCCAAAGTTGGGTTCACCTCACCCTATTTGGTTCACCATAATTAAATATCAAATGACATATACAATACGACACACTTATCTAAAGTTCTCAATAAAATTATTTCTATACTATTTAGGGAGAACCTCAACAGCTGTAGACCACCATTCTATTCCCCTATTATCCCCGCTCGACCCAACTACACTCTTATTACCTGAAAGGAATTGTGAAGCAAAAGGGTGAGCACAACTAGCCCAATAAAGAATATCATAATTAAAGATAATTAAATTATCAATAGCTTTTATCAATAATAAATCAGAGATTTAGAACATATGGTAGATGATAAAACTTTTTAACCATAGTTGCAGCGGAACGAGCAATCCATTAAAAGTGTTAAATAGACCATCAGGTCTATTATCTTCTCCATGTTAAAAGTCCACCAATAATGTTTTATCCCTGTAACATCAATCAACAATTCATGTCCACAATCATATGAATAACTCATAATCACAATTGTGATTCTGAATTCCTTTTCACACCTAGGACGAAGATAATTTTCATCACCTATCATCACCTAAAACATCAAAAATCATGGTTATACCAAATCACAATTTTTGCTCATAATCACACTAATTAAATCATCTTTGCACTACGGCCAAAGATGTTCATTATTATCACATCCATGAATTAATATTTCATTGTCGAGACTCAGTTCAATAATTAATCCACATCATCGAATCATCCCTGCACTATAGGCCAAGGATATTCTTTAGTATCACTGCCACGAATTATCCATGCACTACGGCCAAAGATAATTGTGTTTTCACCAACGGTCCTGATTATGCCATAAAACAATTCATCTCTGCACCCTTGGCCGAAGAGAATTCATAGCCATAATCATACCAAAAACTGTCCATCAATGCACTACGGCAAATGACGATTTTTAATACATCATTTGTACCATTACGGTCATGATTATACCAAATAACACCTGGTCATAATCATACCAAGTCCATCTATGCACTACGGGCCAAAGATGACTTTTACCACATCATTTGTAACATTACGGTCATGATTATACCGAATGATCCCTGGTCATAATCATACCAAGTCCATCTATGCACTACAGGCCACAGATGACTTTCAACATATTATAAACATAAGGATGGTGACAATATTATAAGCATTAATCAAACGAAATCAAGGATAAATATTAAAGACTTTAAATTTATCCAAATATTATCCATCATTTAATAAACTCATAATCTAATATTGTTAATATCATAACAATATTTTAATCACTTCATAAACTTATAAACAATTTATTTCAATTGTTTACACTCTACCAAATAATGCATTTAATCATTCAAAAATGTCATACTCATAAGATTTTGTCACCAATGATCAAATTACTCATCAAAAATCTGCACATACCTTATATAGGATTTTCAAGCCATAAAATCCTATTTTTCTAACTTTGTTACTTCACATAACATATTTAACTCATATGTTCGTAACTAAACTATTTTCATGAAAAATACCAAATCAGTCCCAAAAATTATTCTTTTCTAGGATTAAGCATAATATAGTCCCATAATGAACATATATTTTTCTTGATATTTTTAAAATTTATTTACAATTTTTCAAAAATTAATTTCTAATTAATTCCTTAAGAAATTAGCTACCCCAAGGTTAACTCCAAAAATTCTCAAATCTTGGCAGGATCTTACACATGTTAACATGAGCTTCCAGTTTAAATTTCGTGGTCATCGGAGTTATAGAACTCCGATTATAGCATTTTTCGTCGGAAAAATCAAAAATATTGAAATGGTTATAACTTGCTCATTTCAAGTCGGAATGATTTTTGGACAGGGGGTACTTTATAACATATATTTTTATGTCCCAAAAGGCCAGAATTTTTCTCACAAATTAAGAGGCCGAAAATGCCCTTTTAAAAGTCTGGACAATAGCTTTTTGTTATTTTGCAGCTTTGGACTACTTTACTAAAATCAGTCCACACGAAAATTTACAACACCTTTTGCAGTGATTCCACTTGGATAAGTTAGGAAACTCATAGATCTAACTCTAGTACTTGACCACACTCAAAAATTCAAAATTTAATAGGAGATATGGTCAATTGAATTTCATGTTCCGTTTTCACCAAAATCTGATTTTTCCACCCCTTATGATTTCTAAGAAACTCTCATGTTTTCACATAATAACCAACATAACTCATCATAGCACTTACTAATATCACATGTACCCATGATTTTCATCAGTCCAATGCTTTTATTATGACTCACATCATAATCAACGTAAATAGATTATTTCCACAATATAATAAGGAATGAAATACAAAGGATCATTCACCATGCATGTGGTAATCCACATAGACAGGTTATTCCAACAGAATAATAAAGAATGGAATAACAAAAGGATTTTCCATGCATGCGATAGAGACCGCACAAACAGGTTATTCCCAACAGAATAATAAAGACGGAACCAGGTCCGGTGGAAAACACACAGACAGGATATTCCAACAGAATAATAATGACGGAACCAGGTCTGGTGTAAAACACACAGACATGATATTCCAATAGAATAATAAAGACATAATAATAAAGACGGAACCAGGTCTGGTGTAAAACATACAGACAAAATATTCCAACAGAATAATAAAGACGGAATTATAGAAGAATGTCGCCAAGTATAGGGTATTCCGCATATACAGGTTATTCCAACAGAATAATAAAGAATGGAATAACAGAAGTTCTCTCCATGAAAAAAGAAGAAGAAATAATACCCCTTACACAATAATGATATCCCTTACCTTTGACAGAAGAGTATTCCGACTGGTAGGGCGAGGATATACTCGAAGAAAACTTGCACTACGCTCAAAGCTTTCTTAAACTCTAAATAAATACGCTCAAGATTATAGAAGAAGAACTCTCTCTATAGTTTCTCTCTCTAGAGTTTCAGTAAATTAGTAAGAAATAATGAAGGAATGAGCTTCTATTTATAGAATAATGAACTGCATAGTAACTAATTCATGAACGGTCCAGATTGATTTACTTTTAATCGGACGGTCCATATTTAAAGCAAAATATTTTAAATAAAATATAATATATTCTATTTATAATCTAATAAAACGAATAACTTTATAAAAGATTTTACTATGCAAACACTATGGGGGCACTATGCAAATACTATGCATAATAAAATATAATATATTCTTATTATTGTCTAATAAAACATATAACTTTATAACAATATTCTGTTTTATATAAAAAGTTTTTCTGTTTTATTACGTTAATAATACTAATAAAACAGAACTTCATTATCATTTACTTTGAAAATTTTTCAAATGTCACCCTTAACTTTAAATTTTTATCAATTTAACTATTCACAAAAGTAGAAAAATTGAATATTTTTATTTTGTAAAAATTCGGGGTCTCACAATCTCCCCACCTTATGAAATTTCGCCCTCGAAATTTACGTACGTACGTACCTGATATTCAAAGAGATGAGAATACCTTGCTTTCTTTTCAGATTGTACCTTCCTGGTAATTTCCTCGTTATCATGATTTTCCCATTTCTCATCTCCTGTATTTCAGATATCATTCTAAAATATAGCTTCAAAATAAAGGTTAATCGACATATCACAATTTGTCAATTTATCATGTAAACAATTTCAGCTTAGGTAAGTCACACACTAGCGAAGTATATAACTCGTCTCTCCCCTCCTAGTTCTAGACTCTTATCTCCGCCAGCGACCATATCCCTAAGCTCTGATACCAAATGTGACGCCCCCAAAAATAGGTATACATCACCCATTCTGAGTCGCCAGAAAAATACACTATAAAAATCAAATACAACTTCATTTATACAACTATCGTGCAAAATGCAACGACATGTATACTGTGAGTTTAAATGCAAATACATATACCAACTCTGACTCATGTCATGATTGCACCTTACATAAAGGTACAGTCAAAAACTGTTTTAGAAATTAAAATCTTTAGAAAGTGATCAAGGAAACCTTGGTATATGGCAGGACATGCGTAAAGGTTATGATAGATATCACAAGTCCACAGAATTATCCTTGTTTGACCCAATAGACCCCATAGAAAAACGAGAAGATTACTATCATCTTCTTTCCAATGGTGAGTCTTCTCTTGGCATATAACTATCTCCACTGTCTCCAAGTGGAAATTATATTTCACATAAACTCCAAGATCATATAGGTAGTGCTCGTAGATATACTCAGCAAGTGGATGTGCACAACCTTGTCTTATGATAACACGAGGTTGTATGACATTAGACATCTTGTATGATAGTGGCAAAACACCCTTCCAAAGTTGGGTTCACCTCACCCTATTTGGTTCACCAAAATTAAATATCAAATGACATATACAATACGACACACTTATCTAAAGTTCTCAATAAAATTATTTCTATACTATTTAGGGAGAACCTCAACAGCTATAGACCACCGTTCTATTCCCCTGTTATCCCCGCTCGACGCAGCTACACTCTTATTACCTGAAAGGAATTGTGAAGCAAAAGGGTGAGCACAACTAGCCCAATAAAGAATATCATAATTAAAGATAATTAAATTATCAATAGCTTTTATCAATAATAAATTAGAGATTTAGAACATATGGTAGATGATAAAATTTTTCAACCATAGTTGCAGCGGAACGAGCAATCCATTAAAAGAGTCAAATAGACCATCAGGCCTATTATCTTCTCCATGTTAAAAGTCCACCAATAATGTTTTATCCCTGTAACATCAATCAACAATTCCTGTCCACAATCATATGAATAACTCATAATCATAATTGTGATTCTGAATTCCTTTTCACACCCAGGACGAAGATAATTTTCATCACCTATCATCACCTGAAACATCAAAAATCATGGCTATACCAAATCACAATTTATGCTCATAATCACACTAATTAAATCATCTTTGCACTACGGCCAAAGATGTTCATTATTATCACATCTATGAATTAATATTTCATTGCTGAGACTCAGCTCAATAATTAATCCACATCATCGAATCATCCCTTCACTACAGGCCAAGGATATTCTTTAGTATCACGACAACGAATTATCCATGTACTACGACCAAAGATAATTGTGTTTTCATCAACGGTCCTGATTATGCCATAAAATAATTCATCTTTGCACCCTTGGTCGAAGAGAATTCATAGCCATAATCATACCAAAAACTGTCCATCAATACATTACGGCAAATGAGGATTTTTAACACATCATTTGTAACATTACGGTTATGATTATACCGAATAACACCTGGTCATAATTATACCAAGTCCGTCTATGCACTATGGGCCAAAGATGACCTTTACCATATCATTTGTAACATTACGGTCATAATTATACCGAATAATCCCTGGTCATATTCATACCAAGTCTATCTATGCACTACAGGCCACAGATGACTTTTAACATATTATAAACATAAGGATGGTGACAATATTATAAGCATTAATCAAACGAAATCAAGTATAAATATTAAAAACTTTAAATTTATCCAAATATTATCCATCATTTAATAAACTCATAATCTAATATTGTTAATATCATAACAATATTTTAATCACTTCATAAACTTATAAACAATTTATTTCAATTGTTTACACTCTAGCAAATAATGCATTTAATCATTCAAAACTGCCATACTCATAAGATTTCATCACCAATGATCAAATTACTCATCAAAAATCTGCACATACCTTATATAGGATTTTTAAGCCATAAAATCCTATTTTTCCAACTTTGTTACTTCACATAACATATTTAACTCATATATTCGTAACTAAACTATTTTCATGAAAAATACCAAATCAGTCCCAAAAATTATTTTTTTCTGGGATTAAGCATAATATAGTCCCATAATGAATATATATTTTTCTTGATATTTTTAAAATTTATTTACTATTTTTCAAAAATCAATTTCTAATTAATTCCTTAAGAAATTAGCTACCCCAAGGTTAACTCAAAAAATTCCCAAATCTTGGTATGATCTTACACATGTAAACATGAGCTTCCAGTTTAAATTTCGTGGTCATCGGAGTTATAAAACTCCGGTTATAGCGTTTTTCGTCAAAAAAATATAAATATTAAAATGGTCATAACTTGTTCATTTTAAGTCGGAATGAGCTCATTTTTGGACATGGGGTACTTTATAACATATATTTTCATGTCTCAAAAGGCCAGAATGTTTCTCACAAATTAAGTTGCCGAAAATGCCCTTTTAAAAATCTGGACAGTAGCTTTTTGTTATTTTACAACTTTGGACTCTTTTACTAAAATCAGTCCACACGAAAATCTACAACACCTTTTCCAGTGATTCCACTTGGATAAGTTAGGAAACTCATAGATCTAACTCTAGGACTTGACCACACTCAAAAATTCAAAATATAATAGCATATATGGTCAATTGAATTTAATATTCCGTTTTCACCAAAATCTGATTTTTCAACCCCTTGTGATTTCTAAGAAACTTTCATGTTTTCACATAATAACTAACATAACTCATCATAGCACTTACTAATATCACATATACCCATGATTTTCATCAGTCCAATGCTTTTATTATGACTCTCATCATAATCAACGTAAATAGATTATTTCTACAATTTAATAAGGAATGAAATACAAAGGATCATTCACCATGCATGTGGTAATCCACATAGACAGGTTATTCCAACAGAATAATAAAGAATGAAATAATAAAAGGATTTTCCATGCATGCGATAGAGACCGCACAGACAGGTTATTCCCAACAGAATAATAAAGACGGAACCAGGTCCGATGTAAAACACACAGACGAGATATTCCAACAGAATAATAAAGACGGAACCAGGTCCGGTGTAAAACACACAGACAGGATATTTCAACAGAATAATAAAGACGGAACCAGGTCTGGAGTAAAACACACAGGCAGGATATTCTAACAGAATAATAAAGACGGAATAATAGAAAAATGTCACCAAGTATAGGGTATTCCGCATATACAGGTTATTCCAACAGAATAATAAAGAATGGAATAACAGAAGTTCTCTCCATTAGAAAAATAAGAAATAATACCCCTTACACAATAATGATATCCCTTACCTTTGAAAGAAGAGTATTCCGACTGGTAGGGCGAGGATATACTCGAAGAAAACTTGCACTACGCTCAAAGCTTTCTTAAACTCTAAATAAATACGCTCAAGATTATAGAAGAAGAACTCTCTCTATAGTTTCTCTCTGTAGAGTTTCAGTAAATTCGTAAGAAATAATGAAGGAATGAGCTTCTATTTATAGAAGAATGGACTGCATAGTAACTAATTCATGAACGATCCAGATTGATTTACTTTTAATCGGACGGTCCATATTTAAAGCAAAATCTTTTAAATAAAATATAATATATTCTATTTATAATCTAATAAAACGAATAACTTTATAAAAGATTTTACTATGCAAACACTATGCAGGCACTATGTAAACACTATGCATAATAAAATATAATATATTCTAATTATTGTCTAATAAAACAGATAACTTTATAAAAGTATTCTGTTTTATATAAAAAGTTTTTCAATTTAACTATTCACAAAAATAGAAAAATTGAATTCTTTTATTTCATAAAAATTCGGGGTCTCACATGACTTATTGCCTCTTACTTTGTTAGCCTACAGAACATCAATGTGCACTTCAACTGGGGCAACCCCCTACGCATTAACCTATGGGATGGAAGCAGTACTCCCCATAGAAGTAGAAATGGAATCCCTCAGAGTGTTGATGGACGCTCAGCTGGATGACGATCAATAGGTACAAGACAGGTATCACCAATTGTCTCTAATAGATGAAAGGAGTACCGCGACTATCTTCCATTGTCAGTTATATCAATAAAGGATCACCCGATCCTACAACAGAAAAGTCTGGCTACGACAGTTTAAACAACATAACTTGGTTTTGAAGAAGATCCTCGATAACCAAGATCAGTCCAAGGGAAAATTCGCTCCTAACTGGGAAGGCCCATTTATTGTCAAGGATGTATTGACAGGAGGTGCTCTCAGATTGCAGGAAATAGACGGCGATGAATTTCCACAACTTATTAACTCGGACACCGTGAAACGGTACTATGTCTGAAGTTGCTATCAAGCCAACATCCTGGTATTGGATCATTAGATCACCAGTCATTCAGGTTCTTCAACCCTTCATTACATACAACTCTTTTCAACACTTTGCCCCCTCAGGGAAACATAATCCTTAATCCAGCAGCCTAGCTTCACTGCGCTCTTACAACTTTGGTCATCCCACTAGGGATTGAACCTTTCGCGTTTACAGTTTGTTCCCCCAAATATGGGATCAAACTTTTCACACATGCAGTTTATCCTCAACCTAGGATCAAACTTTCTCTTCCCCGTAGTATGACCTACACATGGGATTAAGCTTTTCAACTCGTCCTGAGGGGCGAACTACGTCAACCTGATCTCCTTAATACACGGGAGTACGTAGGCAACCATACTCTATATGGTCCGGTCGTAAAAAACAAAAAACAACAAAAATATTTCTACCCTTTTCTAAAAAAACAAAAACCACAAAAACACTTCTACAACCTTCTTCATCAATAAAGCTTCTACACCCATATGCCTTTCATAAACAGCGTTGAACCTCTTACACCAGGTTCAAACTACGCAGACCTGATCTCCTCTTTAACAAGAGTACGTAGGTAGCCATTCATGGTTCGGTCTAACCCCCTACCAAAACATAAATATTTGTCAACGGTATTGGGATCATCCTTCAATTCACTACATTTTATTGGCTTCAGACCAAAAGGATGGAATTACCTGAACTTATCCCAAATAGGAGATTCGGCGACCATCTAAGCTGCGGTTGTTCCTTGAAGATCAACACCAATCCATGAGAGATGGAATTAACTAGGCTCCTCCTAAATAGGAGTACTAGCGACCATCTGTGGTGCGGTCAATCTCAGAGAGAAAAGCCACACTCCTCTCCACATTTCCATACAGAAACCAATCCCAAGACACCAAAGATGGTAGGGATACACAAAGATCCATGATCTATTCTGAACTATCCAAAGACAACTCAAGGTCCATCCAGCAAGCAGTAATTTAGAACACATCGAGAGCACAAGCCCTGCTAAAAGGGAAGTGATCAAAAATATATTTCCCTGCTATATATAAATGCTGTTTGATATACACAATGTAAACTGCATATGACAAAAGTGGCTAAGCTAGTCTGTGCAGGAAAGTACAAGTACATCTACAAATCGGTGTATATGCAAGCTAACAAGCCCAACATGGCATCCCTCTCCGAAGAAGGAGGCAAAACTGTGGTCTCCTGTACGAGGATATCCACACGACCCAACAGATCTGCAGCCATTTGTATGGTGACCATATGCTCATCGATGTAAGTGCTCATCTTTGCAAGCATGCCAGTGGTAAGGGACCTCACTGTAGTACTATCTGTGACGGCTACATCCCGGGCACATATGGCGCTATCCCGCTCAACTATCACTCCATCTCTAACTGATCTGGCCTCATCCCGCTCAACAACAGCGACATCTCTATGAGCTAATACCTCATCCCTCTTTAACAGGGCTGCGTCTCTCCCATCAAGAGCTGTCAACATCAGGGATCTAGCCTGATCTCTCTCAAAGGTCATCAGATGAAGACTCCGCTCAAAGTACTGTGCTGAATGCCGAATCACGACAGTGCTAGTACTAGGAGAATCTAAAGGAAATACTGGCAACCCAGTAGATGGCTCCTCCTTGGTGTGAGAATCAATGTCCTCCATGGGCTCTCCACCATCTTAGTCAATACTCGACAATGTGGATACCACCTCAACCAATGTAGTCTCTGCCTCCATCCATACAGAGTACTCTGCAGAACAACTTGGATGACTAATGGAGAAAGCAGCTATCTCGCGCTGATCCTAACATGTATACACATGGGATCGGTCCTCTGTCAAAAGATAGCGAGAAGCTAAACGCTGGCCCAGCGCCCCCTCAAAAGGATGAAAATCCTAAAATTGGTCAAACTGCGACATCACAGCCAGTGGATGGTAAGTAGTCATGCCCCTCAAACCAGCCAGAGGGATGTAATCCATGTCCGGAGCATGAGTCATAAAGCTGTAAGGTGAGCTGAGCCCTGAGCACGATAATATACTAAATAGGTCTACAATATTAGCTAAGAAAGCGGACTAAGACATAGCATCCGTACACTCCGCAGGCTGAAATGAATATGACATGGCTATATCATGGGTGAAACAATACCCATTCTGTTTAAAAGTGCCAATCGGTCTCAAGTGTGACATGAACCACACGTATAGCAAGACCGAACTGCCCGTAAATACTCCTGTCGGATAGGTGCAGCAGTATATAGCAGACCTCAATGTCTCGACTATAATCATCAGTATAATGGTACTACCCTCCCTGAGAGCTCTCACCGCCATGATAACTCCTATGTCCAACTCATCCATATACCGTGGCATGTAGACATATGACAGTACGCACAATAGTAGTACATCAACCCTGGCCAGATGCCAATGATCCTCCAGTGTGGTGAAATCCCCAGAATGTCATCTATAATTATCCTCAGAGCCAAATCTGTCAAACAAAAAATGCTGGGATATAATGTGGCCAGATGTCAGTTCATCATGCACCACCCTACGCCTCAATCCAGTGAGGATCATGAACCGTCGACTCATGTCCCCCAAAGCCATATGCACGCAAGGTCTGTCCAGTGGCAACATCATCAACCGTGCATACTCCTCCAGAGTGGGAGTCAACTCATGGATCCCAAACCAGAAAACCTAACTCTCTGGTATCCAGTACTCCAACATGCCCTCCACAAATCCTGTGGGAACCTGAAACATCAAAAAGGTCATGGTATGCTGCAATAGCTGATCTACGGTCACCCTATCTGAGGGTGACATACTATCATACCAGTATCTCATATGGGATGCCACCAATAATGGCAGGGTGTGATCTATGCGGCTGACTGTCGAAGAAGACATCTGTGTGGGCCGTATCATAATACCATATAGGGGTCAATGCTGAATATCTCTAGACATACATATATATGCATAACATTATACATACATAACAGATAATAGATGACAATATGATATAGGGAATGGAAAAACTGTACATATATTACATTCCTAAGTATATCATCATCTAATACATCATCTCTATACAACTAAAAATACAGGGAAATGGGGCACAAACGCCCTACTACTAATAGAGGCCTATTAAAAGATATAACGAGACTGGGGTAAAGCCACCCAATAGCTAACAGAGGTCTAACAAAAGAGATAACGAGAATACACATCAGAAGAAGATAATGGTGTTAATATCTACATCATTAATCTTGTCCACCTGATGTAACTCCTCCTGAGTCACTGGATCTCTATCAACAGGGATGCCAGGCCTATACAAAGGAGGATCTACACTTGCAAAGCCAAATGGGTCATTTGAGGGGCCAACTCCTACGCTGGAAGGATCAAATAGGTCCCCGGTGGGGGTTACAACGTATGTTCTGCTGATACACACATCAGTAAGGATCAAACAGGTCCCCGATAGGGGTTACAACATATGTTTTCCATTGATACACATGTCAGTGAAGGTTAAGCAACCTTGAAGTCAGTTCAGCCGTTGGCAAGTAAACCCAACGTCGCATCGGAAGCCATCCGATGATTGCAGCAGTTATACACACATCAACAAAGTCCAAGCAGCCTTGGCATTCATCCCCATCAGGGAGTTCATCCATTGTTATACACGTCAATAGAGGATCAAATGGATCCACGGCGGAGGTTACAACACGTGGTCAACCGTTGGTTCACACGTCAACGAAGGTCGGGCAACCTTGATAACATCTGCTGTTGGCAGTAAATCAAGCAGAACTTTAATATCTCCTGGCGATACAAACCAAGAAAGATCAATATCATCGGGGAGGGTCGATGACGGAATATGTTATACACATCCTCAAACATACGAAGTTTTATCCCCACATATCTCTTGCACACGAGAGGCATATCTTTGGAGTAAAGTCTGTATCCAGGATTAAGGACTTTGGTGATAGCCCTAACGTCAACATCCTAATAGGTTTAGATCACACATCTAAGCTTGTCATCATTACCATCACTGGTAGAAGCAACAGGGAGCCGACAATCATCCTAGCATGTTGGAAAGCAATTCATATGCATCATGCACTCGCATCATATTGCTCCATATTGCATCATGGTTATCTTGTTGCATTTCAAGTGTTTAAGATTCTTTATCCTATCCATGCCATTGTATTGCATGAATATGATAAAGAAGGGCATCTATAGACATTCAAAATTTTCTGCACACCTGTTACTGACATTGCAAGAGGGCAGATTCGTCTTTCAGAGATAACCCCGGAAGATAACTCGCATCCAGTCCAGATACTATCGGAAGCTCAGTTTCAACCCCGAAACACACACCGGGAGCATCAGTTCCAACCTCGACAATAACCCCGAGGCCTACAGTTCTAATACCAAAAATTCTACCGGAGAAGACCGATTCATCCCGGAGATAACCCCGAGATGTTCAGTCTCAGAACCAATACTAGGAATAGCAGATTCCAACCTTGGAGATAACCCTAAGGAAGGCAGTTGCAGTTCTGGACATAACCCCAGAAATGCTGGTTTCAAATGCATGCAATTAGCTTCAACCTCGATGCTTAAACCGAGGCACTTAGTACAAGACCTGGAAATAACCCCAGAAAGACAGGCACACCTCAGAGATGACACTGAGGACCTTCAACACTGGCGGCAGTCCAATCTCAGAGATAACCCTGAGCAATGTCTGCTTTATTAGCCCAAACCGGAGATAACCCCGGTGCGAGGAAAAGGCGAGGAAGCCCTGTCCAATTTGCTCTGTACACAACCTAAACTAAGTGCTTTCTCATTTTAAACACTTGTAAGCTCATATATAACAACTTTTTACCAGTGGGAGCCGAGTGTTCATTCCTTTCAAGTTATAGAAGTCTTCTTTGGCAGCCCACTGTAAGCTTTCTTATACACTTTTAAATATTTCTCTTCATCTTTGCACACACTATTCTTCACGTTGAGAGTCGTGTTGCATGTGTATGCCCGAACTTTGGTTTATAAATTCATTTCAGTTTGTATATATATATATATATACTTATATATATATTTTATATATACGGACTAACATTATCGAGTTATGCCTCGACTGAGCCTAGACTTATGTCTAGAGCGTTTAATTGCTTTCGTATATATATATATATATATATATATATATATACACACACTTATATATATGAACTGTGTGTAAAACTCTATTCGATGAGCCTAGACTTACGTTTGGTGCATTTAAATGCTTTCGTATATATATATATATATATATATATATATATATATATATATATATATATATATATATATATACTTATATATATGAACTGTGTGTCGAACTTTGTTCGATGAGCTTGAATTTTACATCCGGTGCATTTACTGCTTTAATATATATATATACTTATATATATTAACTATTGTTGGACTTTGTCCGATGAGCCTGAATTTTATATCTGGTGCATTTATATGCTTTTATATATATATATATATATATATATATATATATATATATATATATATATATATATATATATATATATATTTACATTTCGTCCCGCCTGGAGTTTATTTTGTGGTGGTTGACCATTTTTAAAGCTTTCTGTACATTTCATCCCGCCTGGAGTTTCCTCCGTGGCGGTTGATCACTTTTACAGCTTTATTTACATTTCTGATCCCCCATGGAGATGCTTCATGGTAGTTGATCATGTCTGTATATATATATTTACGGCTTTTATATATATCTGCTTAAAGCTTTTATATCATCTGCGACATCATGTGAGCCTAGGAATCATGTGATCACATATTCAATCTATTGAATCTAGATTCGGTTTCTATGACGAACATTTTCAGCTGTAAGAAGCTTGTAAATTTATTCACAGTGTTTGGATTTTCACAGTTGGTTTTCATACCCAGGAGGAGTTCGACACTATTTTGTACATTATTTTCTCGAAGATGCTTCGCATCTCGAAAATAAAAGCAATCAAGTCAAACATTTAATAAAATAGAAGTATCAAAGGCCTCAATTACTATTGAGCATAGGGTTTGAAAAACCTCTTTTTACAAAACATCACTGCTATATCTTGTTAAAACTTAATTTTTACACAAATTCAAACCGTATGTATATAGGTGCGAACGAGGCATATCACTACTTTCAAATAACCGCACATTGACCCACACACAGACACATTCATATAATAGTTTCTTGAAAAGTGGCGGTCACCGTGGCAACACGGATGTCGGGGGGGGTGCCTTACACCTTCCCTCCGCATAATCAAGTCCCCGAACCCTAAGTGAATATCAGTTTCACAGACCCGTTTAGCAGTGTCACATCACTGGGTCAATGTGTAAATATTTTCTCGGTTGTGTTGGTATAACCAGTTAAAAAACTAACTAGCGACTCTTAACAGTCCATCGTCGACATTACACATGTCGAACCTTTTTCACTTATTTTTTCAAACAAATCTCACCTAAAATGAGAACACAAAAGAATAGGTAACGAAAAGGGACAAATAAAAATCCCGACGTCGATAGATGCTCCACAACAGATTTCTATTCTGGACTTGTTTTTCTCCTCAGAGGATCACCGGAAGGTCTTACTGAGAGTCTTAGAAGAAGCCCACTTGCCAAAATCAGTGGATGTTGAAAAGTTCCATCATCTGGTTGATCACATCTTTAATAGTAATGTGATATCCTTCACTGATGATGACATACCTCCCGAAGGGATGGTGTAGCATCCCCAAATCCCGGTACTTTTTACCACGAATCTGATATACTATTTCTACAACTATTGCGGAAGATATAAACATAAATTGTTTATACATTAAACTTTTTCACATCATTCCCAAGGTCTACAACCTTAACTTAATACATACCTTCAATATCTTAGAAGATTTACAATACTATTTTCGTCAAAAAATTTAATAGATCTAACTGCAATGTAATTTAATCTTGCACTTTGACTTTGCCTTTGTCTTTACTCGAGCTTTCATCTTAATCTGAAAATTTTATCATGATATAGCAAGGGTGAGCATCAAATTTGCCCAGCAAGTTTAAATTCAATAAAGATATATCATGATTGAAAAGAATGAATAAGCTTTCAAGTTTTCAACAATATAATAATTGTGAAATAACATGAATCAAGTTTCAATAATTTCATGACTGAATCAATAATGTTTGAAGGTCAACAATGACCATAAACAATTTAACTGAACCTTATGGTAATGAAGGTGATCAGCCTTTCATACCTGATGAACATATACAACATGCACTAAGTGCGAATCAATAATCAGTGTAGACGTGAATAATCAACAATAATCATTCACTAACATGCTTTGAACATACAACTCAAGTTTGAGTTAGGAAACTTGCCTGATTCGTTGACTACTGCTACGCAGTTTAAGTTAACTTCTTTTGGTAAGACCTATCATTAATAAGATCGGTCTCTCAATCAACATATTCTACTTTGTATAATAATACAATTACTTTATCAATCAATTATCTAACACTTAATCAAATATTAGATAACTTCTTAACACATCGGTATTATTATCAGTCTTAGATAATTCTTCAATCACTGTATCATATTCATTAAGATTAAACACTTAATCTTATACATTATAAGTTCTTCTTTATACTCTAATAAGTCAAATACTAATCCAACAACCTGGATTTTAAATTTAACAACCAAATTGCCAATCCAGCAGACTGGATACAGAATCCAGCAACCTGGATTCAACAAATTTCCAATCCAGCAAGTTAAACTGCAATCCAGCAAACTGGATTACAAATCCAGCAACTAGATTGCAATCCAGCAAGTTGGATTCAACATATTTTCAATTCAGTAAACTTCTTTTCAATCCAGCAAGCTGGATTCATCAGATTTTCTAATCCAGCAAGCTGGATTCCATATCCATACACGAAAATACCAAATCAACTTATTATTTGTCTATCCTTTGTACAAACATGTATACACATATTTCATACACAAAAAGTATTTTTCCAAAATTTTCCAACTTCCTTTGGTATTTTTTAAAAATCATTCTTAGTTAATTCCTTAAGAAATTAGCTACCTCGTGCTTAACTCCAGAAATTCTCATCTCTTGGCACAATCTTATATGTCTTAACGTGACACTCCAGTTTAAATTTCGTAGCCATCGGAGTTATAGAACTCCGGTTATAGCCATTTTCGTCGGAAAATCACAGAAATTGAAATGGTCATAACTTGCTCATTTTAACTCGGAATGAGATCATTTTTGGACACAAGGTACTTGATACCATATATTTTGATGTCCCAAAAGGCCAGAATTTTTCTCACAAATTAAATGGCCGAAACTGCCATTTTAAATTTTTGGGCAGAAGCAAAATGGCCTTTTTGCAGTTTTTCGTGCTTTATTAAACATTTTCCATACGGAAATCTACAACTCCTTTTTCAGTGATTCCACTTGGAGAAGTTAGATAACTCATCATAGTATACTCCCAAATTTTTCCAGAATTTTTACATGCCCGAAAAATAACTACACTGTCCCTACTCTTTGACTGTCCAAAACAGTCTATTTTTCCTTTTTAGACACAAAACTATTTTTGGTAAAACAGTCACTACAACTTGTGTACTCAACATTTTTGAGTGCTACCACTTGGGTTTAGTAGCTGACTTACATATCTAGCACATCCCTTTGACGGATCGTAAAAAGAAGGTGTAGATCAAAAACGGTGAAAATCCAAAGTACATAGAAATTTTAGAGCTTATAAAACTAGAAAAATCACTTTTCTTTATTTTCGATTTCCAACTAAATCAACACCCAATATGGGTAGATCTAAACATTAAACACTCATAAACATATAGATCTAAGGTTTTTGAGTTTAGAAACATAGATTCAAAGTTTGATTTATAATAATCAAAAAATTATATAAACAAAAAGGGTTTATACCTTTTTGTTCACATGCTCTCCTTCTTCTTCTTCCTAGATTTGCTTATGAAGCTTTGATGACTTATCAAAAACTCATCTTCCTCTCCTCCATGGCTGCCGAAATTGGCCCTTCTATTCTCTCTCTCTCTCTTTGGTTCCTTTGGTTAGAAAAATAAAAGAGATGAAAGAGAACAAAATAAGCTAGATTAGAGATAGATATATTACACTATCTCATTCCTCCTCCTTCTCTCTTCCCTATAACATCCGGCCATGTGGCCTTCTTCTCCCACTCATTCTCTCTCTTTCTCTCATATAATTGTTGCTTGCAAGCTTTGAAAAAGTGTTGGAGAAATGACCAAGTGACACATGGGATGAGTTGGCCACCACTTCTTCTCTTTCTTCTCTTCTCTTTCCCTTATCTTCTTTTCTTCTTATCTTTTTCCTCTCTATCTTATCCGGCCATGTGGCCTTATCTTCTCCATATTTCTCCACTAATTCTCTCTCTCTAGTAATAATCATTACATAGCATGTGGATTATTAGTGTGCAAAGTGGCTCCTTAAAATGAATGCCACCTAGCTTAAGTTGGTAATTATCTTTTGCCACATGTGTGGTGCTTAAAGTGATGATGTGCATGCACATCTTCCTCTCCTTTTCTCCCTCATCAAATTCGGCCAAGTGGCCTTATCTTAGCCCAAATTGGTTAGATTTTTATGGCTTTTATTTACCATACCAAATGACCATTATGTCCTTCCATAATTGGATCAAGTTTTGGGCTCCTTAAATTTATTGATTGGGCCAACACTTGGGCCACCATAATTAATCTCTTTGGACTTCTAGATTAATTTCTTGGGCCATGAAAATAAATTAGGTCCAATACTTTTAATATTATCTCTCCCACATGTTCCTTAACAATTGGCTCGCTTGAGCTTAAAACTTAATTCCTTTGGCTTTTCCAAATAAAATATTTGGACTTCCTAACTAAAATGTTTGGGCCATAAAATTAATATGATCCATTACACTAAATTTCATCTTACCCTACTCATTTCATTAGGGTTTCTATGTACTCGAGTTAAATATAAATTCTTACCCAAGTACACTTAATTTCTTAACCCAATTAAACTTACATGCCCTTAATTTCTTAACCCAATTAGACTTGCTATAATTAGGTTATAAAATTAATTAACCGAGATGTATAAAATAAATCTCTTAAAATTAGTATATATTTTATATACCATAATTCTCTCATCCCATAACCCTTAAGTTATTTAATTCTTCATTCCTAATATATAATTAG
This sequence comes from Panax notoginseng, assembly GCA_016801055.1. Classification (NCBI taxonomy): domain Eukaryota; kingdom Viridiplantae; phylum Streptophyta; class Magnoliopsida; order Apiales; family Araliaceae; genus Panax; species Panax notoginseng. The sequence goes on along the minus strand of CM029012.1, from coordinate 21,128,606 downwards.
GATCATGCTAATTTCTTTTATTTGCTATCACATAATATTCGTATTCACTTACTCACATAATCACTAAATAAATTATGACATGCTCCACAATTCTCTTAGATTAGGTCACTAGTATATATTTAATACTAGAACCACTAAATAACAATAACCATTTAGGTTATTTAATTCTCATACTTAATAACTTATTCAAGTTATACAATTCATATTGTATACTTAAATTTAATTTCCTCCTCCTCTCCATAAATTGTTTTCAAACAATTTATTTATATACTAAATATATAATTTAATATATTCAATCATTTATTCAAATATGAATTTAATTTACTAACTACTTTGATACCAATATTCATATCTACATATTGGATCTCATCTCATATTTTAACTTCACATCATTTGGTATAATATTAAATATTATATCATTATCCATATAACATATTTCACTTCTCACTCTAATTTTGACTTTTCTCCATAAAAAGTCAACTGTTGACTTTGACCAAAAGTCAACATTTACACATTTTGTGTTTACTGTCCATTCTGACTAATCTTGACGTTGCGGACGTAACCGATCAGTCCATGCTTCAAAATTCTATCTCTAACTCAAATTTTGAGTTTTAAATTACTCCTTTCTTATTGCTAATCGTATTAACTAACGACTTTATACTTATTCAAATTCTTATTTGCCATTCAAGGCCAACGTTCAAGCTATGTTAATTGCTAACATAGTTTTATCTTGATCCTTATATCATTAACTTAATTCATCATTCCTCTTGCTAAAATATATATAGCACCTTACTAAGTATATATATTTCTATACATATACTCATCTTCGTTTAACCTCACAACATCTCTTCATGTGAAATCTTATCTCCTTAATAAAATTTCCATATGTACTTATATAACATTTCTTAGACTATTCAGTTCACACCGAATTTACAGGTATCGTAATACCTTATTCTCGATATTCCTTCAAGTACATATTAATTCATTTCTAGGGTTTTGAAATTTTGTAACCCCTATTTCTTTATTCTCATTCAATTAAGAAACCGTATAGGTTCTTCTTAAAAATTTTGAAATCTTTAAAATTTCTTCACAGAAACGGCAATTCCATACACTTATTTTCTGTCTAGGTTAATGTTATAACCTTTAATCCATCATTTTAGGATTTTAATAATTATCTAAATTCTCGGGTTGTCACAGATGGGTCATTGCAAACCGTTGCACATAGTTGTTATATCCTTCGAATACGTGGTGGGAGGAGTGCTCATAGATGGGGGATCATCCTTAAACATCTGCCCCTACTCCACCTTGGAGAAAATGAACATCAATCTCAACAGGATCCGAAGCAGCCATACAATTATTAAAGCTTTTAATGGATCCCGACGAAATGTTGTTGGAGAGATTGAACTACCTATAGAGATTGGTCCACATATATTCTGTGTATCCTTTCATGTGCTCAAGATAGCTACATGATACAATATGCTTTTGGGAAGACCGTGGATTCATATGGCTGGAGCTGTCCCGTCCACTCTCTATCAGGAGCTCAAATACATCATTAACAGTAGCCTGGTCACTGTTAATGCTGATTCAGAATGTACTGTACAAAGTGACATACCACTCATCAGTTTCAGTGCAGAAGTTGAGCCTGCCAGCTTCTAGGCCCTTGAGGTGAGCAACACTCACTATCAACCCATTGGGGCGCCACCTCTGATACCCAAAGTTTCTGTCGAGGTAATCTCAGCAAGTCAAGAGATGATATCCTTGGGTTTTCAACCCGGACAAGGGTTAGGAAAGGATCATCATAGAATCAAATGCCCAATTAAAGTTCCCATTCAAATAGGGACAACCAGACTAGGCCATTCTCTTGGGTCCAGTCATAGGAAACGTCAAAAGAACAAACAGGTTCCTTTATCTTTAAGGCGGTTGCCTAAACCTATAGAGGCTGAGCCTGTACGGCCTTCATTAAATGTTCCTGCCCATGTGGTAGCTATGCTGTTTCCTAAGCCGATACCGGTCAAAGGAAAGGAAGTCTTGATTCCATACCCGGAAGTGGAAGAAAAGAATCAAAGGTGCAAACAAGAGATTACTAGACATCTGTCAAACATGCGCGTCATAGTTCATACTTAGGGTATGAATAGAGACACCCTAGATGATGATTGTCCGGACATCATGGTCATCATTCAAGAGAAGGAGGACGATAACAACCCCTTTATCACTTTTGTCCACCAGGACTTCACCCTTGGCAATTGGAGCAACACTCCTTGCATTTGCCAACAAGGGTAAAAAAGGTAGAAACTCCCTCTGCCTTGTAGATAACAATAACTGCTTACTTTTGCTGTACAATATTAATAGTTATTTTTTTGTCATTTTATGCTAACACTTTGTATGATTCAACAGTTTCATCTGTTAAGTGAAAGCATTTCATTTCAGAACTCTAAAGTTAGATGTGCCTAAACTTACTAATGAGGTGCCTATTCTTCACAAGGACGGTAACTTTGATGTAAAGTTGGACTCAGACTTGATGGAGATTAAACAAGAGGATTATAAGATACCTCAAGAGATCAAAGATTGGGTCGAAGACAAACCCAAACCAAATCTTGATCAAACCACCTCTTTTAACCTTAGAACCTCAGAAAATCCCAAACCAATCTAGATTGGTACGTATCTTACTCTAAACCAAAGGAATGACATGGTTACTCTATTGACCCAATTCCAGGATGTGTTTTCATGGTATCATGAAGACATGGTCGGTTTGTCCACTGACATTGTCATTCATCGCCTCCCTATCAAAGAGGAATTCAAGCCAGTCAAGTAAAAACTCAGGTGATTAAAGCCTAAGTGGAGTTTAAAAGTTAAGAAAGAAATTGTGAAACAATTTCAAGACGGCATCATCATGGTGTCAACATACCCTAAGTGACTATCCAACATAGTCCCCGTGCCTAAACCTGGAGGGAAGGTGTGAGTTTACGTGGACTATAGGGATCTAAACAAAGCTTTTCTCAAAGATAGCTTTCCCGTCCCATTCATCCACATACTCATTGATAATACAGCTCAGTATAACATGTACTCCTTTACTAATTTCTTTGCGGGGTACCATCAAATCATGGTTGCTAAAGAGGATCGTGAGAAAATTGCATTCATCAATCCTTGGGGAACATTTTGCTACAGACGGTTGTCATTCGACCTCATCAATGTTGGAGCTACCTATCAGCGAGTCATGATGGCTCTTTTCCATGATCTAATGCACAAAGAGATAGAAATCTATGTGGATGACATCATTGTCAAGTTCCGAAGGGAGGAAGACTATCTATATCATCTCAAAAAGCTCTTCAATAGGTTGTGTAAGTAAAACTTGAAGTTGAACTTGGCCAAGTGCGCCTTTGGTGTTAAATCAAGCAAATTGCTAGGATTCCTAGTTAGCCACAAAGGGATGGAGCTGGATCCTATAAAAATACAAGCCATCACGGTAATGCCCATACCTCAGATAGAGAAGGAAATACGAGAATTTTTTGGAAGAATCAACTTTATCAGTCGATTCATCTCCAAACTCACAATAACCTATGAGCCTATTTTCCAGTTGCTAAGGAAAAATTCCTCCATGAAATGGAATGATGAGTGTCAGAAAGCCTTCCTTACAATCAAAGAACAACTAATCAAAGCTCCTATTTTGGTACCTCCCAGGGATGGTGTTCCCCTATTCATTTACCTGTCAATCAATGACAATGCCATGGGCTGCATGCTGGGACAGAAAGATGATAAAGGCTAAAAACGAGCTATCTATTACCTCAGCAAAAGATTCAGCAACAGTGAACACAAGTACACTCTGATTGAGAAAACTTGTTGTGCTTTAGTATGGGCTTCCATGAGATTATATCATTATCTCCATGGTCACACAACCCATCTCATATCCCGCGTGGATCCTCTCAAGTATGTGTTTAGCAAACCCATGTTAAATTGCCTACTGTCCAAATGGCAGTTGATCCTACAACAATTTGACATTGTCTACGTGACGCAAAAGTCTATCAAAGGTTAAAGAATTACGGATCAACTTACCACCGCACCTACGGGGGATTTTAAACCTTTGGAAACATACTTCCCCGATAAAGGGGTAATGACAGTTAAGCAACACCGTCAGGGCGATACACACCAACTATAGAAGATGTATTTTGATTGAGCTGTAAACATGGAGGGTTCTGGAGCTGGAGCAGTTCTAGTATCCATTACGGGGGAGCAGTATCCCGTCGCTATCAAATTGCAGTTTGCCAGTACCAACAACACAGCTAAGTATGAAGGCTGTATCATGGGATTAAAACTAGCCCAATCTATGGGCATCAGACGGTTAACTGTCTTTAGAGATTTTGAATTGGTAATTAGACAAATCACAAGAATTTATCACACCAAAGAGCTACATTTACTGCCTTACCATCGGTATGTTATACAGATGGCTTCAGAGTTTGAAGAAATATCCTTCCTCTATATTCTTCCAAATAGGAAAGACTTTGCAGATGCAATAGCAAATTTGGCCTCCTTGATCAACATACTTTACAAGGAATACATGCCAAATATCACATTTGCCCTACAAAAGGCTCTAGCCTATGGGAATTACATTGGAGAAGTATTAGATGAGCTGCCTCCCATCCAACACCGTTGGTATCAGCATATCAAGGAGTATCTGGGAGATGGATCTACACCTGCTGAGCTGAGGTGAGTCAGGCGGAGAGAAAGCGGACCCATCGAATGGCTATGAAATTCTACCTGAGAGGAGATGCACTCTACAAAAGAGATGCGAGGCTAGGTCTTCTCAGATGTCTAGACAAAGACCAAGCTCAGAGGCTCATGGATGAAATCCATGGTGGAGTTATCATTGGTTTCATAAAAAGCAATGTCATTTATCGATATGGACAACCAAAGGTGATTGTGTCAGACAATGCCAAAAACCTCAACAATCAAATGATGGAAGAGTTATGCAGTAAATTCCACATCAAACATCTCAACTCCGTCATCTACCGTCCAAAGATGAATGGTGCTGTTGAAGCGGCTAATAAGAATATAAAAAGATCATGCAGAAGATGTCTGACAATCACAAAGGATGGTCTGACCTGTTGCCTCTAACCCTATTAGCCTACAGAACGTTAATGCACACTTCCACTGGGGCAACCCTTACTCATTAACCTATGGAATGGAAACAGTACTCCCCATAGAGGTGGAAATGGAATCCCTCAGAGTGTTGATAGACGCTCAGCTGGATGAAGACCAATGGTTACAAGATAGGCACCACCAATTGTCTCTAATAGATGAAAGGTGGGCCGCTTCCATCTTTCATGGTCCGTTATACCAACAGAGGATCGCTCAATCCTACAACAAGAAAGTCTGGCTACGGTAATTCAAAGAGCTTGACTTGGTCTTGAAAAAAATTCTTGACAACCAAGATCAATTCAAAGGAAAATTCGCTCCAAACTGGGAAGGTCCGTTTGTTGTCAAGGAGGTATTGAAAGGAAGAGATCTCAGATTACAAGAAATGAATGGCGATGAATTTCCACAACTCATTAACTTGGACGCCGTAAAACGGTACTATGTCTTAAGTTACCAGCAAACCAGCATCCTGGGTTTGGATCACCAGATCCCCAGTCAGTTTAGTTTTTTAAACCTTTCTCATAAAACCTTTCTTTACATCCGTTTGCCCCATCAAGACAAACACACCTTCCAACCAGAAGCCTAGTTTTGGATCATCAGATCCATCACTCAACTCAGGTTTTGAAAACCTTTCACACTTTTAGTTTTGTCCCACCAGGGATCAAACATTTCACAACTTCAGTTTGTCCCACTAGGGATCAAACTTTTCATCTGCAGTCTGTCCTGTACACGGGGTGAACTACGCAGACCTGATCTCCCTAATACACGGGAGTATATAGGCAACCATTTTTATGGTCTGGTCTCACCACAGAAAAAATAAAAACAAACACATCTCTACGCCCTTTTTACCACATACCACTTTGAACCTTTACTCTAGGTTCGAACTACGTAGACCTGATCTCCCCTCTTCAATGTGAGTACGTAGGTAGCCATTCAAGGTTCGGTATCACCCCCTACCAAAACAAAAAAACTTGTCAAACGGTACTGGGATCATCCTTCACATTTCATCAGCTTAAACCAAGGGGATGGAACTACCTGGTCTCCCCACACAAATGGGAGAAAAACCGACGACCATCTATGCTGCGGTTGAATCATCAAGGAGAAACACCAATCCATAAGAGATTGAACTACCTGAGCTCCTTAATACAAAGGAGTACCGGCAAACATCTGTGAGGCGGTCAACCTCAGAGAGGAAAGCCACACTCCTCTTCATAACCACATACAGAAACTAGTCCTAAGACACCAAAGGGTTCTGAAAGATTCTGAGACATCTCAATGTCCATCCATCAAGGTGGAGTTCAGAATACATTAAGATCACAAGCCCTGGAAGTAACATGCAAATATAAAGCAAGTAACAAGGCATAACTAAAAGGGAAGTGAATCAAAATATATTTTCCTGCCATACATAATACTGTTTGATATAAACAATGTGTACTGTACATGACAAAAATGGCTAAGATAGTTTGTGCAGGAAAATCCAAGCCCATCTACGAATCAGTGTATATGCGCACTATCAAATTCGACATGGCATCCCTCTTAAAAGAAGGGGGTAACACTGTAAGCTATTGCCTTATGGTATCAACGCGAGCCAAGAGATCCACAACCATCTGCATGGTGACACTATGCTCATCAATGAACGTGATCATCTTTGCAATGATATCAGTAGTGTGGGACCTCAATGTAGTACTATCTGTAATACCGACATCTATGGCAGATATAGTATTGTCCCGCTCAATAACCACTACATCTCTAGATGATCGAGCCCCATCTCACTCAGTAACAGCGGTATCTCTATGTGCTAAGGCATTATCTCTCTCTACAAGAGCGACATCTATCCCAGCAAGAGCGGTCAACATCAATACCCTAGCCTGATCTCTCTCAAATGTCATCAGATGTAGACTTTGCTCTAAATACTCTGCAGAATGAGGGGTCACAGTAGCAATCATACTAGGAGAATCAATCAGAGTTACTGTCAACTTAGAAAATAGCTTATCCTCAGTGGGAGAATTAGTGTCCTCCATGGGCTCCCCACCATCAGAATCAATCCCCGTCTTGGTGGATACAACCTTAGCCGATGTAATCTCTGCCTCCATCCATGTTGAATACTCTATAGAACGACCCGAATGGCTAATAGAAAACTCAGCCCTCTCACGTTGAGCCCAATAGGCATAAACCCTGGATCTATCATTTGCTGATAAATGCTGAGAAGACAAACGCTGACTCAATGCCCCCTCAAAAAGACAAACATCCTGAAACTAGTCGAACTGTGCCATCACATCCAGTGGGTGATACGTGGTCATACCCCTCAAACTAGCCAGAGGAAGATAATCCATGCCAAGTGTATGAGTAATGAAGCTGTAGGGAGAACTAAGCCCTGAACACAACAAAATGTCAAATGGATCCTCGATCCCTGCCAGGAACACCAACCAGGAAGCAGCGTCTATACACTCCGCTAGCTAAAAAGAGTAAGACGTGGCTATCTCATGGGAAAAGTAATACCCATGGTGTCAGAATGTGCCAATCGGTTTAAGGTCTGACATGAACCACATATACAGCAAAAACTGAGATGCCTATGAATGCAGAATGGGTATGGCAATACATGACTGACCTCAATGTCTCTACCACAATCATCGGTAAAATGGTATGTCCCTCCCTGAGAGCCCGTACTTCCATGACTACACCGATGTCTAGATGATCCATGTACAATGTCATATACAGATAAGCCACTACACACATCATGAGTATAATTACTCTGGCAACATGCCACTCATCCTCTAACTTGGTGAAATCCCCAGAGTGCTGTGCATAACTGTCCAAGGAGGTGATCTCATCCTATGCTACTCTACGCCTCAAGCCAGTGAAGGTCATAAACTGTCGGCTCATATCACCGATAGCCATATGAGCGCAAGGCCTGTCCAGTGGCAAAGCTGTCAAACGATCATACTCCTCTAAGGTGGGAGTCAACTCCTGGGTCTCAAACCGGAACACCTGCCTCTCCGGTACCCAGTTCTATAGCATGCCCTCTATAAAACCCATAGGAACCTAGAACATCAAGAAGGTCATAGAGTGATGCAACAGCTGATCTAAAGTCACTCGATCTGGAGGTGATAAACTATCATACCATGATCTCAAGCATGGGGCTACCAATACTGGTGGAGTGTGATCAATGTGGCTAACTGTCGAGGAAGACATCTGTGCGGGCTGTATCATAAGACCATCCAGGGGTCAATGCTGAAGGTCTTTGGACATACATAAGCATAACATAATACATGCATGAAAAATAATAAATGGCAATATAATGTAGGGAATGGAAAATAATATATATATATATATATTCCTAAGTACATCATCATCTAATACATCATCTCTGTATACAGCTGGAAAATATAGGGAAATGGGGCATAGTCGCCCAACAACTAACATAGGCCTATCAAAAGATATAACGAGGATGGGGCACAACCACCAGTATCTAACAGAGGCCTATCAGAAGTTATAGCGAGAAATACATCAGAAGAAGTCAATGGTGTTGATGTCTACATCATCTATCCTATCCATCTGATGTAACTCATCTTGAGTCACTGGATCTCTGCCAAGAGGGATATCAGGTCGATACAATGGAGGATCTGCACCGGAAAAACCATATGGGCCACCTGAAGAGCCAGCCCTTGAGCTGGAATGATCAAAAGTATCCGCCTCAGAAGGATCTCTGCCCAAATACCGGATGAAAAAATGTGCCCGATCCAACTGCCAGGTCAAGCTATCAATCTGCGTCAAATGAGTAGGATTTCGGATGTAGACCATCCAATCCATCATCATCACGGATCCAAAAACCATATCCCCCACGAACTGAGTGGCGCGGGTCGGGGCTCCGATGGTACGAGGGGACCACCAGCTGTATAATACCTCCTGAGTGAATGGACCCTCTAACAAAGTAAAGCTGTCAACTTCCATCAACAGGATATCACTGATAGGCGACTACAACACAGGACAATATCGTCTGGTAGAAGGACAGATCGGTATACAGATCTCTCCCATGGTGCTCCTGATAGCATGCTCTCCTAAATAGAGCTCTCATCCTCCATTTGTGAAGAGAGGAATCCGACGGGTGGACATCACATGCTCGACACCAGTTAGGAACCCGTCCTCAAAGTCAACTGTCAAATGGTCCCCAGAATAAGGAACCCAAGTAATGACATCAGTTGTCAATAACTCCAATTGTAGATGACAATGGGTGAAACCCTCAGCTACATGAACCTCCGCTACCGTAGGTGTCTAAACTTAACATGTTAATGGGACGCAGCTATGGGAGCCTCTCATAGGCCCAAAATTGCTAATACAAGAGCAAACATCTGCGATCAGTTAACACTCTTAACCTGTACATGAGAAATCAAAAGAGAAATACCCACCAATAGAAACGGGTAAAATCCTAGCCAAGCCTCTATCAAGCCCTACGAACGCATGCACATTCCCTTGAGGAAATAGGCAAAGGTATAGGAGCCCCAGTCATACTCTCCAATATTGTCCACCTCTCGTGTGATGCTGACCAAAGCAAATGACACCGTGGAAGAGTTATCCGCTATGAAACAACCCCGAAGGATGACCAGGAACAATTGCCAAAGATTGCGATTCTTAACTCTCACATCATTGGGTATGGGCTCACTTAATGCGCCACTCATAGCATCTATGCTCAAAGGACCAGCGTGGACCGTCCTTCCTTTGAGCGCCTCAGCTGGGACTCCTAGCAAGGATCTGACGGTAGTCGGGGTAATATTCACCGTACAAGGCACTGACACCCCTCCAAACTCCATATCGGTGATAAACTGTAAATCCATCGGCGTCATCATCACCTCACTGTCTGACAAATTGAGAAACTGAGTCTGGTGAAACCAGTGCTCAGACAATGCCCTAAGGTAACCTTAGGGACAATGGTGGGGGAGGATGGAAAAGAACGCCTCAAAGCCCCAACCATGCACAATGTCTCGATACTACGGATAAAGAGTCTGATATAGAGAGTGTGTGGTGAACTAGTTCCCTTGAGGCTGCGTAAAGCCAGGAACCTGTGCCACAAAAGCAAATCAATATCAGAACCTTTATTCCTCATTAATAGGAAAAAGGAATATCAGACCCAACATTTACCTCATTTGCATGCAAGTAGACCGAAGGGTGGCGACTCAAATTATCCAGAAGCTCTAGAATCATCACATTAATGTGTGGAAGATCCCTACGTGGAGTATAAATAGCAGGAGCGGGAGCCACAACCGGTACATCCTCCTACTCGTCCTCAACATCCGGTACTTCAACCCGGATAGGATGAATCACCGCCTCCACCAAACGACGAGGCTATCAAATTGCGCGAGGCTGAGGAATATTAGAAGCCCTCCTCCTCACACCTGAAGTGGTCCTGCGGGAACTATTTGGCTGATCCGGATCCATATATCTGGATACAAGTCTCCAAATCACCTCAGAAAAGGTGTGGTAAATTCAAACCTGGAGCTTTTCAAATGCACTTTATGACTATATATACATGCATGCATTACTTTAACATACACCTACAGTAAAGTTAAAAATCCACGTCTATTAAATGCCTAGACTCATGCAAATTTTTTGCCAGAGTCTCCTTTGTAAAAAGGACTATCCACATGCACGTAGGCATGACTATGTGGCCATTTTGTAGCACACTAACCCACAGTCATAAACATCTTGTATGCATCAGAATATCAAAGTCATAATCCATAAGGGTAGCCTAATTACCAAGATTACTATACTTTACAACCTTTGCTCATTTGTCCTCAAATAGGATAAGAAATAGCAGAAAAAAGGTGCCAATTTAACTGTTTTAAAAGTTAATTTTTTTCACATCAATATGTTCAGCGTGGTTTAATACTATCATTTACTATGTTGAATATTTTTATCAAGTCATGTGAGCATGCATATTCACTACTATGTGTTTAGAAGCATTTCATGTGATAACTCATTTTCCAACGGATAAAAACTGGAAAAGAAGATAAGCATACATTACCAGGATAGTGCAGAACACTTGTACGGTGACAGATTTTGTAGAAAACAACCCGAACTTAGTAAATCTGAAGAAGAACTCTCGGATTCTCTGTGTGGTGCAACTTGAAAATGACCTGTGAAAGTAATGGGAGCCTCAAATACACCCACGAATAACTGTAGGTGTATCTGCAGCTGTCGCAGATGTGCCTGCGACTGTCCTAGGTGGGTCCCACCCCTCTGACTCGGTCCAATTTGAGTTACAAAGGAGGTCTCACCAGTTTAAAAGTCAAATCAGGAAAAAGATGCAATGCAATTAAGCGAAAAAGCTTGAAATCCTAATTTTCAAAGACCAAATTGCGGGTCTACATATCACGCATTGGTATTCACCCAGATATAGGGTTCATAACGCCAATGATCACATCTATTGAAAACTACACTCAGAAATACCTTACAAAGGTCCGATGCCGTCATTTTGGGGTCGTAACTCCAATCGTCACCACACCTTTTATCAAAAACCTCTCACCAGCGGGGACTTCATACAACTTCAGCCATTGAAGCTCATTTCAACGAAGGTCAAGTAACCTTGACGTCCTTCATCCGTTGGCAAGTAAATCCAACGAAGCATCGGAGGTCGTCTGATGACTTCAGTCGTTGAAGCACATTTCAACGAAGGTCAAGTAACCTTGACGTTCTTCAGCCGTTGGCAAGTAAATCCATCGAAGCATCAGAGGTGGTCCGATGATCTCAGCCATTGAAGCATATTTTAATGAAGGTCAAGTAGACTTGACATTATCAGCCGTTAGCAATTAAACCCAGCAAAGCATCAGAGATGGTCCAGTGATGGTATCCATTGAAGTACATTTCAATGAGGGTCAGGCACCCCGGACAACACAAACTGTTGGCAGTAACTCCGACAAAACATTGGAAAGACCTGGCGATACAAACCATGGAAAACCATCCTCATCGGGGAGGACCGATGATGAAATCTGTTATACAAATCTTCATTCGACAGATCATAATTCCCCGCAAGTCTCTCATACATGAGAGGTACATCTTCGATGTGAAGTCTGTACTCAGGACTAAAGACTTTGGTGACAACCCCAATGTCAACATCCTGGAAGTTCTTGTGAGTTTTGGAATAGACATCTAAGCAGTTTATCAGGATCATCAATGATAACTCCAATCCCCAACAGAATGTGTGGGAGTAAAGAGTCATTACATCCCATTGGAAAATGGTCCAACAGGCCACATTTAGCATACATTTGCATCATGCTATATTACATTGTATCATGATTATCTTGTAATATTTTAAGTGTCTAGCATTCTTTAACCTATCCATGCCAATACATTGCATGAATATAATAAAGAGGGACATCTTTAGACACTTGAAATTTTGCATTCATGTTACTAACCTTGCAGGAGGGCAAAATCGTCTTCCGGAGATAACCCTAGAGGTCAAAATAGCTCAATCCCAGAGACAACCCCGGGATACTCAATTTTCCACCTCAGAGATAATCCCGAGATATTTAGTTCCAGTCCTAGAGACAACCCCGAGAGATTCAAATCTAACCTCAGAGAAAACCCCGAGGGATGTAGTTTCAGTTCCAGAGATAACCCCAAAAAAGTCCGTTCTAAATCCCCAGAAGTTAACTTCAACCTCAAAAAGAACCCCGAGGCACTCAGTTCCAACCCCGGAGATAATTAGGCACACCTCAAAGATAACCCTGAGGAAATTCAGTACCCATAGCAGCCCAATCTCAGAGATAACCCTGAGCAACGACTGCTAAATCAGCTCAGAGTCAGAGACAACCCTAATGAGGGGAAAAATCATCATTTTGCCACCTCAATCCAACATTCACACCATCTCAGCATCACTTCACACCACATTCTACACAGAAGTGTCCCAGAAGAACCATAGCTCAAATCCCAAGTGAGTACTATGCAAGACAGTACACTTGATAGAATTTGAAGACTTGAAGATCAGGTCATGGACCCATCTTCCCGGCCTCGTCAACCTTTTATCTCATGTCATTGTGTAGCTCTCGACAATATCATTTCAAAAACGTATTATACACCTCAATCGGATGCCCAGATTAAAAGTTCTGAAGGTTCGAGTGAACCATGCGTTGCATGCATACACGTACTTCGAGACGATGGGCCCACAGAGCCCAGGGTACCCCAGGTAGTTGCCGGTACACCTGCGGCTCCCCCCTTCTATAAATAGAGGGCTTGGGGTGGCCATTTTTAGAAGAGAAAAGGTGAGGAAGCCCTGTTTATTTTGCTTTGTATACACTTTATATATATATATATATATATACACACACACACACACACATTCAGTCAGGCCTGGAGATCAATTCGTGGCCATTTACCGCTTTTATATATATATGTACACACACACAGACACACACACACACACATATACATATATATATATATATATATATATATATATATATATATATATATATACATATATAACTGTTTACAGCTTTTGTACATATTGCATCATTATATGAGCCTAGGAATCATGTGATCACAGATTCTATTTTTGAATCTAAATTCGGTTCTCGTGATGGACATTTTCAGCTGCAGTCAGCTTGTAAATTATTCACGGTGTCTGAATTTTCTTAGATGGCTTTCATGCCCACAAGGATTTCAGCACTGCTATGTATCTTATTTTCTCGAAGATGCTTCGCATCACGAAAATAATAAAAGCAATCAAGCCGAACACATAATAAAATGAAGTATCAAAGGCCTTAATTACTATTGAGCACAAGGGTTTGAAAAATATGTTTTATAAAACATCATTGCCATATCTCGTTAAAATTGAACTTTTATATAAAATTCAAACCCTTTGTATATAGGTGCAAACGAGGCATAACACTACTTCCAGATAATTGCACATTGACCTACACACACACATTCAGATAAAAGTTTAAATTAAAAAGTGGCGGTAACTGTGTCACCACGGAAGTCGGGAGGTGCCTAACACATTCCCCCCGCTTAATCAAGCCCCCGGACCCTAACAAATCTCGATTTCACAGACCAGTTAGACAGTGTCACATCACTAGGTCTTTGTGCCAACCTTTTCTCGGTTGAGTTGGTGCAACCATTTAAAAAGAGCCAACTGCCAACTCTTACAGTCCAATCGTCGACATACACATGTCGGACCTTTTCAAACAAATCTCATCTAACATGATAACACCAAAAGACAAGAACAGAAAGGGACAAATAAAAATACCGACGTTGATAGAGGCGTCGTAGCACCGCCCAGGGAAGGATTTGGGGCGCTGCAGCGCCAGCACTGGATCCCAACTACTGTAAATATACGTTGTAGCACAACATTTAACAAAGGACACGGCGCCACAACGCTAGTCCTAGGCTTAAACTTAAAGTAACATCTTAAATGATGATTAAAACCTTAAGTTCAACAATTAAAAGTTAACAAAAGGTTACGATAATGTAAACACAAAGTGAGTTTTATAATACAGGGTTCTGTATTCAGTAATACGGCAAACCGTATTCGCGTCAAATGAATGTTTGAGATTGTTTGAAATGTAATTACTTAAACATTGAACGAATAAGGTTACTTATAACAATAAAATGTTATAAAGTTGTTATGAACGTTAAATAACTTAACGAATGTTATTAGGCTAACCAACTAAAAAGTTTATACTGAGAAGAAGAAGAAGATATGTTAATGACAATATTTATTATTTGTATGTGACCTAATACGGTATATTATGTGATTATGTCATGTAGATCCTATAAAGACTCAAAAGGAAAGTGAATTAACATTAGACGACGCTGGAGGCAAGTTTTCTAAACTCTTATCTATACTTTATTTTTGACAAGCTTTATGATTCATGTATTATATACATGAATTGATTTAACGAAGAAGTCGAAGCCATTTACTTTGGCTAGACCATAATTAGAGTATTTTGTGGATTTCTTTATAATATTTCAAAATGTTATTGATATTGATATCTTGTGTCAAATGTTTTGGTATGGACTTAAAGAAAGATTGAGTATGAAGAAACAAACATTTTTTCATAAATTGACTAGCACGTGAGTTTACCAAAACTTAAACGTAGATACGTTTAATGTAGTAGTGTTGTACAACAAAGAGTACTATAAGCTGATCACCTAGACGTGCTCGTAAGAAATGTCAAAATTATTGACTTAGTGTCGGGTTGTCCTTTTTTAAAGAAAGAAAGAATGAAATATTCATGGTCTTTGACCGAACATAAGGTTTAACTGATGAGGTTCGTCGTTAAAAATTTTAAAGAAAAGAGAAGTGCTATTTTGAATTATTCATAGTACTTCTTAACTATTAATTCAGTTATAGAAGATATACTTATATGATTTATGCATGTTGCTCTACTATAATTGTTTTACTTGCTGAGCTAGTTATGTTCACCCTTGGTTCAACCATATGATCGCTGCTAAAAATGAACGGATCGAAGGATCTGGTAAGGACAAAGGGAAGACCAAGGTGGACAAATAGTTATCTTTGTAATAGAATAGTATTACTTTTGTATTAATTTAATACTATGACCAAGAACATATGTAATGGTTACAAAGAACCTGGGAATGGACTTAATATTATGTAATAAATAGTAGACATATTCACTCTATTGATATATTTCAATTGAATGTATGTGTGAACAGTAGCACCGTGTAGCACCATCTATCGAGTTGGAAGATACCCGGATTTTGGGGCGTCACAGGTTGGTATCAGAGCTATAAGTGCAATGCATAAAGAACCCCGAGCCTTTTGTTGGTGACATCCCTATAAGGGAATGCACCGAAGCTAGACTGTCCGTAGAGGACGTCGAGCAAGTCGGTGGTAAATTGATTGGTACCCTTGTGAGGTGCTATGATTAAAAGTACCATTAGCGTCACAGGTTGGTATTAGAGCCGTATGTTATAAAACTTAAGGGGGAAAGAACCTTAGGCTATAACCTTAAGAAGATTAGAGGCAGCTAGAAGTAATTAAACTCACATTGAGTTTTAAGTGGTGAATTGAGGAAATTCATTACAAGAAGAATTAAAAGATGAAGTTAACCCCAAAATGCATTAAATGTGATACGTGTTTATAATATTCTAATGTTGTGTACTAATCAATATATTATATTTTATTGTAGATGTCAGGAGATAATGTTATGTATAAGGATATACATGTTGTTAGCGAGGAGTCAGTGAATCATATAGAAATTTTACCGACACCAGTAGCCGAAGTGTCAATAGTGGTGGTGGATGAATCAGAGGATTCTGAGAACGTAAGGTTTACATCCTTGTTCAACAAAATGTCCGAGGAGGAGGTGGAGGTAGTATCACTTAATACGATAATACCTACAGAGGAGATGACATCGGGGGAGTCAATGAAGGCGTTATTCATGACTGTATTGGATAGAAATATCCAGTTGAGTAAGGAGGTGAAGGAGCTGAAGGAGGAGGTCCATGACATCTTGGAGGACAAGAGGTACATAGAGACGTTTTGGGAGGTTGAACACAACGAGAAAGTTTTGGCTAAGGACAAGGTCCGAGAGCTGAAATATGAGGCCTTCGAGCTTAGGGAGGAGCTAAAGGCCAAAAGGCAGAAGATTAGGAAGATGTCCTATATTCATTGGAGTTCACATGAGGATTATCAACAACAAGTTACTGAGTATCCAGTGGAAGTAGAGCAGACTCGGCATACGATCAGCCGGGATGTGGTGGCTGGTCTTACCAACGCAGATTATGCGAATGCCATTAGGCAAATGTAATCTAGTTAATAACTAGAATAGGTATAGATATGTAAATATTGTGATCGATGTAGTATTATACTACAAGGAAGAAATCATATAAATATAAGAACTTTATTGAACATGTTTTGCAATGAGTTTAATTTATTATTAAATATGAATAATGACTAATTAGTAAGAAGAAAGTAATACTGAACTGTGATTTATTTTAATAGAATTATGCCGCTAAGAAGAAGACAACAAAATCAGGAAGCTAATGTGAATCAACCAGAAGGGGGACCGGTTAACCCGATGCAAGAGTTTGTTAACTTATTAACAGCTTCCTTTAATAGAAATGGTGCAAATATACCTGTTAATCATGCGGTAGTACATGCTACTACGTATAAGGATTTCAAGAGTATAGGTCCACCGGAGTTTAAAGGAACTACGGACCCTATACAAGCCCACACTTGGGTGAAAGAGATTGAGAAGGCATTTGTTATTGCAAATGTTGAAGAGGGACAAAAAACTTCTTTTGCCACCTATATGATGAAGGGAGAGGTCAACTTCTGGTGGGAGGTAAACAAGGCTAAGGCTGGAGTGGTGGATGTAACGTGGACACAATTTAAGGAGATATTCTTCGAGAACTATATCCCCATGAGTATGCAGGGTAGGATGGAGATGAAGTTATTGGAACTGAAAAAAGAGGATATGACTGTTCTCCAATATGCTGCCAAGTTCAATGAACTGGCGAGATTTGCTCCACATCAAGTGGATACAGAGGTGACAAAGGTGCGAAGATTTGAGCAGGGCTTGAAACCCTGGCTCTATATCCGAATATCAGTGTTTCAAAGTAATTCTTTTAGAACCATTATGGAGAAGGCAATAATTGCAGAAGGTGGTAGTGAGGCTTTAAGCCAATACCACAGAAATAAGAAGAATAAGGGTAAGGTAGATGGGGGACTGAAGACCGAGGGAGCCAGTGGGAGTGGCAACAGATATAAGAAGAAGAGTTTTAACTCTGGAAATACCAGAGTGAAATAAGGAGATCCAAAGAGAAGGATTGAGGCATGTAAGAACTGTGGGAAGACTCATTTAGGAGTCTATCTTAAAGTAAAAATGGTTTCCTTGAATTGTGGACAAGAAGGGCACATTTTGCCTAACTGTCCAAATCTGAAGAAGAACAATGGATTCTTCGTATGTGGATCAATTGACCACATGGCGAAGAACTGTCCGAAGAAGGGGATGGATGGTAATAAGGACGCTAATATTGGTAAGTTAGCTATTAGTAGTCCAACTCAGTCGAGTAGACCGATGGCCCAAAACTTTAATATGACGGTCTAGGATGCAGTTGCATCGGGAGATGTAGTTACAAGTATTATCCCAATCAATGATATAAATGCTTATGTGTTATTTGATTTGGGTGCTACTTGTTCTTTTATAGCATGTGAATTTGCTAGACGGTTAGGGTTATTCCCCGAAAGATTGCCAATATCTTTGAATATTAAGGTAGCAAACGAAGGAATAATTCCTGTTGAACATATTCATAGGCATTGTTGTGTAGAAATAAGAGGTTATAAATTGTCGGTAGATTTAATATCGATAAAGTTGTGAGAATTCAATGTAATTCTCGAGATGGATTGGTTGTTTAACCATGGTGAAATTATAGATCGTCAAAAGAAATGTGTAAACCTTCGAACTTTGAAGCAACCTAAGGTAGTGTTTTATAGTAGTAAGTCACCGGGACGTTCGTGTTGTCTTACCATGACATAAACTAGAAAATTATTGAAGAAGGGATGCGTAGGTTATTTGTGTCATGTTGTTGATACCCAGAGAGTGGGAGCAACAATGGAACAAATACATATAGTAAAAGAATTCACGGATGTGTTTCCAAGAGAATTACAAGGTCTTCCACCGGATAGGGAGATCGAATTCGTAATAGATATTATGCCAGGAGCGACACCAGTTTCAAGGGCACCATATCGTGAGGCGTCAGTGGAAATGAAGGAGTTGATGGTCCAACTACAAGAACTATTGGATAAGAAATACATTCAACCGAGGGTTTCTGCATGAGGAGCATGGGTATTATTTGTAAAGAAGAAGGATGGATCATTGAGACTTTGTGTTGACTATCGAGAGTTGAACAGGTTAACGATAAAGAATAAATGCCCATTGCCCAGGATCGATGATCTTTTTGATTAGTTGAAAGGGGCCAAGTATTTTTTTAAGATAGATTTACGAGCGGGGTATCATCAGTTAAAAGTAAGGAAGGAGGATGTACCTAAGACGACGTTCAGAACTCGTTTCAGTCATTATGAGTTTCTAGTGATGTCGTTTGAGCTGATAAATGCACCATCTGCATTTATGGATATGATAAATAGAGTGTTCAAACAATATTTAGACAAGTTCGTTTTAGTGTTTATCGATGATATTCTATTCTACTCAAAGACGCCAGAAGATCACGCTGAACATCTAAGATTAGTGTTGGAGACACTAAGGAATGAAAAGTCATATGCGAAATTCACTAAGTTCGAATTTTGGCTTGAAAGAGTGCAATTTGTGGGGCACGTTATCAACAGATATGGAATTTTAGTGGACCCAGCAAAGGTGGAAGTAGTGATTAATTGGGAACAATCGAAAACACCGACGACGTGCAGAGTTTCCTAGGGTTAGTGGGATGCTATCGAAGATTTATCCAGAATTTTTCTAAGATAGCTACTTCGTTGATTAATTTGACAAGAAAGACAGTAAAGTACATGTGGATTGAGAAGTGTGAAAATAGTTTTTAGGAACTGAAGAAACGGCTGAGTGAAGCACCTGTGTTATCTTTACCCGATGATATAGGGAATTTTGTACTTTATAGCGATACTTCATATAGAGGACTAGGTTGCGTGCTCATACAACATGGCAAGGTCATTGTTTATGCATCACGATAATTAAAAGATTATAAGAAACTTTATCCTACTCATGATCTGGAACTGACAGCGGTGGTATTCGCCTTAAAGATTTGGAGGCATTACCTATATGGGGAGAAATGTGAGATATACACGAACCATAAAAGTCTAAAATATATCTTAACACAAAAAGACTTAAATATGAGACAGAGAAGATGGCTGGAGTTGATAAAGGATTACGATTGTGATATCTTGTATCATCCAGGAAAGGTGAATGTGGTGGCTGACGCCTTAAGTAGAAAGGGTCGGGAAAGGTTGTCTATGTTAACAACTCAAACTAAGTTAATAACAGAGATGACTAGAATGGAGTTAGAGGTGAGGTTACCGAGTGAATCGGGTCAGAAATTATTTGCAATGGATACTCGACCTACCATTCTGGAGAGAGTTAAGGAAGTACAACTCAGGGACGATGAGTGTGAGCAGATGAAGAAAAGACTAGCAGAGGGAGAAGATATAAAGTACGATCTTGATAATGAGGGGTTATTAAGATTTGAAGGAAGAATTAGGGTTCCGGGTGAAACAGAATTGAAGGAGGAGATATTATAGGAGGCTCATAGTTCAAGGTACTCGATTCATCCTGGTAATACTAAGATGTGTCAAGACCTTCGATAGAACTTTTGGTGGCCGAACACGAAGAGGGAGATAACAGAATATGTAAGTAGGTGCTTAACTTGTCAAAAAGTTAAGGCTGAACATCAACGACCAAGTGGCGTGTTACAGTCATTGGAAATTTCAGAATGGAAGTGGGAGCATATCACAATGGACTTTGTTGTGGGACTTCCGACTACGCATAAAAGATACGATGCTATCTAGGTAATAGTGGATCGTTTAACGATGTCTGCTCACTTTTTGCCAATAAGAGTCAAGTTTAACCTTGATCAATTAACTAAAATCTATGTTAAGGAAATCGTTTCAAGACATGGGGTACCAGTTTTAATAGTGTCAGATCGTGATCCATGATTCGCATCGAATTTTTGGAGAAGTCTACAAGAGCAGATGGGGACGCAGTTGAAGTTAAGTACAACTTATCATCCATAAACAGTTGGGCAAAGCGAAATAACAATTCAGACACAAGAATATATGTTAAGATCTTGCGTCATAGATTTCAAAGGTAGTTGGGATGATCATCTACCGCTAGTAGAGTTTGCTTATAACAGTAGTTATCATGCAAGTATAGGCATGACGCCTAACGAAGCATTGTATGGGAGGAAGTGCAGAACTCCACTATGCTAGAATGAGGTAGGAGAACGTAGAATGCTAGGACCTGAAACGGTACAACAAACATCATATAAAGTTAAGTTGATACGAACACGGCTGGTAGCAGCTCAAGATAGACGGAAAAAGTATGCAGATCCACATCGAAAGAAAAGAGAATTTGAAGTCAGCTCGTATACATTTTTGAAGCTATCTCCTTGGAAAGGAAAGATACACTTTGGAAAGAAGGGAAAATTAAGTCTAAGGTTTATAGAACCTTTTGAAATATTAAAAAGGATAAGAGTAGCTTATATGGTAGCATTACCTCCAGAGTTAGGACGTATACACAATATGTTTCATGTATCGGTATTACGACCTTATAAACTTGATTATAAACACGTAATAGAGTATGAACCTATTCATGTTGAAAAGGACTTAACGTACGAAGAAATGCCTATTCAAATTATTGATAGAAAAGAGCAAGTTCTAAGGAATAAAGTAATACCTTTGGTGAAGGTAGTATGTATAAACCACAATGCTGAGGAAGCAACGTTGGAACTCGAAGAAAAGATGAAGACGAATTACGATCAGTTGTTTGACTAACTTATATCGAGATTTTAGGGACAAAATCCTTATAAGGGGGAGGGGGGGAGGAGAATGTAACAACTGAGAAAATCAGATTATAATGCAAATTAATTTTTATTTGATTATATTGAATAAAATTATATTATATGTTTATTATAACGAGTAAGCAAGTTGAAGGTCGTTCTATAACCTAGAAGGGATGTCTGATCATAGTATTCTGGCTAAGTGCTAGAAATAAAGTGTGTGAATTTCCAATACGAAAATAAAAGCTTTCCGAGAAATTCTCCGAAAAACACTATTCATCCATTTCTACTCGAGAATTATTTTTGAACTTTCGGAAAATATGCAACGATAGAATTTTAAGGAAAGATGGATTATATAATAATAATTCAGTTATGGCAAACTCAGTTTTTCGACTGCGTACTCAATTCGAGAATGTTAGGGAAAATGAAGATTTGAATATGTAATGATTATGTATAGTAAGAAAATTATTATATGGGGAAAGAATACGAGTATAATACAAGGTATTGTACAAGTATATACGAAAGATAATACAACATATAAGATAAATGTTATATGAACTAGTATACGAGAAGAATATGAGAATTATATGTTAAAAATACAAACCATTCTTAATGGACTAGTAAAGCTTGAATGTGAACATTGGCAAGCCTAAATGAAAGATGATTAATGCCTAATGTTAAACTTAATCAAGGTCGAAAGATAATTTAATTTAAGCCCAAAGTTAGGCCCGAATTGAATTAAATCTAAGCCCGAACCAAGAACCGAACCAAGAACTGAACCCGCGGATCGAACTATTGGATAACCGGGTGGGTAAAAACCTATGGGGAAACATATGGGAGGGCCCCACTGTTAGGTTTGTAATATTCATGAAGGTAATCAAATTGCACAAAATAAGCGGAAGCATGAAAAATTAGGGTTTTAAAATTTATAAACCATATACTTGGAATCATCCTTTATGCACAAGAACAAGAATCATACCCTTGAAGATTCGAGATTCCTTATGTACAAGTTTACCTCCAAATCCTTTTTGCGTTTAACTTTAATCCATCGGGTTTGGTTCCTTCCTTTGATCAATGTTAGCCACCCAAATGTTTGGCCTCTAGAGCTGATCCACCAAGTTAGATGAAAGATTCAAGAAGATGGGTGTTTGACAAAAATCCTAAATTTTCTATCTCTCATAGAAAAATGTGTACTTTCCCAACTCATGGAATTACCTCTCATGATATCTAATATAAGACTCCTCTTATAAAGATATCAGTTAACCCTTATAATCTAATTAGAAAATAGGGTATTATTTGATTAATTAAATTTCTTTAATTAATTAAGCTCCCTAATATTATTAGGGATAATTAATTAAACTCTTTTAATTAATTTCACCTCATAATCTTATTAGGAATAATTAATTAAACTATTTTAATTAATTAGCCTCCTAATCTTATTAGGAATATATGAGAGTACTTTTAATAATTAATTCCCAAACTCCTTTAGGAATTAAATAATAACAATAGTAAATACAATAATAAGACTCCTCTTACTAATTTATATTTAATATTTCCAAAATATTAAATAATAAATATGAAGCTATTTAATTTATTCTATCACCATAGATTAAATTAAATTCACTTAACTTATTATTACGATTATGCCATTTGCTTTTTAAATAATTATTATTCTTTTTATGGTGTGACCCTTTAGGTTCTCCATATTAAACCGGTTGTGGATAAATCAATTAGAACAGTTCTAATCTTATTTAAATAAATAAATTAAACTAATAATTTATTTAAATAAATAACATTTATTCTACAATAAGGATAAACCTCCCTAGCGATTAACAACTTTCCAGATAATATAGATTTTAACATTAATCATAAAAGAACCTTTGAGTAAATAGTTATCGTACAATGTCCCAATTAAATATAAGACATGGAATTACTGTCAAGTCTTATTTTATTTAATTATATATATTCCGACACTTAAATGCACAACTCCAAATAATGCAAATTAAAAACTCCTTTCTAATTTCATTCTACCTTGGCCAAGAACTACTAGTTTGTCATCTATCGAATCACATAGGACATTTCTCTTCTTTTACTAGAAGCGGTAGTTTCTTTACTGATAATACATTATCTCCATGTACAACTTATTATACCCAAGCATACCCTTTGATATACCCTAAGGGTCTTAAGGAATAAGTCAAAGTATAACTCAAAATACACAAGATATTATGATTATCTCAAGTCTAAGGATCACTTGTACTACTATCACTATAGGAATTCCTATTGACAGACAAGTAAAACTCCATTAGGTATTCCTTAGCGAGCCACGTTTAGTGTACTTATTCTCCAATAAGCACCTACATACTTGCTTTAGTGTCTCCACACAAATGATCATAAGATCAATCATCCTAATCCAATACGCAAGTAACGTATGTACCAATCTATCCGGATTCACTAATTCCCAATTTAGTAATCCAACGATGGGGAACTATTTTAGTTTTAAGCTTTCTAAGAATTGAGATCTCATTAGAATGATCATCATCATTATTCTAAAAGCATTGCTTAAAACTATGAGTTTATCACAAATTATAAAGTATCATCATGTAGATAATTAAAAACTTTTAATAAATTATTACTTTTTATTAATAAATGAATAAGATTGTCATAAAGTATATACGTTATTATCAAACATGATTGACTTATGTGTATGCTACTTTCACCCATACCCCATGTGGCTGGCCATAATGGCCATGAGGTGGCCAAGCTTCTTTGAGAAGCTTGGTTAAGGAGGTGGAATAGTAAGGAGGTGGAAACTTTTGACATTTTTGCCCCCACTTTGCAATTCTATAAATTAGAGAGGTTGTTTCATTTGTTGGTTGTTTAATTTCACCAACACTTAAAGCATTATAGAGAGAAGGCTATTTCAAGTAATCAAAGAAAGGAAGAAGCTAGTTAAGCCTTTTACCAAGAACAAAACTCAAGAACGCGAAGAACGCAAGAGGTATAAACACTTAAATCATTTATATACCTTCTCTTTTCTATTTTGATTTAGTAGAGAAGTGAAATTGGTGGTGTATGTATCATATAGAGTAAAAAGGATGTCTATTAGTGAACTTTAAACATTAATAACCATGTATCAAATGAAATCATAATCAAATGATTAAGAACATAATGAAGAGAATATGAAAACCTAACACATGTTGTTGATGGACAAGTTTAAAACCATCGTGTATAGGATTAGATGCTATATGATTTGTTAGGATGATAGATATTCAAATAATGGAATGAATCCATTTTGAATAGAGTAAAAATCTCGTATAACGAAGTTCTGGCGAAATTTCGAAGAAAAGGCGACAAACATTGAAATCGTAGTTAACTAGGATTTCATAATGGAAGTGAAATTTTAATAACAAACCTAGAAATCTAGGGTTTCATTAAAATATTGAAGACCATGAAATTTATGAGTCATATACTCAAGAACTACCGAATTCGGACATCATATGAACGAATTATGGATAAACGAGCGATGAGCGCTCAAGGATGTTAAACGAACGAATAATGAAATGTTAATCAAGTGAAAGCCTCGTTAACGGATTCAGAAAAATGTTATGTCCGCAAGGAATCGTAGTATGAAGAATAAGCAAGGAATTTGTAATACCCGAGAATTTCTGAATATTATTAATAAATAAATTAATGGAAGTCAAATATTTGCTTAAATATAATTAAATATTGTTGTGGCATGTAAAACTCTATTCAATTAAGTTGAGTATGACATCAAGGTGTTGTGATGAGACTGGTAAAGATCTTAACGTAAAGTTTATCTGAATTGCCTAGTGTGGCATAATGGAGGATTGAGAGAATCATTAGGTGAATTAAAAGATAAACGATTTAATAAGAGAAAGATTAATTATGTGTACTTGTATAATTCCATGCATGAAATGAATATGATCTTTAACTAGTAGTATTATCAATTTGGGATTTAATTCATGTTATGAGAAACTAGTATGATGATAGAGGTCGAAAATGGCATGAAACTAAACCCAGTTTGGCACTGCTAGGGACCGGCGTAGCTGCTCCATTCTTGCTGTATAAACTGGCGCAGCTGCGCCACTGGCCAGACTGGGAGAAGTTAGTTATTACAGTGGTTATTAAATGGGACATTATTGTAATGTGTGACATTATTAAAATCATATGATTAAAGTACATTTAATGGTATGAGGTACCAAGTAGCACAATAAAATCATGTGTGGCATTTTAATATAGAAATAATTAATTAAATGTGCATATCAGAAATTTTGGAAAGGAATTGAATGTTAGAAAAATAAACATTTAACATTGAATATTGTTATAATATTAATGTGTGAGTACTAATAATATCAATCGAGAATGCCCAGTTAATAATACCTAACTGCCTTATTTTGTTTGCATTAAATGTTAAATTATGTAAACCCAATGTACATGGATTATATGATATGTGAACATATATAATTCCTAATTTTTTATTTTTCAGTAATATTAATGTATTAAAATCACACGAGGGAACCAAAAGGGAATTTAATTAACTACAATTGGAACCAAATGCTGAGAATTAAAATGTTTGTCCCAATTCAGTTGCCAAACAGTAACCTATTTCCTATTACGTAAACTTAAGTCTGCTCATGGTGGCTATATTAGCTGTGATGATGATGAGGAGAATGGAGGAGAAGAAATCTGCTCATGGTGGATATATTCACCAAACCCTCTCAAACCATTGGATTCTTCTTCTTTCTCTTGGGTTAATTCATTGTGTAAAACCCAAATTTGGGCAATAAACTCTCTATAAATGGCAGCTTCATTTTCAATTCTTGTTGTTGTGAATTGTCTGAGGAATTAAAAGTTGAGAGTGTGAGTTTCTTTGTTGAGTAGGAAGGAGTCTGAGATTGTTAGTAGTAGACATTTAAGCTTCAAGAAGGTAAAAATCTGATTTTGTGTTCGTAATTTCTAACTCGATGAATTCCTGGAATTTCTATGAAAACTTCTGTGATTATGGTTGTGGATTGATATCAAAGTGTTTACTAAGTTCGTATACATGTATGAACCCATTATGGATAAGTGTAAGCATGTTTAGAATGAAGATATCATAGTTGGGTTCGATACTCTGTAGAACAGAGCTCTTTCGTGGTTCTGTCTAGGAAGGGTGCAGCTGTGACACCCCCAAATCTGGGTACTTCACTCCCACATGATCTAGTGTTTACTGTCTAAACATTTATTTCTAACTACCAAAATATATTCAAATTTAAAATATAAACTTTCCCATTAAAAAGTTACATCAATAAATTCAATAAAATCTCATAGGTTATCTAACCTTTAAAACAAACATCAAGTACGAAAAATTATATAATTACATATCAACAATTAAAACAAAGTCTGACAATATAGAAATCAACACTTGTTCATCTTTCCTTTCCCTTAACTGGTGGTAGGTTCATCGACCCTCTCAACTTTAGCTGTAATGGTTATATAAGTAAGAGTGAGGAAAACAAATGCTCACTTGAAATGACACTGAATAATAACATCATAATAACTGTCAAATGAATAAGCTCAGTAGAACTAAATAATATTCTCTATCAATGTCAATAGAGAACTGAAAATAGAATCTATCTTGGGGTAACAAGACCACGAACTATGTCCAAGGTTATAAGTATTTTTTTAACTTAAACCTAAACAGTCGTAAGACTTTAGGGACTTCTCGTACTTAGGGGGATCAGCCCTTCGTACCATGTATTGTGCACAAACATCTAAACGCTTTGCGTAATAATCCCCTATAATAGGGTTGTTCATCTCAGTATTTAGAATACAAGTCCGCACCAAATTAAGTTTTGTTTGGATATGTTTCAAGGTAATTTAGAGTTTAACGAACATCAACTAAGGATTAGTTGAATCAAAATTGTTATAACAATATGTTGTGGAATAAGTCATAAATGAATCAACATTATATATTAAGGTCAGGCTTAGACATGAACTAGAAAGCATAAGCATTGAATAACATAACAAACCTTGCTTGAACAATATTAAGCTAAGGCTAGAATTTTGTTTAGTAAGAGAATTGAGTTATTGAACATACATAGTCAATAGCAAGTTTAACAATAAAACTTGCTCATCAGAAGAGTATCAGAATTTAGAAACTTCTATACTAAGAAACAAGTTAAAGATAGGAAACCTTCTCGAAGTAAGAATTAGGGTAAAGAGCTTGCATGAATATGAATTTAGTTATATAAGTAGGATTAGGGATTACTTGCTCAATACAAAAGTACATAAGATAGAACAAACTCAAATAAAGGTTGGTGTTTGAAAACTTGCCTTGCATGTAAGCTAAACCGTAATAACTCGTTTCTCAATATCCTATACACATGTCATCATGACATAATTAGTTACTACACGTACTCAATACATAATTAAATATCTATTTTATGTACGACTTGTAGTCTTAGGTTCAACTATTCGGTTAAACCATACTCTTCAATTTATCATATAATTCATTAATTGCTAATAATATTCTCATACTTGGTACTATAACACCACAATATGACAAAAATGACATTTTAATAGTCAAAACATTATTCTTTATTATCAATTATAGAATTGTACAATTAAAATAAAATTTCTGGCCAATACTGCACACTGGCACTGCAGTGCCCCAGTTTACACTGGGAATGGTGCTGCGGCATTGAGTTGGCATTGTGGCGCGAGACAGAGGCTATAGTTGGCGCTACGGCGCGAACCTGGTGCTGCAGCGCTAAAATTGTACTACAGGGCGGCGCTACAGCGCCGAAGTACAGTTCCAGATACACAGTGTTCGTAAAGAACACAAACAAAGCCAACTTGACTTACAATCTACTTTCTAACAACCAATTTAGCATACATAAAACACATAAACCTTAAAGAAAAATAAATTAATGTTTCTAACCACAAAAAGAATATAAACAACAAATTTAAAAACTTTTAATTTCACTGTTCTTGCTAATACTTTACTTTTAGATAGTTTTAACGAAATAATTCACTGTAAATTCATTTTTCAACAAAAACAGTTAATTTAAATTGCTTTGTTTTTGTTTCTTCATGTACTTTCACAATCAATAGTCAATTTGTACTTTAACACATAAATTAAACATCAATTTTGACTCTAAAGTAAGCCATATTCATAACATTTCACTGTTAAATAACTTTATCCATATATATCATATTTACATGAAGTAAACTACTCTAAATCATAAAGTAAACATATAAAAACAATTTATCAACAAATTATTATATATATATATATATATATATATATATATATATATATATATACCAAATAAATTATAACAATTACTACCCATATGACTTTTTACAGAGAACTTTTCATATAAAATAAACTATAACCTTAAAAGAAAACTAGAACTTTGGGAAGAGATCATACCTTTGCTAGAAGATAATAACACAACCTTTGATTACTACTCCTTGTTCTTGCAAAACCTCTTCTCTCAAACTCTCTCTAGAGCTCTCTCTTTTCTCTTCTTTCTTCCCTCTTCTCTGTTCTTTCTTTCTCTTCTTCTCTGTTCTTTCTTTTAATTTAACGTGGTATAAAACTGATATATTATATAATTTTTAAAAATCAAAAGTCATAAGGCTTGTTTGGCAAAATCAATTAAAATAATGACTTCATCATTCCTTAAGTCTTGTTTGGCAAAACAAGATTAAAATAAAAATTTCAAAAGCTCTAAGGCTTTGTTTGGTAAAACCAAATTAAAACACTTTTAATTTATTTTCATAAGTCATTTATAATATAGTTTATTGTTACACTTTATTTAAATAAATTCTCATATTCAAATTAATTAAATCTAATAACAATTTATTAAATCAATTTACCACATAAACCAATACACAAAATTATAATTTTCATTATAATTA
Source organism: Panax notoginseng (assembly GCA_016801055.1). Lineage (NCBI taxonomy): Eukaryota > Viridiplantae > Streptophyta > Magnoliopsida > Apiales > Araliaceae > Panax > Panax notoginseng. Next base: position 21,099,065 of record CM029012.1, on the reverse strand, counting down.
TAATTTTATTTAATAACTTAACACATCACTTTAATTATCAAAATCAAATTAAAATAACATTATAATAATTCATTTAATCATTATCAACTCTCTAATTTAATTATTAAAATAAATTAGAATATTATATCATAATAATTAATTCATCACTCTTTTACTTAAACTAATTTCACCATACCAAATTACCAACTATCACTTAGTTAACAAATTAAGCTAATTCCCTCAACTCATAATAAATAATCAAATCGAATCAAACAAATATTTATTCAACAATAAACACAACAATTAAAATATGTATTTTATCCAATAAATATTTGAAAATACAATTAAAATTCTGAATTGTTACATCCTTCCCTCTTTACAAGGATTCTATCCCCAGAATCACAACTCAAACATTTCATTCGTCATATTCTTCCTTCCTTACAAGGACTTCGTCCCCAGAATCGAAGGCGCAATTAGACAAATAACTCCAGATAATTTCTCATCATTTTATCTTCAAGTTCCCATGTAGCTTCTTCAGCATTGTGGTTCCTTCATATCACCTTCACGGAAGGTATCACTTTATTCTTGAGCACTTGTTCTTTCCTGTCAACTATCTGGATTGAAATCTCCTCATAAGACAGGTCCTTATCAAACTGCAACGGTTCATACTTGATCACTTGCTTGTAATCGGGTTTATACGGTCGTAGTACCGAAACATGAAAAACATTATAAACATGTTCTAACCCTGGAGGTAGAGCTACCTCGTAAGCCACTTCTCATACTCTTTGTAGCACCTCGAAGGGTCCAATAAACCTCGGGCTTAGCTTTCCATTTTTACCAAAATGGATTTGCCCTTCCAAGGAGAAACTTTTAGGAAAACAAAATTTCCTACATCGAACGCGCGATCTTCTATGTGTTGATCAGCATACTTCTTCTGTCTGTCTTGAGCAGCTACCAATCTTGTCCTAATGAGTTTGACAACCTTAGCAGTCTGCTGTACCATTTTTGGTCCTAACAGTTGACATTCACCGACTTCATCCTAGCACAGTGGAGTTTTGCACTTCCTGTCGTACAATGCTTCGTAAGGCGGCATGCCAATGCTTGCATGCTAACTGTTGTTATAGGTGAATTCTGCCAATGGTAAATGATCATCACAGTTCCCTTTGAAATCCATGATGCATGCTCGTAGCATATCTTCCAATGTCTGGATTGTTCGTTCGCTTTGGCCATCTGTTTGAGGATGGTACGCTGTACTTATTCTCAATTGTGTTCCCATGCATTCTTGTAGTCTCTTCTAGAAGTTTGACGTGAATCGTGAATCTCTATCCGACACAATTGACACTCGAACTCAATGTCTCGAAACAATCTTCTTGATGCACAATTTTTCCAGCTGATCAAGATTGAATCTAATTTTATTGGCAAAAAGTGTGCTGACTTTGTTAATCTATCCACTATCACCCAAATCGAATCATATCCTTTCTGAGTCGTTGGAAGACCTACCACAAAATCAATTGTGATATGTTCTTACTTCCACTCCAGTATTTCCAATGGTTGAAGTAATCTGCTTGGTCTCTAATGCTCGGCCTTGACTCTTTGACATGTCAAGCATTTCACGATGCATTCTGCAACATTTCTTTTTATATTTGGCCACCAATAATGTCATTGTAAATCTTGATACATCTTCGTACTTCCCTGATGAATTGAATATCTTGAGTTATGAGATTCGGTCAAACTTTTATCTTTAATAGCCGGTACTGCTGGAACCTAAATTCTTCTCTCGAACCTCAGTATTCCTTCGGTATCGATCTTGTATTTCAATTCACTACCTTTAACCACTCTTTCTTTTATTTTCCTATATTCTTCATCTTGTAGTTGAGCGTTCTTCACTTTGTCCACTAAAGATGGACTAGCTTTTATCTAGAACAATCTTTCATCGGATTCTTTCGGAAGTTTTATTTCCAATTCTAGCTTTGCCACGGCTGAGATAAGTTGCTCCTACGCCGTTAACAACATTAATTTCTCACGACCTTTTCTACTCAGGGCATCAATAACTACATTTGCTTTACCCGGATGATAAAAGATATCACAATCATAATCTGTTATAAGTTCTAACCATCTCCTCTGACGCATGTTCAGATCTTTCTGTTTGAAAATATACTTTAGACTTTTATGGTCCGTATATATTCACATTTCTCTACATAGAGATAATGTCTCCATATCTTCAGAGAAAAAACCATCGCAGCCAATGCTAGATCATGAGTCGGGTATCCTTTCTCATAGTCCTTTAGTTGCCTTGATGAATACACAACGACTTTACCGTTTTGGATAAGCACACAACCTAGTCCTTTATGTGATGCATCACTGTACACCATAAAGTTTCACGTACTATCTGGTAATGATAACACAGGTGCCACACTTAACTTCTTTTTCACGCCTTGAAAGTTCTCATCACACTTCTCTATCCAAACAAATTTTATAGCTTTTCTTGTCAAATTTGTCAACGGAGTAACAAACTTGCAAAAGTTTTGAATAAATCTTCTATAGTAGCCTGTCAGTCCCAAGAAATTCCTCACTTCAGATGGTATTATCGGTTGTTCCCAATTTATCACAGCTTTCACTTTTGATGGATCTACTGAAATCCCATCTTTATCAATTACATGCGCAAGAAATTGTACACGTTCTAGCCAAAATTCACATTTAGAGAACTTCGCATACAACTTTTCCTTTCTTAGCGTCTCCAACGTCAAACGTAAATGTTCTACGTGTTCCTCTTGAGATTTGGAGTACACCAGAATATCATCAATGAATACCACCACAAACTTATCTAAGAATGGTTTAAACACCATATTCATCAGATCCATGAATGCTACAGGGGCATTAGTTAAACCAAAAGACATTACCAGAAACCCGTAAAGTCCATACCGAGTTCTAAATGCCGTATTACGTACATTCTGTGACGCCCCAAAAATAGGTATACATCACCCATTCTGAGTCGCCAAAACATGGTACATAAACAACTACAACTTTATTAATATAATTATCGTGCAAAATACAACAACACATAAACTGTGAGTTTAAATACAAATATTATCTTCTAGACAATATCCACACTTAAATAAGTCCTCATTATAATTATTGATATACTATGTACAAAATAGTGAGGACTACTATAACAACTGCCTGTGAACACCACTCCACACGCCGACTACTTCTCGCTATATTCTCGCCTCTTGAGAAGAAAAATGTAACAAAAAGGAAAATGGTGAGCTCAACTAGCCCAGTAAAGAATATTATGACTAAGATAATATAGAACAAATTATCGTTAGTCCTCAACAGGGAAAAATCTGATCGAATATATTAGACAACAAATTTTAGATCAACAACTGCAGCGGAAACAGCAATCCATTAAAAGAGTTAAGTATAGAATGAATTCTACTATCTTATAAGATTTAAAAGTCCATCATCAATATTGTATCCCTGTAACATCAATTAATATATATCTTGAATCAAATATTCATCTTTGCACTATATGCCAAAGATATTCATTTGTATCACCAGTTGGTCATGTTCATCTAAACATCTGTTCATCTTTGCACTACGGGCGAAAGATATTTATCAGTTAATCATTCATCTTTATACTACAGGCCAAAGATATTCAATAATATCATCATTTAGGACTGAGAATGATGAAAAATATTTTTAAGAAAAGGAATCTAGTAAGACAAAAGAACAAATATTAGGGATTCGTACTTCGGTTTATCCATGTTCAAAAATATACCATAGTGGATTAAAATTCAAGAATAAAGATCAAAACATGGATACAATCAAAGATAGTAACAAAAATAGATATCTAGGACAAAGAAGAGAAAATTTTATTTTTCGGTGAATAGTGTCGTATTCGTGAATAGTGCGGTATACGTGAATAGTGCCGTATACGTGAATAGTAACCCCGACACAAAAAGACAAGAATTTCACAAGAAAATTTTTACCAATATTCTAGCATAATGATATTGAAAGAAATAATATCATTTTTAAAAAATAACATCCCTTACCTCAAAAAAACAGTACTTCTGACTGAAATACTGGATATAGTGCTGAAGGAATTTATACCGAATAGCAATACTCTAAGTATTAAAATACTCACAAGAATACGCTCGATAATATAGAGATAGAAAACTTCAGTTACTGGTGTGATTTTTAATTCTAAACTAAACACCCTATTTATAGGAAAATACTTAGAACACTAAAGTATAAAATTTAATAAAATAATATTATTTATTAATTTTTTTCCTACGCACACCTTAGAAACTGAATTCAGCACATTTATATCACATGTGGGGCCCAGCCAATTGCAAAAAACATTTTTATTAAAAAATATATTTAAAACTTCAAAAATCAATTATTCCGGAACTTCAATAATTCATAATAAATCGCCCTTTTATCAGAAAAATTCAAATTTTATGTCCATTTCATAGGAAATTCAATTCTCTACAACTTTGTAAGTTTAAGTTTTTCTAAATTTCAAACAGAAATTGACCAAAATCCACATACGGAAGATTTTACGGACTATAATCAAATTTCAGTCAAAAATGGGGCCCACCAACATGTTTAACATGTTTTAAATATTTTTTGCAACAAAAATACTATTCCTCCTCATATATTCATATATCACACATTCATTGTAAAATATCACCATTATTATATTATTATAATATAATAATATATTTAAATGAATTATTTTATCAAAAAAGAAAAAATATCAAATTTTTAACAATTGTCACATTAAAATTTTTTTCCATCTATATCCATATAAAATGAATATTCTTTTATCATACAAATTAATAATTAATTATTCATAAAAAATATTACAAAATCATAATACTGATAACCAAGTCGTTCCTAGGAAAGAGGGGGCTTTCCAATAAGGATTTCTCCTTATTGACGCGCAATTAAGTGACCAAACCTCTCCTTAGACAGAACTTTCTAGACATTACCAATAATGCTATCTAATAATATTATTCAAATAATATGAATTATTGATCTGATAATAAAAAATACTGTGTAGTGACAATTATTGAAACACCAATAATATAAAATATTAACTCAGCAATTATTGAATCAATAAAATAAAATATTGAACAGTAATTACTGTAATAATTATTTAGTAGGGTCTTCTTACATAAGAATCAATAATTGGTGCAATACCGTGTGCTACTGTGCAACACCGCGCATTACTGTGTTTTAACCACCGGGTATTCTAACAATGTTAACGGTAACAACTACGCTGTTATTTATAAAAACTCAAACTTGTCATTTTCTTCATCCAATCGCTTTTCGTTATGGGGCCCACACAAGACTGCGCCATCGTACGAATATTTCCCGACAATAAGAATATTCCACGACCAAATGAATATTCCCCAACAACAAGAATATTTTATAACTACTTGCTTATTTAAGATATTTGCGTATTTTACCCATAACTTACCATATTAATCAAATCAACCCTTACTATTTCAAAATAAGAAATAGAGGAAATTCAATTTCATTTATAAAAAGTTGGGGTCTTACAACCTCCCTTCCTTATTAAATTTTGTCCTCGAAATTGACGTACGTACCTGATGTTTCGAAAAGGTGAGGATACCTCGCTTTTATTTTCGTTTCCAACTCCCAAGTCATTTCCTCAATAGCATGGTTCCTCTACAAAACCTTAACTCGTGATATAACCTTGGTGCGTAGGACATGCTCCTTCCTATCTAAGATCTTGACAGGTACCTCCTCGTACGTTAAGTCTTCGGCTATCTCGTCTAGTTCTAACTTAATAATGTAGTTTGGGTCTTTGACATATTTACGAAGCACAAATATGTGAAAAAAATTATGAACACGAGACATGCTTGGAGGTAACGCGAGTCTATAGGCCACATTTCCTACTCGGTCAAGAATTTGAAATGAACCAATAAATCGTAGATAGAGCTTTCCTCTCTTTCCAAATCTTGTAACTCCCTTCCATGAAGCAACTCGCAACAATACATGATCCCCAATACTAAATTCTATGTCCTTTCGATGAAGATCCGCATAACTCTTTTGTCGATCCTGTGCCGTTTGTATGCGTTGTCGAACCATTTGGATCTTTTCTGTAGTCATACGTACCAACTCTGGTCCCAACAATGTTGCTTCACCCACCTCATCCCAACATACTGGATAGCGACACTTTCGTCCATACAATGCTTCGAATGGAGCCACTCCTATACTTGCCTGATAACTGTTGTTGTAAGAGAATTCTACTAATGGTAAATACTTATCCCAACTCCCTTTGAAGTCTAGGACACAGAGTCTTAATAGATCTTCAAGAGTTTGAATAGTCCCCTCTGATTGTCTGTCCGTTTGAGGATGGTCTGCATAACTGAATCGTAAATTCATGCCCACAGCTTTCTGTAAGCTAACCCAAAATCGTGAAGTGAATCTTGGGTCACGATCTGAAACTATAGATACTGGCATGCCATGCAATCTCACAATCTCATTTACGTACATACGAGCAAGACGTTCAAGGGAACAAGTCTCCCGTATCGGCAAGAAATGAGCAGACTTAGTTAACCTATCAACAATAACCCAAATCGCATCTATGCCTTGAGAAATATTGGGAAGATGCGATACATCGTCCTGCGATCCATCATGTACAATAGTAGTCCTTCGAACTGGATTGGGTACCTCGAAACTCGATCTTGGATCTCATTCATTGCCTTGTTAAGTGTAGAGTATGTCTCTCCAATCTTCGCCTTCTTTGCACGACTATCATCTTCTGCACGATCAGCTCGATGTGATTCTCTTACCCATCATTCCTCTGCTATTTTCAGTCTTTCGGAGGTTTCCTTTAGTTCATTCTTCAGCTTCTCTATCTCCTCGGTCTTATCTTCGGTTTGACCCTTCTCATGGACCAAATCCCATTCTACATTTCCCAGTCGTGAGTGAAGAGTCGAAATCTCCCTCTCCTTCTGCTCGAGAGTAGACTGTTGAACAGTCGCTCGCTCAGTCAAATCCTGAACCTCGTCTTATAATTCTACTTTACGGTCGTATAACGTGTTATACATCTCAGCATCAACGGTGTGCCGTGGTAACTCATTTTCTTCTTCTTCATCAAATTCCTCCTCAGGATCAGTCTCAGGTTCATGCTCCTAACCAACAACGGTGATCAGTGGAGATGACTCCCTCTGTACCAACTGTTCGTTAACGACATGAATGTCTCAAGGCTTCTCCTTTGTCGGTACTGTAGGTATTCGGGGTTCCTCCTCCCCTGGTCGACTAGTTCCTCCAACGTCAGACATCCTGACAATAAAATTTCAAGTTTTAGTTACTAAGTCGTACTAGTGAGCACATAATTAAACACATAAGCACATAAAGTCTTTTATTATCTTCAATGAATTACAAAAATTCATTTCTTAGAACTCGATAAGAGTTTTCCATTACTATCTTCTTCTATAAGGCTACTACCTAAGGTTGTTCCCCCACCTAAGGTTCATAACCTACAGTTCTGATACCAACTTGTGACACCCCCAAATTCGGGAACTTCGATTCCACGGGATTTGGTGTTCACTGTACAAATATCATCTATCTATCTACCCATAATAAATGCAAACCATGTAATAGATAGAAATAAAAATCTTTCCCTTATAGGGTTATAACATCTGAATCATTAACATAATCCCAGGTTGAACTAACCTTAAACATCTGTACGGAAATATAAACAATAAGTCTTAAACAACATCATTAACTCAAGTCTAACATAAATACATCATTAATAAAATAACAAGTCTTCAACACTTGCTAACTTTGCTCTTGCCTTTACTAGTGGAAGGTTCGTCGGTTCTTTCGTTCTTAACTGCAATATTATTATAACGCAAGAGTGAGCATGATTGGCCACAAGTATAAAAATGAAATAATAATATAATAACATGCAAGTGAATCAAAGATATCTGGAATAAAAGCTCAACTTTTGAATCAAGAATGAATAACAAGAATCAAAAGATTTCTGAGGGTCATAAGACCTTGAATTATGTCCTAGGTTATCAAGGGTTATACTTGAAACATTTAACAGTCATAAGACTATGGACCTTTCTTCTCGTACTTAGGGGGATCAACCCTTAGTACCATACTGTGCACAATATCTTAATGCAAACGCATAAGTAAATCCCTTTGCAGGGTTGTTCATCCCAGTTTGACATTCGAGTCCGCACCAAAGGAAGTTTGGTTTGGATAATTCAATAAGGGTTCTGAAATTTAGAACGTTCATCAACTAAGGACCAGTTGAATCAATAAAGTTCACTAGTCTAATAAGGTTCAACAATAATGATATTCAATTTGAATAATAATCTCAAAAAGTATACAATAGGACAATTATTGTATAACTGAATCATGATTTGAAAAAAAATAATATAACATTTGAACTTGAATAATAGTAATGATAATTTACTCGAGGTAAATAATAATCTTGAACAATAATGACAAGTAGGGTTAGAAAACTTGCCTCGTGCGTAGGCTAAACGATTACTACTTCCATTCACCACAAATCCTACACATATACCATATGTATTCACGACATTCATTAGTTACATTTTCACTTAATTATTTAATATAAACTCCACTTTATTTAACAAATCATTACCCTTCTAATTTAATTACTTAATTAAATTAGAATATTGTCATTCTCTTACTATTATTACACTCGAATAAATTATTTCATAATAATTTCCATCGAATATTTATTTTATTCCATAAATATCTCAATTAAAATATTTACTTTATTTTATAAATATTTTAATAATAATTTTCATCGAAAATTTATTTTATTTCACAAAAATCTCAATTAAAATATTTACTTTAATTTATAATTATTTTAATAATAATTTTCATCAAATATTTATTTTTTATTTATTTTTATTTTATTTATTTATTTATTTATTTTGACCGCCGGGGCGGGGTAATTTAGTTTGGTAACGCCCGCCGGGGGCGGGGTTACCCAGGCTCATTTTCTGTAGTTTCTGCAGTTCTGCAGTTCGCGAACATAACAAGGCCAAATTAGGTCAAAAATCAATCACACGTAAAATTATACATGAATATGGCCATAACTTCCAATTAATAATTTTATACGAATTTAGACTTACCCAATCATTGTAATACATATATAATCATTACTTAACCCATCTAACATGATTTTTAACAAGTTACAACACATAATTTGCAAAATTAACACATTTACTTTCACTATTCTTGATGTTCTTGAAGGTTTTGAAAATAAAACATGAAAATTGTCACTACGGATTCGTTATAACACCGAATCCGTTCATTTAAACTTTGGTCTCTTCGTATCAATATGCATAATAATATACGAGTGTAAAATTTAGGGATAACATACGATCAATACATAAAATATCACGTATAAGGCCATAAGGCCAAAACCCATACTCTGTAAATTTTTGAAATAGCAATTCATAGTATTATGAAACTGATGACATGGTAATTCACATAATATATATATATATATATATATATATATATATATATATATATATATATATATATATATATATAAAATCAAATACAATTTGATACATCTTAACCCATATAAACTCATAATCAAACCCTTTCTCAATTACAGAGATTTTACAAAATGTATGAAAGCCATTTTTATAAAAACTAATGACGTGAAATTTAGAATTTGGGAAGAGGAGATTACCCTGAGAATAAGTATAGATTAGTAGGGAATAATTTCTTCTCAACTCTTCTTCAATCAAAATTCTTTCTCAACACTTCTCAATCTCTCTCTGAAACTCTCTTTGTTTCTACTTTTCTAGACTTAGGAAAAATGAAGAAAGAAAAGAAGACGTATGATATAATAAGAGAACTGACGCACTGAGTGGTCAGTTAACCCAATAATAGGCAACTGCTCCAACTCCCCATAGGGTCTTGTTTGGCTAGCAAAATAGATTTAAAAACCATTTAATTTAATAAAGCTTTATCATATAGTTTAATTAATGTCACACTCCTTCAAAAAATAAATTAATATCTTATTTAATTTATTTTAAATAAAATATAATAGTTTCTCATAATTTCACATAGTCACATTATTAATTTTCTCATTAATAAATAATGTCAAATTATTAACTCTCTAATTAATAATTAAATTAATTAAATAACGTCATGCTTAATTAAATATTTCATTTAATTCGATAAGCTCACATAATTACATATTTAAATAATAATTATTCTATACATTAATTTAATAAATGTAACACATAATTAAATTAATCTACCACAATTGCATCAAATAATTATTTAATCCAATAATTAAATCATCGAAAAATATTTATTTAATTCAATAAATATTAAAATTAATTTACAAAAATCTCGTTCGTCACACTGGACATATGCAATATAACACAATGCTTAACTAAATGATTTTTTTAACTTTTTTTTTAATATATGGTAAACATAACATGATTGCAAACCAAATAAAATTATTTACAATCCTAAGCTACTATGCAACTACATGACTACATGAATGCAAACATTTAATAATCCTAAAATTAAACATGAAATAGCATATGCAATCCTAAGCTACTATGCAACTATACAAACATGAAAATGCAAACATGAAAATTAACTAAATCCCCTAAACTTGAAAATTACAATGTCCTCATTGTATAGATAAAGCAATGAATGTTTGAGGACTTCCCTGTAATCGCCTAAGCTTGGGGTAGTGGTGGTTGTTCTTCATCGAAATCACTAGGTGGGAACCTTGGCATTGGGGCTGGCTGCTGGTATGGGAATTGCACATTGAGATTGAAGCTTTGGAGCGTCGCGTTCAATGAGGTGAAAGATAGATTCATGAATTCAAACATATGATCCTGCCTCGTTGTGAGTCTACACATCTCTCTTCGTGCTACCTTGCTGTGCTCATCCAATTGGCATTGAAGGTTGAGGAACTGAGGACTAGATATGGCTTCGAGCTGTGGTGTCGCCTCTGTTCCTTGCTCTCCCATTATCGCATCCCCTCTAAAACTCATCGTCATCCAAGGTGTCCTCAGCATCAGCCTCATCTTCAGAGGCTGATGGAAATACAAAGCCGACTCCCCTAGGATGTGACTCGCCTCCGGGCCACACTACATATTGTGCAATCATTCTAGAATCTAGTGTCTGAAGCGATAACTGGGCGGTCTAATTAGCGAACCATCTAACTCCTGCTTTCCTACACAACCCACGAATTAGTGATGGGTGTGGCAAGCCGCCCGGGAAATGTCCTCGTAAGCATCGTCGAATTGAAAAACTAATTATAGCCCTTATGTCGATGATGAAATCTTGCACCATTGCATATAAAAAGTAATGCCTTTTCTTTGGTCACATCGGACGTGTATGCGGATGGAAACATCTTGGCACACAGGAATGCGTACCATATCTTCCCATATCTGCTGAGATCATTATTGTGAAAAATAGTGCCTCCTTTTCGACCTTTGATCCATGTGGTACCCGACTTTGTCAATTCCTTCAGAATAACCTCAACATCACGATCATTGTCACATAAATGAGCGTACTGGCAATGTCTAGGCACTCGTAACTGATAGTATGTGTTAATGGCATTGGCACTGAAAGGAACTAACCTACCCCGTACAAAAGCGTTGAAAGGGGTCTTATCTTCGGCGTTAGGGTAGAAATCTTTGACCACACTCACAACTGCGACCTCGGGCTCTTCCGTGAATTTATTACAATCCTTCTGATATATTTATTGCATCATTTCACCATCGACATGGTCCGGTGACAACCCCTGCCCCGGTGTGAGTTCTTTTGTCACCATGTAGTCGTAACGGTCGATGGCGGCGCCAGTTATGAATTTTCACTGGTCAAAGGTTCGTGTTGGTGGTGTGGTCCTGAAACTCTCTCCACGTTACCTCTTTGATGTCGGTTTAGATGCCATTGAATTGGAGTTGCTAAGTTTCGCAAAATTTTCCCCCAAATTTCTCTTAAGCAATCTGACGAACACTTAGCGTGAAGTCCATGCAATCCCCCAAAACTTAGTAAGTTTACTTCTAATATGGTGATAGATGTGGAGATAATTGCAAGAACAAAACACTCACTCTCAATTGCTATGTAAATTTGCCCAATAATAACCCTACTCCTTGACTCTCTAACTTGGTTGGAATGTATGTGGTTGGCTTGGGTTGTGAGAGGAAGATTTTATTGAGATGATATAAGGTACAAAGTTATGGGGTGAAGTAATGGGCAAGTATGTTAATGTAGTGGAGTGATGGAGATTTAGTTGCCACAACATGGGTGGAAAGTGGATTGAAGATGTATGGGAGTGGGGTTTCAATTGGGGAAGAAGTAGAAGTAGTGTAAATGTGATGTAAATGCCAAATTTTTTTGGTTCATATTCCGGACCCCCGCCCCGGCGGGGGGTAATACGCCTAAAAGGCCCTCCCCAACGGGCATACGTTCTGTTAATGCAATTAGGACCCCCGCCCCGGTGGGGGTGTTATGCTTATAGGGGCTCGCCCTGGTAGGGGTGTCGTCTGCTAAAGTACCCTATTTTGTTCATGCCCCGGCGGGGTGTGGTCTGCTAAAGTTCCATATTTTGTTCATTCCTTCCATCCAATTCCACTTCATGATATTACCTGAAATACCATTAAACATAATTGTGAGTAGATTTTGAGCAATTTTAAGCATGGTGGTAAGATTATCAAGAACAATACAACTTATATATTTATTTAATGAACTTATTATATCCTAATTATTCTAAACTTATAATCTAACTAGCATGGATAGAAATACGAAGAATAATAATACGATTGGGTTGCCTCCCAATTAGCGCTTGATTTTAAGTCGTTCAGCCTGACTACTCCCTGCTTATGGTACGTCGGCTAGTGTGATTGTGATGATATCCGAGTTGGATTCGCCACTCCAATAATGCTATAGCCTTTGACCATTGACCTTGAATGTTTCCAATGGATTCCTGCTGTAGAGTTCAACGACGCCATGTGGGAAAATTCTTTTGATGGTATATGGACCCGACCACCTTGATTTTAGCTTCCATGGGAACAACCTCAACCTTGAGTTGAATAATAGTACTGATTGCCCTAGTTCGAACGTTCTTTGCATGATTTTTTGGTCGTGCCATTTCTTGACCTTTTCTTTGTATAACTTAGAGTTCTCGTAAGCTTGAAGTCGAAATTCGTCAAGCTCATTTAATTGAAGTAGTCTCTTTTCACCCACAGCTGCTTGATCGAAGTTAAGTTTCTAGATTGGCTAGTAGGCTTTATGTTGTAATTCCATAGGTAGGTGACATGCTCTCCCGTAGACCAACTGGTATGGTGACATACCAATCGGTGTTTTGTACACAGTTCGGTAGGCCCATAGTACATCGTCCAATCTGAGAGACCAGTCCTTTCTATTTGGGTTTACCACCTTTTCTAAGATTCTCTTCACCTCCCTATTTGAGACCTCAGCTTGCCCACTTGTTTGGGGATGATATGCCATCGCCACCTTATGGTTGACCCCATATTTTGCCAAGAGAGCTGTAAATAATCTGTTGTAGAAGTGAGTACCTTCATCACTTATAATAGCTCTTGGTGTGCCAAATCTTGTAAAAATATTCTTGTGCAAGAATTTAAGAACCACTTTGGCATCGTTAGTTGGGAGTGCTACGGCTTCAACCCCTTTCGATACATAGTCAACTGCAAGAAAGATGTACTGATTATTGAAGGAGGAACGAAATGGCCCCATAAAATCCATGCCCCATACATCAAAAATATTAACTTCTAAGATTGTTTGTAGTGACATCTCATTCCTTTTCATTATATTACCCACCCTTTGACATCTATCATAACTTTTAACAAACTGGTGGGCATCCTTAAATAATGTAGGCCAATAAAATCTGGCTTGAATCACTTTTGCCGCTGTTCTCTCAGTACCATAATGTCCCTTATATGCAGATGAGTGACATTCGTGCAATATGTTCTTGACTTCGCTGTAGGGTACGCACCTTCTAATCATCTTGTCGGCGCATTGTTTAAATAGGTATGACTCATCCCACATGTACCACTTGACATCATGTAGGAATTTCTTTTTTTGCTGTCGTGTAAGGACTGGAGGAAGGATGTTGCTCACTAGATAGTTAGCAAAATTCGCGTACCATAGAAATTTCGTATTGATCCCAATTAAATAGTTGCTCATCCAGAAATGACTCATTAATTACACATCTGTCCTCTTCCTTTTTCCCTTAATTTTCCAGCCTCGATAAATGACCTGCTACTTGATTCTCCGTACCTTTTCTGTCTTTTATTTCCAAATAAAATTCTTGTAGGACAAGTATCCACCTGAGTGATCTTTCTTCAAGATTAGGTATCAAATGGCCGAGTGATCTGTATAAACTACTACCTTTGTCCCGATCAAATATGCCCAAAATTTATTGAATGCATATACTACTGCAAGTAATACATTTTTCGTAATTGTGTAATTCATTTGGGTCTCCGTAAGTGTCTTACTTTCATAGTATATGGCATGGAATACCTTCTCTCGGCGTTGACCCAAGACAGGTCCAATCGCATATTCGCTTCCATCACACATTAACTCGAAAGGCATATTCCAATCTGGTGCGACGATAACTAGAGCTGTAGTCAATTTCTTCTTTAATAGCTCGAATGCCAACTTATAATCCTCGTCAAACTTAAAAACTAAATCCTTCTCAAAAAGACTGCACAATGGTTATGCAATTTTAGAGAAGTCTTTTATAAATCTCCTTTAGAACCCGGTAAGTCCCAAAAAGCTTCAGATTCCCTTAACAGAATTTGGCGGTGGAAGCTTTTCAATCAGTTCCAGCTTTGCTTTATCAACCTATAATCCTTTTTGTCGAGACCTTGCACCCCAAAATTATTCGTTCTTCAACCATGAAATGGCACTTTTCCTAGTTAAGTACCAAATTTGTTTATGTGCATCTCTGTAACACCATCACCAAATTTTCTAGACAACCATCAAAATTATCCCCATAGACAGAAAAGTCGTCCATGAAGACTTCCATATTTTTCTCCACTATGTCCGAGAAGATGGCCATCATACGCCGTTAGAAGGTAGCGGGTGCATTACACAAGCCGAAGGACATTCTCCTGAATGCGAATATGCCGTATGGGCATGTGAAAGTAGTTTTCTCTTGATCTTCAAGAGCAATGACTATCTGATTATATCCCGAATACCCATCCAATATGCAGTAGTACTCGTGTCCCGCTAATCTGTCCGACATCTGATCGATAAAAGGCATAGGAAAGTGGTCTTTGCGGGTCTCCTTATTCACCTTCCTGTAGCCCATGCAAACCCTCCAACCATCACTGTCCTTGTCAGAATTAGTTCATTGTCATCATTTTATACCATGGTCATTCCTCCCTTTTTTAGTACACATTGAACCGGACTGACCCACTTACTATCTGAAATTGGGTAGATGATTCCTGCATCCAACCATTTTAGGATTTCTTTCTTCACTACTTCTTTCATGATTGGGTTGAGCCGTCTTTGTTGCTCCACTATCGGCTTTGCATCCTCTTCCAGCAGAATTTTGTCAATGCAAAAGGATGGGCTGATTCCTTTGATATCTGCAATTGTCCATCCTATAGCCGATTTGTGTTCTTTAAGCACTCTCAGCAACTTATTTTCTTGCAATTCGTTAAGTGCAGCAGAAATAATAACATGTAAAGAATTAGAATTACTTAAATATGCATACCTGAGGTGTTTAGGGAGTGGCTTAAGCTCAAGAGTAGGTGGTTCCTCCAATGAAGGTTTCATCCTTGCCATAGCTTTTTCCTCTGTGTGTAATAGTTCAAAGGGTACTTTGAATCTGCTGACTCGTGCCAAGGAATCCAGCATTTGCAAGTAATCCACAAATTTCAAATCATCTAAATCTTCATCTCCCAATAATGTCGTTTCCAATGGATCATAACCAAACTTTTAACCATGTCTTCGCTGATTATCTGATCAATGACATCCATCCTGAAACACTCCTCTTCATCCGTGGGGAATTTCATGGCCTTGAAAACATTGAACTTTACTTTCTGATCTTGGACCCTCATAGTTTGTTCACCTTTTTGCACATCAATAAAAGTCCTTCCCGTAGCCAAGAACGGTTTCCCTAGGATGATTGGGATGTTCTTATCTTCCTCAAAATCCAGAATTATGAAATCCACGGGAAATATGAATTTGTCTACCTTGACCAAAATGTCCTCCACAACGCCTCTTGGGTACGTAACTGTCCTATCCGCCAACTGCAACGAAATGTTCGCAGGCATTGGAGCTGGTAAACCCAATTCTGTATAAACTAATAATGGCAAAAGGTTCACACTTGCCCCCAAATCACATAAACACTTGTTGAATGCCATGTTCCCAATCGTGCACGGAATGGTAAAACTCCTCGGATCTTTCAACTTTTGTGGCAACTTTCACTGTAAAACTGCAATACACTCCTCGATTAATGCCACCGTTTCAAAATCTTCTAATTTCTTTTTCCTGGACAAAATTCCTTTCATGGATTTAGCATAACTCGGCATCTGCTCAATGGCTTTAGCAAACATGATATTAATCTGAAGTTTCTTAAAAACTCCTAAAAATTTTGCGAATTGCTTGTCCAATTTCTGTTTTTGAATTCTTTGCTGAAAAGGTGGGGGAGGATAAACAACCGGTTCGTTAACTGTCATGGTCTTTTCCACTTGCTTTTCATCCCCTTGTTTGTCCTCAACCACTTTAGTATCACTTTCTTTATCATGTTCTTTTGCAGCTAAATTTTTTGTTTTCTGACCCTCAAGCTGTTTTCCACTTCTCAGCATAATTGCCCAACATTGCTCGTGATTACCTTTCAGATTTTTCTCTGTATCACTTGGTAATGTTCCTTGAGGCCTGTTATTAAATGCAAAAGCTATATGTCCCATCTAATTTTCTAAATTCTTGATGGCTATTTCTGACGATTTCATGGCGATTGCTTGGTTTTTCATGGCTGCCTCATTGCTTGTTATATACTTTGATAACAACTCCTCTAAATCTGATTTCCTCTCTTGATGTTGAGCTAGTTGTTGTTGTTGATTCTGAAATCCTGGGGGATTAGATGGTCGTGGAGCTTGTTGATGTTGATTATTACGCCACGAAAAATTAGGATGATTCCTATTCCCCGGATTATATGTATTCTGGTACATATTACGTGGAATTCTGTTGTAGCTACCCACAAATTGCACTGACGCTGGGTTGATTGCACATTAATCTATAGGATGTTCACCCACGCACAATTCAAAAATAACTGCAACTTGCTGTGTCTGTGCCCCTGACAAAGCATCTAACTTCATAGAGAACGCTAAACTCTGCGCTGCTATTGCCGTCACTCCAGCTGCCTTAGGTTGTGTCATTTTTGCCATGGGCCACTGATAATTGTTAGCTGCCATTGTCTCTATCAATTCATACGCCTCCTCATAATTCTTTGCCATAAAAGCTCCATTCGAAGCGACATCAATAATGGTCCTGAGATTCCCATGTAATCCATTGTAAAATGTGTTCATCTACAACCACTTTGGCAATCCGTGATGTGGGCATTTTCTGAGCAACTCTTTATATCTCTCCCATGCCTCGTACAATGATTCCCCATGTTGCTGCTCAAACATAGTAATCTCGTTTCTTATCTTTGCAGTCTTCGCTGGCGGGAAGAATTTCACAAGAATTTTTTGAGCGAGGTCATCCCAAGTAGTTATTGATCCCGATGGTAATGAGTGTAACCAACTCTTCGCCTTGTCCCGCAGTGTGAACGGAAACAATCGAAGTCTGACTGCGTCATCCGACACCCCATTGTATTTGAAAGTATCGCATATCTCCAAAAAGCTGATCAAATGTTCATTTGGATTATCATTTGCAAGTCCTCCAAACTAAACCGAGTTTTGGATCATCTGAATAGTCTCAGGCTTAATCTCAAATGTGTTTGCAGCTATAGCAGGCCCGGTGATACTCGACTGCAGCTCAGTCACTTTGGGTGTAGCAAAGTCCCTCAACGCTTTCTGGTCTTCGGCAGCCATTGCTTCTTCTTTTTCAGAGCTTTCAAAGTCTTCCCTCGTCTCCTTGATCCACTTACTTAGCCTTTGAAAGTGTCTCTCAATGTCGTCCTCAAAAGGAAGCAAGTCTAGATTTTTGGACCGAGTTTGCATAAACCAACTTCAAAAACCTAAAATAAGAACGAACAATACAAAAAGACAAATGTTTAAGTAAAACTGGACTAATTAAACTGATATTGTGAGATTATTAAAATCTATACTGATAATCCCTGGCAACGGCGCCAAAAACTTGTTGGTTAATTTTTAATTACGCACAATAAGCAAGTATACGTGGTCAACAAGTAAGATAATAGTAAGTAGAGTATCGTTCCCACGGGGAAATTAGTAAGAATTTAACCCTCACATTTACTAGCTTCCTATTAATCCTAATTTTATTAAACTATTCAATTTAATTATTAAAATTATAAAAAACTAATATTGTTAGAAATACTAAGATCACAAAACAATCACAACTCTTAAAAACTAAAATTTCAATAAGTATTGGAGAACTAGGCTTACAACTTCACCCTAAGCTTCACTCTGATTATTATCCTTTATTCAAATTTAATTCATTATCACAGTTTATTAATCAAGAACACAAAAGTAGAATTAGCCACCTCTCGATGCACTAACACCGTATTAACTCAAATCCATAATTTAGATAGAAATAAATTAAACACCTTAACAAACTAACTCACTATATCTCTATGTGAATTACAATCAAAGAAGTTTAAGATCAAGTTCTCTATCCGATTATATGCGATATTAAGCATATATCTACCTAACATACATCAAGATTCCATTCATTCATAGAATTCGAGAACACATGCTATATTAACTAAGTCTAGACTCGTACTTCCTCTCTCAAATCCATACAAGTCCACAAAGAATTGTTGATTAGTCAATTCATAAATTCAAGCATAAATTAATATAGATAAACTGAGGAATAGCTTATTAAACTAAAAATCAAAGATTACACAATCATCGTTCCACTTAAAGATCCATTATAAGCCTAAAAAGTAATTTATTTCATCATCAATGAATTAAAAACTGAATTAATTAAAGAAAACATCCTTCTAATTACAAATATAAAACTAGAAAAGAAGAATAAATTCAGAACACCCTCCTCATTAGCCTTAATCTGTAAAAGTTTTGAAAATCCTTCAAAATCTTCTCTCCAATGCTTTTGTTGTAAAATTTGTCTTCAATCAATGTTAATTGCCTTGTGTTGTATCTTTTTCTTGTTGTTTGATGTTAAATATATCTCTAAGACATGCATTCTGATTGCAATTTCACGCCATTATGAGTCCTAAGGCATACCAAACACTTAATCTCTTAAGTTTGCAGCAATAGAAACCAATTAGACAACTGCTTTGCCCGTACCCCCCGCACCGGCGTGGGTATTACTTTGAAAATAGCCCGCCCCGGCGAGCATGTACACTGACTTCTGACTTTGGACCCCCCCGCCCCGGCGGGGGTGTTAAGCTTAAAAATGCCCGCCCCGGTGGGCATCAGTCCTATAATTAAACTTGTTTTTCTCCTTTGCTTGCCACAATGCACCTTAAATCCATCCTTTTTGATCAATTGCAACACCACCAAATCTACACACAAAAATACACTAATCAAGTAAAAACAAACATAAAAATAAGGAATTAACACCAATTAAGCTCGAATTATGATCTGATTCGTGGGGTATAAAACCCATTTATCACATGCAGGGGAGAATGGAGATTAAGTTCTTAGAACTTAAGCAAGGGGACATGACAGTTCCCCAATATGCGACCAAGTTCAATGAATTGACAAGATTTGCACCACATCAAGTGGACACTGAGGAGAGGAAGGCTCGTAGGTTTGAGAAGGGACTGAAACCCTGACTCTATAGTAGGATTTTTGTGTTCTAGAGTTCTTCATATGGAACTATTCTGGAGAAAGCAATTATTACTGAGGGTGGTAGTGAGGCTTTGAACCAATACCACAAAGAGAGAAAGAATATAAGCAAAGGAGAGGGAGTGTCCAAGGCGGAGGGAGCTAGTGGTAGTCGAAGTATGCCTAAGAGGAAAAGATTTAACTCTAGGAATACTGGAGTAAAATAAGGGGATCCTAAGCGTAGGATCGAAGCATGCATGACATGCAGAAAGGTTCATCTAGGAGTCTGCCTTAAAAGGAAGTTGGTTTGTTATAACTGTGGGCAGGAGGGTCATATATCACCCAATTGTCCTAATCCTAAGAAGAACCAAGGCTATTTTGTTTGTGGATCGATGGACCACATGGCAAGAAATTGCCTAAAGAAGGGGTTGGAGGGTAGCAAGAGTGCTAGTAGTGGAAAGCTAGCCATTATTAGACCAACACCATCGGGTAGACCCACGACCCGTACTATTAATATGACTATCCAAGATACGGTTGCATCAACGAATGTAGTAGCAGGTATCATTCCAGCCAATAAAATAAATGCTTATGTGCTGTTTGATTCGGGTGCTACTTGTTCTTTTATAGTATGTGAATTTGCTAAGCGATTAGGTTTTTTCCTAGAAAGACCCTTAGACGTTAAGGTAGCGAATGAAGAGATATTTCCCATTGAACAAATTCTAAGAAATTATCCCGTAGATATTAGAGGTAACAAATTATCGGTAGATCTTATACCGATAAAATTGAGAGAATTTGATATAATTCTTGGTATGGATTGGTTAATTAACCATAGAACTATAATAGATTGTCAACGAAAAAGTGTGAACCTTCAGATTTCTAAGAAACCCAAGGTAGTGTTCTACGGTAGTAAATCACTAGGACGTTCTTGTTGTCTAACTATGACACAAGCTAGGAAGATGTTGAGGAAGGGGTGTATAGGATACATGTGCCATGTTGTGGATACCCAGAGAGTGGAAGCATCATTAGAACAGATACCTA
Source organism: Panax notoginseng (assembly GCA_016801055.1). Classification (NCBI taxonomy): domain Eukaryota; kingdom Viridiplantae; phylum Streptophyta; class Magnoliopsida; order Apiales; family Araliaceae; genus Panax; species Panax notoginseng. The sequence goes on along the minus strand of CM029012.1, from coordinate 21,078,090 downwards.
TAGTACAAGAGTTCGCGGATGTATTTCTAGATGAGTTACCAGGTCTTCCGCCGGATAGGGAGGTCAGATTTGTGATTGATGTGTTACTAGGTATGACACTAGTTTCTAGGGCACCATATAGGATGGCACCGATAGAAATAAAGGAGTTAATGGTTCAATTACAAGAACAATTAGACAGGAAGTACATTCAACCAAGTGTGTCTCCGTGGGGAGCACCGATATTGTTTGTAAAGAAGAAGGATGGATCGTTATGACTTTGTATCAATTATCGTGAGTTGAACAAGTTAACGGTTAAGAATAAATACCCATTGCTCAGGATCGATGATCTATTTGATTAGTTGAAAGGGGCAAAGTATTTTTCTAAGATAGATTTACGTACGGGGTACCACCTGTTGAAAGTAAGGATGGAGGATATACCTAAGATAACATTCAGAACTCGTTATGGTAATTACGAATTTCTGATTATGTCGTTTAGGTTGACTAATGCGCCAGCCGCATTTATGGATATGATGAACAGAGTGTTCAAACAATATTTGGACAAGCTTGTCGTAGTGTTCATTGGTGATATTCTAGTCTATTCTAAGATGCCAGAAGATCATGCTGAACATTTGAGGATAGTGTTGGAAACACTACGGAGGGAGAAGTTGTATGCAAAATTCACTAAGTGTGAATTTTTGTGACAACCCCAAAATAGGTCCATTCCATCCAACCTATTCTGAGTCGCCAAATACATGGTACAGAAAACAACTACAACTTTATTACAACAATTGTCGTGCAAAATACAACAACACATATGCTATGAGTTTGGATACAAATATATACCAAATGTGACTCATGTCCCAACCGTGGACAGCACCTCACAATGACACCTTACATAAAGGTATAGTCAAAAACTATTTTAAAAATTAGAATCTTTGGGAGATGCTCAAGGAAACCTTTGTACATGGGAGGCCATGCTTCTAGGTTATGATAGATATCATATGGCCACAGAATTATCCTTGGTTGACCCAATAGACCCCAAAGAAAAATGAAAAGATTACTATCATATTCTTCCCAATGGTGAGTCTTCTCTTGACTTATCATTATCTCCACTGTCTCTAATTGAGAATTATACTTCAAACAAACACCAAGATTATATAGGTAGTGCTCGTAAATATACTCAGCAAGTGGATGAGCACAATCCTGTCTTATGATGACACGAGGTTGAATGTCATTAGACATCTTCTATGATAGTGACAAAACACCCTTCCAACGTTGGGTTCGCTTCACCCTAGATGATTCACCAAATATAACTCCTAAATGATGACCACCATTCTAGTCCCCTATTACCCTCGCTCGACCCAGCTACACTCTTATTACCTGAAAGGAATTGTGAACAGAAGGGTGAGCACAACTAGCCCAGTAAAAAATATCATGACTAAAGATAAATAAATTATCAATAGTCTTCATTAGTAATAAATCAGAGATTTAGAACATATGGTAGATGATAAAAATTTTCAACCATAGTTGCAGCGGAACGAGCAATCCATTAGAAGAGTCAAATAGACCATAAAGTCTATTATCTTCTCCATGTTAAAAATCCACCAACAATATTTTATCCCTGTAACATCACTCAACAGTTCCTTTACACAATCATATGAATAACTCATAATCATAATTGTGATTCTAAATTTTTCTTCACACCCAAGACGAAGAATATTTTCATCACCTGTCTTTACCTGAAACATCAAAGATTATGGTTATACCAAATCACATTTCCTGTTCATTATCATACTAATAGATCCATCTTTGCACTACGGACAAAGATATTCAACAACAGTTCATCTTTGCACTACAGGCCAAAGATATTCATCAACAGACCATCTTTGCACTACAGGCCAAAGATATTCAACAACAGTTCATCTTTGCACTACAGGCCAAAGATATTAACATCTCAAAGAAATATATAATCATTTCAAAATTTATATAAACAATAATTATAACCATGTTAATTAATTCATCTTTACACTTAAGCTAAAGATATTCAATTATAAATTCAATGGTCATGATCATAACAGTTAACAATTCATCTTTGCACTACAGGTCAAAGATATTCCTCAGTCATGATCATACCAATAATTTACCCATCTTTACACTCAAGTGAAAGAGAAATTCAACATCAGGGTTATAAAAATGTTATATATGATAATAAAAACAATATGATCAAAATATAGATTTAATTTCAAAAGTAATATTCATAAATCAACTATAATTTGGTCAGAAAAAGAAACAAATTTTGTCGTGAATAGTAACTCGTGAATAGTAATCCCGACACAAAACGGTAGAAATTCCACAATAAAATTCATACCAATATTTTGGTATAATGATATTGAAAGAATAACATTCCTTAAATTTATAAACAATTTATCTTAATTGTTTACACTTTACTAAATAATGCATTTAATCATTCTAAAATGCCAAACTCATAAGATTTCATCACCAATAACCAAAACCCTCATCAAAAATCTGCATATACCTCATATAGGATTCTTAAGCTATAAAATCCTATTTTCTAATTTTCTTACTTTACATAACATATTTAATTCATTTACTCATAACTAGTCCGTTTTCATGAAAAATACCAAATCATTGTAAACAATTTTTCTTTTCTAGGATTTAGCAGAATATAGTCTCATATTGAACATATATTTTTTCCGAAATTTTTAAAACTCATGTACTATTTTTCATATGGCCAAAACCGCCGAATATTTAGACATTTATCATAAATTGTATTTTTATCCAAAAATTCCGAAATTTACATAGTGCACTGATATTATATAGATATACTTCCAATTAAAATTTCATCAATTTTGGAGTTAACCACAAGGAGTTATAAGTGGTTACTTTTAAAATAGTCTTTTCCCGTAAAGTTCATAACTCTTAATCTATACATCCAAAAATCACCATTTTTGGACACAATCAATAAAACTCATCAAAATATCATTTCAAATTTTTCTAGAATTTTCTGAAGGTCGGAAGAAGTACGAACTGAAAAACATAATAACCCTTCAAATCCCTTACTATCCCTTACCTCAAAAGTGCAGTATTTCTGACTAGAATGCAAAGCCAAAGGAAACTTGCACTGAATAGTAACTTTCAAAGTATCTAAATACTCACAAAATATTCTTCATATTATAGAGAGAAAAAGAGAAAAAACTTATGTTTCTGGTGTGATTTTCAATTCTAACTTAGCCCTCTATTTATAGGAAAATGTTAGCACGCCGAAGCAGACTTGACCTGCTACCTGATGGCTTTACCTGCTACTATTCCACCCACTAAAAATCAGCCATCTTCCCTAACAACCAAAAGTGAGACCCACCCATTTCTAGAATTTTCTACCAAAATTATTTATAAACCTAATTTCTAAATCAGTCACCTCTTAAAATTCATAACAAATCATTCGTTCATTTTTAACGGTTCATAATTTGTGAACATATACTCAACTTATATATGTATAACATATCCAAAAATAACAACGATCCAACGGTCAGATTAAATATTATAACTCACACAATAAAGCTGTAAGAACACCGGTTTGATTTTTAATACCTCCAATCCGACAAAATACAGATAACATACCTCAACATTAATTCCTTTATTTATAACCACATAAATAAATCCATCCTTTATATCCACATCAAATAAATATTTCCTTATCATATAAATCAATAATTAATTATTCATAAATAATATTACAGAATCACATTTATGACAACCAGGCCGTTCCCAGGAAATAGGGGGCTTTCCAATAAGGATTTCTCCTTACTAGCGCCCAATTAGATGACCAAACCCCTCCTTAGACAGAACTTTCTAGACATTGCAAATAATGGTATCTAATAATATTATTTAAATAATATGAATTATTGATCTGATAATGGAAAATATTGTGCAACAATAATTATTGAAACAACAATAATATAAAATATCAACGCAGCAATTATTGAATCAATAAAATAAAATATTGAACAGTAACTACTGTAACAATTATTGAGTAGTGCCTTCTTACGTAAGAATTAATAATTGAAAAAAATACTGTGCAATAGCGTGTGCTACTGTGCAACTACGCGTATTACTGTATTTTAACCACCAGGTATTCCAACAGTGTTAACGGTAACAACTACCCCGTTATTTATAAAAACTCAATTTTGTCGTTTTCTTCATCCAATCACTTTTCGTTATGGGGCCCACAAATAGTTGTGCCGTCGTACGAATATTCTTTGACAGAAAGAATATTCCACGACCAAACGAATATTCCCCGACAAAATAAATATTTTATAACCACTTGCTTATTTTGAAAAATATTCATATATCACCCTTAACTTTAACTTTTTATTAATTTAACCATTTACTGAATAGTAACTATAAGAAAAATTGAATACTTTTATTTCATAAAATTTGGGGTCTTACAATCTCCTCTCCTTATGAAATTTCGTCCTCGAAATTTACGTACCTGGTAATTCAAAGAGTTGAGAATACCTTGCTTTCATTTCAGATTCCATCTTCCCTGTCATCATGATTTCTCTATTGATCATCTCTTGTATTTCAGATATCATTCTAGAATACACCTTCAAAATAAGGGTTAATTGAAGAAATTAACATATCACATAATATCCCGATATTATGACTGACTAACAAATAAGCTTAGGTAGGACACACTAGCGAAGAATTTACTCATCTCTCCCCTCCTAGTTATATTTTCCGATCTCCGCCAGAGACTATATCCCTAAGCTCTGATACCAACTGTGACAACCCCAAAATAGGTCCATTCCATCCAACCTATTCTGAGTCGCCAAATACAAGGTACAGAAAACAACAACAACTTTATTACAACAATTATCGTGCAAAATACAACAACACATATGCTGTGAGTTTGGATACAAATATATACCAAATGTGACTCATGTCCCAACCGTGGAAAGCACCTCACAATGACACCTTACATAAAGGTATAGTCAAAAACTATTTTAGAAATTAGAATCTTTGGGAGATTCTCAAGGAAACCTTTGTACATGGGAGGCCATGCTTCTAGGTTATGATAGATATCATATGGCCACAGAATTATCCATGGTTGACCCAATAAACCCCAAAGAAAAACGAGAAGATTACTATCATATTCTTCCCAATGGTGAGTCTTCTCTTGACTTATCATTATCTCCACTGTCTCTAATTGAGAATTATACTTCAAACAAACACCAAGTTTATATAGGTAGTACTCGTAAATATACTTAGCAAGTGGATGAGCACAATCCTATCTTATTATGACACGAGGTTGTATGTCATTAGACATCTTGTATGATAGTGACAAAATACCCTTCCAACGTTGGGTTCTCTTCACCCTAGATAATTCACCAAATATAACTCCTAAATGATGACCACCGTTCTATTCCCCTGTTACACTCGCTCGACCCAGCTACATTCTTATTACCTAAAAGGAATTGTGAACAGAAGGGTGAACACAACTAGCCCAGTAAAGAATATCATGACTAAAGATAAATAAATTATCAATAGTCTTCATTAGTAATAAATCAGAGATTTTGAACATATGGTAGATGATAAAAAATTTCAACCATAGTTGCAGCGGAACGAGCAATCCATTAGAAGAGTCAAATAGACCATAAAGTCAATTATCTTCTCCATGTTAAAAATTCACCAACAATATTTTATCCCTGTAACATCACTCAACAGTTCCTTTCCACAATCATATGAATAACTCATAATCATAATTGTGATTCTAAATTTTTTTTCGCACCCAATACGAATAATATTTTCATCACCTGTCTTTGCCTGAAACATAAAAGATCATGGTTATACCAAATCACAGTTCCTGTTCATAATCATACTAATATATCCATCTTTGTACTACGGCCAAAGATATTCAACAACAGTTCATCTTTGCATTACAGGCCAAAGATATTCATCAACAGACCATCTTTGCACTACAGGCCAAAGATATTCAACAACAGTTCATCTTTGCACTACAGGACAAAGATATTAATATCTTAAAGAAATATATAATCATTTCAGAATTTATATAAACAATAATTATAACCATGTTAATCAATTCATCTTTACACTTAAGCTAAAGATATTCAATTATAAATTCAATGGTCATGATCATACCAGTTAACAATTCAACTTTGCACTACAGGCCAAAGATATTCCTCAATCACGATCATACTAATAATTTATCCATCTTTACACTCAAGTGAAAGAGAAATTCAACATCAGGGTTATAAAAATGTTATATATGATAATAAAAACAATATGATCAAAATATGAATTTAATTTCAAAAGTAATATTCATAAATCAACTATAATTTGGTCAGAAAAAAAAAAATCAATTTTGTCGTGAATAGTAACTCGTGAATAGTAACTCGTGAATAGTAACTCATGAATAGTAACTCATGAATAGTAATCCCGACACAAAAAGGTAAAAATTCCACAATAAAATTTATACCAATATTTCGGTATAATGATATTGAAAGAATAACATTCCTTAAATTTATAAATAATTTATCTTAATTGTTTACACTTTACTAAATAATGCATTTAATTATTCTAAAATACCAAACTCATAAGATTTCATCACCAATAATCAAAACCCTCATAAAAAATCTGCATATACCTCATATAGGATTCTCAAGCCATAAAATCCTATTTTTCAATTTTCTTACTTCACATAACATATTTAATTCATTTACTCATAACTAGTCCGTTTTCATGAAAAATACCAAATTATTGTAAACAATTTTTCTTTTCTGGGATTTAGCAGAATATTGTCTAATATTGAACATATATTTTTCCCGAAATTTTTAAAACTCATTTACTATTTTTCATATGGCCAAAACCGTCGAATATTTAGATATTTATCATAAATTGTACTTTTATCCAAAAATTCCGAAATTCACATAGTACACTGACATTTTATAGATATACTTCCAATAAAAATTTCATCAATTTTGGAGTTAACCACAAGGAGTTATAAGCGGTTACTTTTAAAATAGTCTTTTTCCGTAAAATTCATAACTCTTAATCTATATATCCAAAAATCACCATTTTTGTACACAATCAATAAAACTCATGAAAATAACATTTCAAATTTTTCTAGAATTTTCTGAAGGTCGGAAGAAGTACGAACTAAAAAACATAATAACCCTTAAAATCCCTTAGTATCACTTACCTCAAAAGTGCAGTATTTTTGACTGGAATACAAAGCCGAAGGAAACTTGCACTGAATATCAACTCTCAAAGTATCTAAATACTCACAAAATATGCTTCATAATATAGAGAGAGAAAGAGAGAAAACTTATGTTTCTGGTGTGATTTTCAATTCTAACTTAGCCCTCTATTTATAGGAAAATATTAGCACGCCGAAGCAGACTTGACCTGCTACCTGATAGCTTTACCTGCTACTATTTCACCCACCAAAAATCAGCCATCTTCCCCAACAACCAAAAGTGGGACCCACCCATTTCTAGAATTTTCTACCAAAATTATTTATAAACCTAATTTCCAAATCAGTCACCTCTTAAAATTCATAACAAATCATTCGTTCATTTTTAATGGTTCAAAATTTGTGAACATATACTCAACTTATATATGTATAACATATCCAAAAATAACAACGATCCAACGGTCAGATTAAATATTATAACTCACACAATAAAGCTGTAAGAACACCGGTTTGATTTTTAATACCTCCAATCCGACAAAATACAGATAACATACCTCAACATTAATTCCTTTATTTATAACCACATAAATAAATCCATCCTTTATATCCACATCAAATAAATATTTCCTTATCATATAAATCAATAATTAATTATTCACAAATAATATTACAGAATCACATTTATGACAACCAGGCCGTTCCCAGGAAATAGGGGGCTTTCCAATAAGGATTTCTCCTTACTAGCGCGCAATTAGATGACCAAACTTCTCCTTAGACAGAACTTTCTAGACATTGCCAATAATGCTATCTAATAATATTATTTAAATAATATGAATTATTGATCTGATAATGGAAAATACTGTGCAACAATAATATAAAATATCAACGCAGCAATTATTGAATCAATAAAATAAAATATTGAACAGTAACTACTGTAACAATTATTGAGTAGTGCCTTCTTACGTAAGAATTAATAATTGAAAAAAATACTGTGCAATACCGTGTGCTACTGTGCAACTACGCGTATTACTGTATTTTAACCACCAGGTATTCCAACAGTGTTAACGGTAACAACTACGCCGTTATTTATAAAAACTCAATCCAATCTCTTTCCGTTATGGGGCCCACAAATAGCTGCGCTGTCGTACGAATATTCTCCGACAGAAAGAATATTCCACGACCAAACAAATATTTCCCGACAAAATGAATATTTTATAACCACTTGCTTATTTTGAAAAATATTCATATATCACCCTTAACTTTAACTTTTTATCAATTTAACCATTTACTGAATAGTAACTATAAGAAAAATTGAATACTTTTATTTCATAAAATTCGGGGTCTTACAATTTTGGCTTGAAAGAGTGCAGTTTCTAGGACATATTATTGATAAAGATGGCATTTCTATGGATCCAGCAAAGGTGGAAGTAGTTAATAATTGGGAACAATCAAAAATGCTAACCGAGGTTCGAAGTTTTCTGGGGTTAGCGGGATACTATAGAAGGTTCATCCAGGACTTTTCTAAAATAGCTACTCCGTTAACGAATTTGACGAGGAGGTTAAGTGAGAAGTATAAAAACAGTTTTGAGGAACTAAAAAGGAGGTTAAGTGAGGCACATGTATTATCTTTACCAGGTGATACATGGAATTTTATAGTTTATAGCGATGCTTCGCATAGAGGACTGGGTTACGTGCTCATGCAGCATGGCAAGGTCATTGTGTATGTGTCACGCCAATTAAAGGATTATGAGAAGGTCTATTCTACTCATGACCTAGAATTGGCATCAGTAATCTTTGCATTAAAAATATGGAGACATTATCTATACGGGGAGAAGTGTGAGATATACACGAACTATAAAAGTCTGAAATATATCTTCACACAAAAGGAGTTGAATATGAGGCAAAGACGATGGTTAGAATTGATAAAAGATTACGACTGTGATATCTTATATCATCATGGGATAGCAAACGTAGTGGCCGACGCGTTAGCTAGGAAGTGTAGGGAAAAACTGTCAATGTTAATGACTCAAAATGAGTTAATAACGAGGATGGCAAGAATGGAGCTAGAAGATAAATTATCGAGTGAAGAGGTAGAGATGTTATTCATTATGGAGACTTAACCAATGATAGTGGAACGAGTTAAGGAAGTACAACTAAGTAATGAGGAGCGCGCACGAATGAAAAAGAGGATGGAGGATGAAGAGAAGACTAAGAATAACCTTGATAAAGAAGGATTACTTCATTTTGAAGGAAGAATTTGGGTTCCAAATAATTCTGAGTTAAAAGAAGAGATATGAGTGAGGCCCATAGTTTAAGGTATCAAGACCTTCGACAGAACTTTTGGTGGCCAAACATGAAGAGAGATATAGCAGAATATGTTAGTAAGTGCTTAACTTGTCAGAAAGTTAAGGCTGAACACGAACGACCAAGTGGATTATTGCAATTACTAGAGATTCTAGAGAGGAAGTGCAAGCATATCATGATGGAATTTGTGGTGGGACTTCCAATGACAATGAAGGGATATGATGCTATTTGGGTAATAGTATATCGGTTGACAAAATCAGCTCACTTTTTACCAGTAGGAGTAGGTATAACCTAGAGAAATTGGCTAAACATTATGTCAAAGAAATTATATTAAGGCATAGAGTACCTATTTTGATTGTGTCAGATCATGATCCACGATTCACATCAAATTTTTGGAGAAGTTTGCAAGAGCAACTGGGAACGCAGTTGAGGTTGAGTACAGCGTATCATCCTCAGACGGATGCAAAAAGTGAATGGACAATTAAAATGCTAGAAGATAAGTTAAGATCTTTCATTATGGATTTCAAGGGAAGTTGGGATGAACATCTGCCTTTGGTGGAATTTGCTTACAACAATAGTTTTCACGCTAGTATAAGCATGCCACCTTGTGAAGCGTTTTATGGGAGGAAGTGTAGAACTCCACTGTGCTGGGATGAAGTAGGTGAATGTCGAATGTTAAGACCTGAAATGGTACAACAAATGGCAGATATGGTAAAGTTAATACGTACTCGATTGGAAGCGGCTCAAGATAGACGAAAGAAGTATGCGGATCCTCACCGTAAGAAGAGGGAGTTTGAGGTCGATTCCTATGTCTTTCTAAAGGTGTCGCCTTGGAAAGGGAAGATACGTTTTGGAAATAAACGGAAGTTAAGTCCAAGGTTTACAAGACCTTTTGAAATTTTAAAAAGGGTAAGAGAGGTAGCTTATGAAGTAGCTTTACCTCCACAGATGGAACGAAAACACAATGTATTTCATGTGTCCGTATTGTGTCCTTATAAATCGGACTATAAACACATGATAGAGATGAATCTATTTAGATAGAAAAAGACTTAACGTATGAAGAACTTCTAATTCAGATTGTTGATAGGAACGAACAAGTCTTGAGAAATAAGATAATACCTTCGGTGAAGGTAATTTGGAGGAACCACAATGCCGAAGAAACAATGTGGGAACTCGAGTGTAAAATGAAGGAAAATTTTCCCCATTTATTTATGTAATTGTAACGAGATTGTGGGGACAGAATCCTTAAAAGGGGGAAGAATGTAGCACCCGAGAAAAATCGAATTTTATGTGAATTAAATATTTATTTGATTAATTGAATTAAATGAATTTAATTGTTTATTTATGTGAGTAAGTTGTTTAAAGGTCGTCCTATGACCTATAATGTGCGAATGTGGTTAGGATTCTGGCTATGTGCTAAGATTAGTTGTTTTGAATTTCCAAGACGAAAATAAAAGTTTTCTGAGTAATTTCTGTAAAAATACTATTCATCCATTTCTGCTCGGGGATTAATTATGAATTTCTAAAAAACGTGTAATGATAGAATTCTAAGACGAGATGGAATATCCAATAATATTTCAATTATAACAAACGAAGTTATCTCTTGCAGACTTAAAACATAACGGTTAGGAAAAGTGAGTTTCGTGAATTAAATTACTATGTATAATGATTATGGTTATTATACATGAGGAATACGAGTATGATACTAGTTATTATACGAGTAAAGTACGAAGATTATTACGACATATAATACGAATATCGTACGAATTATATACGAAGAGAATACAAGAGTTATATGAGTAGAATACGATTAGTTCGTAATAGACTTTTAGTAATTGGACTTTGTCCATTCCAATTGGACTTGGATCATGTCAAGCCCAATGTGATGTTAAAGCAAGCCCAAGATAGGCCCGTTATGAATTAGTTCTAAGCCCAAACCAAGAAACCAAACCGTGGGTCGAACCGATGGACCATTGGATGGGTAAAACCCATGGGATAACCCATGTGGGACCCAAAGGGGCATGTTGGCCAGCCACTTGTTGGCCAAGTAAAGTGGTTTTCTTGGTGGGGAAGCTAGCAAAGGAAGTATGAATAGTAAGGAGGTTTCCTCTTTACCATTTTGCCCTCTACTTGGTTTTTCTATAAAAGGAAGCTAAGTTGGTTCATTAGTTGTTTTACTAAACTTGAACAAATATATTGAGAGAGAGAAAAGGGTATTAATAAGTAATCAAGAGGAATCGAAAGCTAAGTACTCAAGCTTTTGTCAAGAACGCGAAGAACGTTAAGGTAATATTACGTAAACTTTAGTCTTCGATCCTTTTCTATTTATTTTTAATAGAGAAGTAGGAATTGGTGGAGCATATCTCTTTCGGAGTAATAAAGATGGCTATTAGTGGACTAAAACATTAATAAGTCATATATAAGTCATAATCATAAGAATTTAAGTGAGTTTTAATCGAAGAAACCAATAAAACATTGTTTTGGTGGATGATGGACAAATTGAAAACCATCAAGTATAGGTTATGTGCATATTTCTTGGTTAGGTATAGATAACGAATCAATGGATTGGTTCCATTTGATTTGGTGTATAAATCTCGAGTAACGAAGTTATGGCGAAATTTACGAGATTAGGCGATAAACGTTAAAGTTGTAGAATTCCCGAATTAGTAGTCAAATGTAACCATTTCGCTCAGAAACTTTAGTTTTCGATGGCGTATCGTAGAGCAACGTATTTAAGAGTCGTGGACTCAAGAATGGTTGAATTCTGACTTAAAACGAAGAAACGAGTTATGAACGTTCACGAACTTTAAACGAACGTGTAATAGAAAGTTAAATAATGAATTCATTGTTAACGGATTTAAAAACTACTTTTGTCCGAATGGAATCGAAGTATATGAGTTATATAAGATAACGGCTTTTGAACGAGCCAATTTCGACTTATAACGGTCAAGGTATAAGTCTAGAAAGAATTGATCTGGAAAATTTAAAAAAAATTCAAGGGCTCAGGGTCGGCGCCGCAGCGGCCCCCAAGCCTGTGTAACTTGCGCTGTAGCGCCGGGTAGGAGGAGTTGTTACTGCTAAGTCGCGCCGCAACGTCACTTGTATATAGAAGTCTCGCAACTCAGTGCCGAGACAAGGGTTTGGATATTGCTATGTGGCGCCGCAACGCCAATGTTATACCTGAAGTTGGCGCCGTAGCGCCGGTAAGGGAGAAATGTCTGACTTAGTTTATTTTTAAACCAACTGTTTACATAATAACTATGGGGCATGTATATACTTAATATAAATGATAAGACCATTCCTAAATCACATATATAGTGGTGATTTTATGAAATGAATGTTGCTTAATAGTAATTAAACGAAAAACGTAAAGCTGGAGAAGGTAAATCGTATTCAATTACTATGATACTTAACCAATGGTTGTTGAGTGTTGGTTTAGTGACGTAATAACGTTAATAAGCCGTAAGGAAGGATAAGTAACTCGAAACGAGTTTTATCAATGAAATAAAGTCGATTAAGTTATAGAAGAGAAAGAAGTTAGTAAAAACAATGTGATTAGATTGTTTGGTAGCTAATTTCATTGTCCTATGTGAATATATCATGTAGAAACTATAAAGACCAAGAACTGTTGAATTTTAATTGAAGACGCTTGAATGCAAGTTTTCTTAACGCTTGTATAACCTTCATGTTAGCCAAGTTTCTGTGAATCATGTTATAATTTGCATGAATTGTTTTATGAAAGAGTCGATGCCAGATTTAACTCGTCTAGACTAATCTTAAGAGTTTGATTGATTTGTTTACATGTCTTTTGATATAGTATTGATAACGCTATCATATGCCAATTGTTCGATGGGCGTGTGAGGTTGCCAAAACTTAAATTTAGATACGTTTAATGGATGAGTGTTGATCAACATTGAGTACTATAGGTTGATCACCTAGGAGTGGTCGTAATATATATTGGACTTACGGACTTAGTGTCGGGTTATCCTTTTTTATGAATGAAAATCAAAAGAGAATGTTCATTGTGACAACCCCAAAATAGGTCCATTCCATCCAACCTATTCTGAGTCGCCAAATACATGGTACATAAAATAATTACAAATTTATTACAACAATTGTCGTGCAAAATACAACAACACATATGCTGTGAGTTTGGATACAAATATATACCAAATGTGACTCATGTCCCAACCGTGGATAACACCTCACAATGACACCTTACATAAAGGTATAGTCAAAAACTGTTTTAGAAATTAGAATATTTGAGAAGTGCTCAAGAAAACCTTCGTACATGGGAGGTCATGCTTCTAGGTTATGACAGATATCATATGGCCACATAATTATCTTTGGTTGTCCCAATAGACCCTAAAGAAAAACGAGAAGATTACTATCATATTCTTCCCAATAAGGAGTCTTCTCTTGACATATCATTATCTCCATTATCTCTAATTGAGAATTATACTTCAAACAAAGACCAAGATTATATAGGTAGTGCTTATAAATATACTCAGCAAGTGGATGAGCACATCCCTGTCTTATGATGATACGAGGTTGTATATCATTAGACATCTTGTATGATTGTGGCAAAACACCCTTCCAACGTTGGGTTCGCCTCACCCTATTTGATTCACCAAATATAACAATTAAATGATGTATACAACACTTTTCTATACTGCTTAGGGGAAACCTCCACAGCTAGAGACCACCGTTCTATTTTTCCGTTACCCTCGCTCGACCCAGCTACACTCTTATTACCTGAAAGGAATTGTGAAACAAAAGGGTGAGCACAACTAGCCCAGTAAAGAATATCATGACTAAAGATAAATAATTTAGCAATAGCCTTTAACAGTAATAAATCAGAGATTTAGAACATATGGTAGATGATAAAAATTTTCAACCATAGTTGCAGCGGAACGAGCAATCCATTAGAAGAGTCAAATAGACCATAAAGTCTATTATCTTCTCCATGTTAAAAATCCACCAACAATGTTTTATCCCTGTAACATCACTCAACAGTTCCTTTCCACAATCATGTGAATAACTCATAATCATAATTGTGATTCTAAATTTTTCTTCGCACCCAAGACGAAAAATATTTTCATCACCTGTCTTTACCTGAAACATCAACGATCATGGTTATACCAAATCACAGTTCCTGTTCATAATCATGCTAATAAATCCATCTTTGCACTACGGCCAAAGATATTCATCAATAATTCATATTTGCACTACATGCCAAAGATATTCAACAACAATTCATCTTCGCACTACAGGCCAAAGATATTCATCAATAATTCATCTTTGCACTACATGCCAAAGATATTCATCAACAGTTCATCTTTGCACTACAGGCCAAATATATTCATCAATAATTCATCTTTGCACTACAGGCCAAAGATATTCATCAGCAGTTCATCTTTGCACTACAGGCCAAAGATATTCATCAATAATTCATCTTTGCACTACAAGCCAAATATATTCATCAACGGTTCGTCTTTGCACTATAGGCCAAAGATATTCATCAATAATTCGTCTTTGCACTACATGCCAAAGATATTCAGTAATATCATCATTTAGGAATGAGGATGATGAAAAATTATCTTAAAGAAAACGAATCCAATGAGACAGAAGGACAAATATTAGGGATTCGTATTATAGTTTATCCAAGTGCAATAATACTCCATAATAACCAATTGTGAAGGAGAATTCAAAAATAAAGATCAAAACATGGATACAATCAAAGATAGTAGCCATAATAAACATATTGGACAAAAAGAAATTTTTTTATTTTTCGGTGAATAGTGCCGTATTCGTGAATAGTGTCGTATACGTGAATAGTGCCGTATACGTAAATAGTAACCTCGACACAAAAAGTTTCAAATTTGATAAAAAGTTTATATCAATATTTCAGCATAATAATATTAAAGAAAGTAATATCATTTAAGAAGAAAATAATATCCCTTACCTCAAACGAACAGTACTTCTGATCAAAATATCGTATATGAGGCTGAATGAAACTTGTGCTGAATAGCAACTCTCAAAGTATCAAAATACTCACAAAATACGCTCAATAATATAGAGAGAGAAAGAGAGAAAACTTATGAATTCTGGTGTGATTTTCAATTCTAAGTTAGCCCTCTATTTATAGGAAAATGTTAGCATGCCAAAGCAGACTTGACCTGCAACCTAATGGCTTTACCTGCTACTATTCTCACCCACCACATTTGAATAAAAATTTTAGCACATTTCTCACCAACCAAAAGTGGGGCCTACCAATTCTAGAATTTTTCACCAAAATGATAAATTCTGAAACTTCAACAATTTCTGAACCAGTCATCTCTTAAAATTCATAACAAATCATACGTTCATTTTTAACGGTTCAAAATTTGTGGACATATACTCAACTTATATATGTATAACATATCCAAAAATCACAACGATCCAACGATCGGATTAAAAATTATAGCCCCCGTAATATATCTCAAAAACGCTGATTGATTTTTAATACCTCCATTCCGACAAAAATACTAATAAAACACCTCAACATTAACTCCTTCATTTTTAACCACAAAATATATCCAACATTTATATTCACATAAAATAAATATTTTCTTATCATATGAATCAATAATTAATTACTCACAAATAATATTACAGAATCACATTTATGACAACCAGACCGTTCCCAAGAAAGAGGGGGCTTTCCAATAAGGATTTCTCCTTACTAGCGCGCAATTAGATGACCAAACCTCTCATTAGACAGAACTTTCTAGACATTGCCAATAATGTTATCTAATAATATTATTCAAATAATATGAATTATTGATCTGATAATGGGAAATACTGTGCAGTGACAATTATTGAAACAACAATAATATAAAATATCAATGCAGCAATTATTGAATCAATAAAATAAAATATTGAACAGTAACTACTGTAACAATTATTGAGTAGTGCCTTCCTTCGTAAGAATCAATAATTCAAAAATACTGTGCAATCCGTGTGCTATTGTGCAACCACGCGTATTACTGTATTTTAACCACCGGGTATTCCAACAGTGTTAACGGTAACAACTACGCCATTATTTATAAAAACTCAATTTTTGTCGTTATCTTCATCCAATCGTTTTCCGTTATGGGGCCCACAAATAGCTGCGCCGTCGTACGAATATTCCCCGACAGAAAGAATATTCCACGACCGAAAGAATATTCCCCGACCAAATGAATATTTTATAACCACTTGTTTATTTTGTAAAATTTGTACATTTCACCCATAACCAAAGTATTATATCTTATTATTTATAATAGTATTTAGATAAAATTTGATTTTATTCATTAATAAGTTGGGGTCTTACAACCTCCCCTCCTTATGAAATTTCATCCTCGAAATTGACGTACGTACCTGGTGTTTCGAAAAGGTGAGAATACCTTGCTTTCATTTCAGATTCTATCTCTCAGATCATCATGATTTCTCCATTGCTCATCTTCCATGATAACTTCATTTAGGTTCCTCATTTGTTGGGAAGTCATGACAACTGCCATCCCTCGAACTACTCGGCTTTGACTTGTCTGGGGCAGCATTTGGCGTCATCACCACTTTAAAAATATACTTTTCTATAGGATATATTCCTCCCTCAACTGCCTCATCGTACTCCTGATTCATAATCCGAATCATCAATCTTCGACCCATATCGAATTCAGGTTGACCGCTCTGTACAGGGTAATTCAAAACTTGATGTTGGGTTCTCCCAATTGCTTTCAAAAAAGAGAAATTCATATCATCTATTTTAGCCTTCTTAGATCGGACATCTCTTTCCACAATATCCACGTGTCGTGCGGCTTTTGCCCATGTATCACTTATTCTCACTCGTTCAATTTTTTCTTCTTTCAGCTCAGATTCTATCTTTATCATCTTATACTCTGCCAAAGAATGCTTCTGTTCAAGCATCACATATCGGGTAACACAAGCTTGAATTGTTACATTCTTTTGCTCCACAACCGCCTGTCGTTCTTCAGCCTGCTCTTCTAACTCATGAATACGATTTTGCAATTCTACATTTTGATCATATAATACCTCTAACAAACTCTCCTCAGGTACCTCTTCTTCATCTTCTTCCTCACTCTCAGCTGTTACTTCTGCGACCATTTCAGGTGAAACTATCAATTCTTCACTCACCACATGGATTTCTCTAATTCCTTCTTCATCTGACATCACATTATCATGGTTAGTGATTAGAGATATCCCCACAGTCTCATTCACTCCATTATTAGCATTCTCAGCTGCCATTCTTAAATACTGCCCTAAAACAAGGGTTAATTAAGCAAATTAACGTATCACATAATATCCATATATTATAACCAACCAACAATTAAGCTTAGGTAGGACACACTAGCAAAGGATTTACTCATCTCTCCCCTCCTAGTTATATTCCCCGATCTCCGCCAGAGACTATATCCCTAAGCTCTGATACCAACTGTGACAACCCCAAAATAGGTCCACTCCATCCAACCTATTCTGAGTCGCCAAATACATAGTACAGAAAATAATTACAACTTTATTACAATAATTGTTGTGCAAAATACAACAACACATATGCTGTGAGTTTGGATACAAATATATAGCAAATGTGACTCATGTCCCAACCGTGGACAGCACCTCACAATGACACTTTACATAAAGGTATAGTCAAAAACTGTTTTAGAAATTAGAATCTTTGGGAAGTGCTCAAGGAAACCTTCGTACATGGAAGGCCATGCTTCTAGGTTATGATAGATATCATATGGCCACAGAATTATCTTTGGTTGACCCAATAGACCCCAAAGAAAAACGAGAAGATTACTATCATATTCTTCCCAATGGGGAGTCTTCTCTTGACATATCATTATCTCCACTGTCTCTAATTGAGAATTATACTTCAAACAAACACCAAGATTATATAGGTAGTGCTCGTAAATATACTCAGCAAGTGGATGAGCACATCCCTGTCTTATGATTATACGAGGTTGTATATCATTAGACATCTTGTATGATAGTGGCAAAACACCCTTCCAACGTTGGGTTCGCCTCACCCTAATTGATTCACCAAATATAACTACTAAATGATGTATACAACACTTTTCTATACTGCTTAGGGGAAACCTCCACATCTAGAGACCACCGTTCTATTTTTTCGTTACCCTCGCTCGACCCAGCTATACTTTTATTACTTGAAAGGAATTGTGAAACAAAAGGGTGAGCACAACTAGCCCAGTAAAGAATATCATGACTAAAGATAAATAATTTATCAATAGCCTTTAACAGTAATAAATCAGAGATTTAGAACACATGGTAGATGATAAAAAATTTCAACCATAGTTGCAGCGGAACGAGCAATCCATTAGAAGAGTCAAACAGACCATAAAGTCTATTATCTTCTCCATGTTAAAAATCCACCAACAATGTTTTATCCTTGTAACATCACTCAACAGTTCCTTTCCACAATCATATGAATAACTCATAATCATAATTGTGATTCTAAATTTTTCTTCGCACCCAGGACGAAGAATATTTTCATCACCTGCCTTTACCTGAAACATCAAAGATCATGGTTATACCAAATCACAATTCCTGTTCATAATCATGCTAATAAATCCATCTTTGCACTACGGCCAAAGATATTCATCAACAAATCATCTTTACACTACAGGCCAAAGATATTCATCAATAATTCACCTTTGCACTACTGGCCAAAGATATTCATCAATAGTTCATCTTTGCACTACAGGTCAAAGATATTCATCAATAATTTATTTGTGCACTACAGGCCAAAGATACTCATCAACAGTTCATCTTTACACTACAGGCCAAAGATATTCATCAATAATTCATCTTTGCACTACAGGCCAAAGATATTCAGTAATATCATCATTTAGGACTGAGGATGATGAAAAATTATCTTAAAGAAAACAAATCCAATGAGACAGAAGGACAAATATTAAGGATTCGTATTATAGTTTATCCAAGTACAATAATACTCCATAATAACCAATTGTGAAGGAGAATTCAAAAATAAAGATCAAAACATGGATACAATCAAAGATAGTAACCATAATAGACATCTTGGACAAAAAGAAAATTTTTTATTTTTCGGTGAATAGTGCCGTATTCGTGAATAGTATCGTATACGTGAATAGTGTCGTATACGTAAATAGTAACCCCGACAAAAAAAGTTCCAAATTTGATAAAAAGTTTATATCAATATTTCAGAATAATGATATTGGAGAAAATAATATCATTTAAGAAGAAAATAATATCCCTTACCTCAAACGAACAGTACTTCTGATCAGAATATCGTATATGAGGCTGAATGAAACTTGTGCTGAATAACAACTCTCAAAGTATCGAAATACTCACAAAATACGCTCAATAATATAGAGAGAGAAAGAGAGAAAACTTTTGAATTATGGTGTGATTTTCAATTCCAACTTAGCCCTCTATTTATAGGAAAATGTTAGCACGCCGAAGCAGACTTGACCTGCAACCTGATGGTTTACCTGCTACTATTTCCACCCACCACATTTGAATAAAAAATTCAGCACATTTCTCACCAACCAAAAGTGGTGCCCACCAATTCTAGAATTTTTCACCAAAATGGTAAATTCTGAAACTTCAACAATTTCTGAACCAGTCATCTCTTAAAATTCATAACAAATTATATGTTCATTTTTAACGGTTCAAAATTTGTGGACATATACTCAACTTATATATGTATAATATATCCAAAAATCACAACGATCAAACGGTCGGATTAAAAATTATAACCCCCGCAATATATCTCAAAAATCCTGATTGATTTTTAATACCTCCATTCCGACAAAAATACTTATAAAACACCTCAACATTAACTCCTTCATTTTTAACCACAAAATATATCCAACATTTATATTCACATAAAATAAATATTTTCTTACCATATGAATCAATAATTAATTATTCACAATTAATATTACAGAATCACATTTATGACAACCAGGCCGTTCTCAGGAAAGAGGGGGTTTTCCAATAAGGATTTCTTTGTACTGGCGCGCAATTAGATGACCAAACCTCTCCTTAGACAGAACTTTCTAGACATTACCAATAATGTTATCTAATAATATTATTCAAATAATATGAATTATTGATCTGATAATGGGAAATACTGTGCAGTGACAATTATTGAAACAACAATAATATAAAATATCAATGTAGCAATTATTGAAACAATAAAATAAAATATTGAACAGTAACTACTGTAACAATTATTGAGTAGTGCCTTCCTTTGTAAGAATCAATAATTCAAAAATACTGTGCAATCCGTGTGCTACTGTGCAACCACGCGTATTACTATATTTTAACCACGGGGTATTCCAACAATGTTAACGGTAAAAACTACGCCGTTATTTATAAAAACTCAATTTTTGTTGTTATCTTTATCCAATCGTTTTTCGTTATGGGGCCCACAAATAGCTGCGCCGTCGTACGAATATTCCCCGACAAAAAGAATATTCCACGACCAAACGAATATTCCCCGACAAAATGAATATTTTATAACCACTTGTTTATTTTGTAAAATTTGTACATTTCACCCATAACCAAAGTATTATATCTTATTATTCATAATAATATTTAGAGAAAATTTAATTTTATTCATTAATAAGTTGGGGTCTTACATTCATGGTCTTTCGACCTATTCAGAATTCCTAAGTTACTATATGTACTCTGGAATGGTTTTATGAGAATGAAAAGTGATATTAAATGTTTCATAGTACTTCATTGCTATTGGTTCAGTTATCGAAGAATAATCATATAATTATCGACGTGGTACTTGTGTTATATATTGCTAGACTTGCTGAGCTAGTTATGCTCATTTTTTGCTTGAATTATATGATTGTAGCTAAGGCCGAGCGAACAGAGGGTTCTAGTAAAGATAAAGGCAGGGCTAAGGTGGATAAGTAGTTTATCCTATAATTGACTAGTATGTTTGTATGAATTATACTATGATAAACGAAGAATGTATTCGGTTACAGAACCTGGGAAAGAATTTATTATTATTAAAATAAGAATATAGTAAATACAATCATATTGATGTTGTTTCAATGGAATGAATGTATATTGATTAGTGTCGTGTAGCACCATATCTGTGGGTTGAAAGTACCCGGATTTGGGGGAGTCACAGTGTCAATAAACATGCTAACGATAGAATCATATATTTTATAAGTGTTTATAAACTTTCAAACGTTAAGTCAAAAGATGATTACGAACTATGTTATTTGATTTCATAACGTCTTACAAACTGATTTTTGTGTTATGTGTATGTAAGGTATGTGATGACATACATATTGGATTATAAGACTAAGTTTGACTCTTATATATGCTTTTAAACTTACATATCAAGTATGAGTATTGAATTTACGTAACTAATGAATATCCTATACATGTAACTATGTTATAATAGGATTCGAAAAGTGTTGATAAGCTATACTTTGGTAAACTACGCTTGAGGCAAGTTTCTTAACTTACACAACTTTGTATTTTGTTCAAGTTCTCTAACTTCATTCTCATATTGAATGTAACTTCCCTAATTCTTTACACTGTATATATTGTATAATCCAAATTGTTGTCATATCAACCATATTTTTCTCGAGCAAATGACTATTACTATTTGAGAATCGTTTGCATATCTTGATATTGTTACAAGTATTGAACTTATCGTTCTTAAATGCATTCTAAAAGATGTCTAAGCTATTGGTTCGGTTATACTATTATCGTATGCTAGAAGGCTATCTAAACTAAATTGACTTGGTGCGAACTCTTAACATCTGCTAAGATGAACAACCCTCTTGAAGGGGAAATTTTATAATTGTCGAGGAATAGACGTATGCACAAACTAGCTTGTTTAAATGTTATACATAATGTAGGGTACTTAGGTTGATCTCATGTTGTACTCGTTTTTATTTGATTTTCAATATAATACTATTAATTTTAGTAGAAGTTCTTAGTCCTTGGTGACTGCTCAGTGGTCATTATTCCTAAACCATGACATGATGTATTTTTGAATCTTATTGATATCTTTCAGTCTGTAGCGATCTTTATTGAGAATTGATGATAATTCTTGAACTATTATTCTTTGCCATACCTTTGAGACTTGAACTTTATAACTATTCACCCTTATTGCGATATTTCTTGCTGGGAAATTTTTTTGCTCATCCTTGCTTTTCTTAAAACTTTCAGTTAAGGCATAACGTGGTGAACCCTCAGGTAAGGACAATGGTAAAGAGAAAGCTTTGAAATAGCTTTGTTTCTTAGTACTAGGAATTTATTATCATTATGTTGTATGAAGACTTATTTAATATGATGTATGTAATAAGTTATGTTTAAATTAAGTTATTATGTTGTAGTAACGGTTGCGACACCATGAGACGAGAATATTTATGTTATCACAATATAAATTATTCTATTTTTTCCATTGTGTGAGATTTTAATTTATTATTAGAGTTAGTACGTGATGAATCAAATTCGAGATATGAGCGTATGAATTTGGGGGCGTCAAATAATTGGGTTTTGAACAAACAAATTCTGAGCTATAATGAACGAGTTACGAGCTCAGAAAATGAACGACTTGAGAAATTGAAAAAATTTCAAAGTATTTAGGGAGGCGCCACTACGCTGTCCTGTGAAGGATTTGGGGCGCTGCAGCTCCATCATCGGATCCCAGCTACTGCATATATGTGCTGCAGCGCAACATTTGACAAAGGACACGGCGCCGCAGCACCAGTCCTAGACCAAAGGTAGAGAATAATGGTTATGAACGTAAACGAAAGGTAAGTTGGTTGAAGGTGAATTATGACCTTAATTAAACTTAAAGTAACATCTTAAATTATGATTTAAACCTTAAGTTCAACAATTAAAAGTTAACAAAAGGTTACGAAAATGTAAACACAAAGTGAGTTTTATAATACGTGGTTCTATATTTAGTAATACAGCAAACTGTATTCATGCAAAAATGAATGTTTGGGATTGCTTGAAATGTAATTACTTAAACATTGAACGAATATGGTTACTTATAACAATAAAATGTTATAAAGCCGTAATAAACGTTAAATAACCTAACGAATGTTATTCGGTTAACCAACTAGATAGTTTATAATGAGAAGAAGAAGAAGATAGGTTAATGACAATATTTATTGTTTGTATGTGACCTAATGTTGTATACTATATGATTATGTCATATAGAACTTATAAAGACTCAAAAGGAAAGTGAATTAACATTATACGATGCTGGAGGAAAATTTTCTAAACCCTTGGCTATACTTTATTTTAGACAAGCTTTATGATTCGTGTATTATATGCATGAATTGATTTAATAAAGAAGTTCAAGCCATTTACTTCGGCGAGACCATACTTAGAGTATTTTGTGGATTTCCTTATAATCTTTCAAAATATTATTGATATTGATATCTTGTGCCAACTATTTTGGTATGGACTCAAAGAAAGAATGAGTATGAATAAACAAATATTTTATCGTAAATTGACTAGCACGTGAGTTTACGAAAACTTGAACGTAGATACGTTTAATGTAGTAGGCTGATCACCTAGACGTGCTCGTAAGAAATGTCAAACTTACGAACTTAGTTCCGGGTTGTCCTTTTTCAAAGAAAGAAATAATGAAATGCTCATGGTCTTTGACCGAACATAAGGTTTAACTGATGAGGTTCGTTGTTAAATATTTTAGAGAAAAGAGAAGTGTTATTTTGAATTATTCATAGTACTTCATAACTATTGATGTAGTTATAAAAGATATACTTATATGATTCATGTATGTTGTTCTACTATAATTGTTATACTTCTTGAGCCAGTTATGCTCACCCTTGCTTGGACCATATCATTGTAGCTAAAAATAAATAGACCGAAGGATCTGGTAAGGAAAAAAGGAAGACCAAGGCGGATAAATAGTTATCTTTGTAATAGAATAGTATTACTCTTGTATTAATTTGATACTATTACCAAGAACGTATGTAATGGTTATAAAGAACTTGGGAAGGGACTTATTATTATGTAATAAATAGTAAACATATTCACTCTTTTGATGTATTTCAATTGAATGTATGTGTGAACAGTAGCACCGTATAGCACCATCTAGTGGGTTAGAAGATACCTGGATTTTGGGGCATCACATCAGAACAAATGGCTTAGACTATCTTTAATCTATTCATGCATATTGGATTTCATATAATATACATGAAAACATCTTAACCATTTTGTTGAACCTGATTGCAATTAAAAGGTTTTACTACCTTGTATAATTCATATGTACATGAGAGACGGTTCATAATTTAGAGAACTTGCCTACATATGAATAAATTCAACATACTTGCTCAATAAAGAGTAAGATTTAGATACTTGCCTTATTTGTTGACTATGGATAAAATTCATCTTAACTTGTTCTCACAGATTCTGCACAATTATACTTTTGCCTTTACAAACATATTAGTTAAGTATCCAAGTCACATAACCTATATGTTTATATATAACATAACCACATTGATCATGTCTTTGGTTTGTGTTTTAACTCTAGAGTCACTTGTATACATTTTTCAAATACCTCATCTAAATCCTTACTATAAAATTTTCCTCTTTAATAGGGTTTGACATAATCCCATTTAATGAATCTCATACAATTTTAGTTCATATGCCTTTTGTGTCTTACTATATAAATATTTTGTAATTTCCTTCATAACTTAATTATTCAATGTGAATGCATAAGATATTTCATGATTTGACTGTGATTGTATATTATAGGAATAGAATTATAGTTTTCAATTTGCTTTGCAACTCATATTGTCAAACTATTTACTCAAACTCATTGCATTTCTAAGCTATGCCAAAACAACCCTCTTCTAGCATTAACATCCATTTAAGGTATTAACAGCTCCAATTTGTGAGTCGGTAATATTAATTACGAATATTTATTGAAAGACTGAAAATGTATAAATAATTGATTAAAGATAAGTATGATAATTAATGTGTGGTAGATGTGACGCTCCCAAATTCGGGTACTTGAAACCCTTATTCAGTGCTTCATGATAACCACCATTCAGCATAATAAAACATCAAACTTATATAAAGTTATTACATCAGAGTTTGACTACCCAAGTACGATGACCTTTAAATTCTTATTACATGATAGTTAAATATTTACAATATAAAAACTATCTATTACATAACATCACATCTACTCAACAACTTTTTCTTTCCCTTTATCCTTACCAGATACCTCTACTAGTTCCTGAGTAAGTGAAAACATTTATAATAAAGCAATTAATGAACATTTAATTGCTCAACAAGTAATAGCGTTTGTAAATATCTTAACAAAAAATAAATGTTTTTTGTGAAGCATACTTTGATAGTGTAACAGAATTGTAAAGTAAATAAATTTTGAATCATTCATATCAATGAAACAACATATCAATATCTAAATAGCTGAGAAGTCACTTGACCATGAACATTTGTGACGACCCGAAAAATTTTGGTTAGTTTAAAAATTAAGTATTATTTAATAAAATAAGATTTTATGGTTTTTGCCTTGTTGAGATATGTTAAAATGAGAATTTTTGAGGTGGAACAGAAATATGTGATAGAATTTACGAGTTTTAGGGTTTTATTGGAAAATAAAAATTTTCCAAGAAAAAAAGCCGAAAAATTATTATTCATCCGGTAGCGGCAAAACGTTTATTTTAATTATTTTAAAAATATGCCAAGGTTAATATATTGAGGAAATATGAAATAGAATTTCAAGAACTAAAGACGAAAATTTCTGACTGCGTAATGAATCCCGGGAAGTAAACAAAAGATAAAACCGAAAGAATAATAAAAGAATAAAGCAAAATAAGTAGCACCAATTATTGGTGCATGCCACAAATTATATGCAGAAGGGGGGGCTAATATAATTAACCATACCACCAGTTATATGCATAAGAAGGGTTAATTGTAAGACCCCGAATTTATGAAATAAAAGTATTTAATTTTTCTAATAAATATTATTCTAAATAGTAAGGTGATAATGGTTATGGGTGATATGTGCAAATTTTATAAAGTAAGCAAGTTGTCATAAAATATTCGTTGTGTCGGGAAATATTTGTTTGGTTAGGGAATATTCTTTTTGTCAGGAAATATTCGTACAATGGCACAATTATTGGTGGATCCCACAACGGAATAATTGTCGAATATAGAAACCGACAAAAATAACCTTTTTATAAAAATAATGGCAAGTCTTTTACCGTTAAACTGTTGAAATACCCGGTGATAAACGTATAGTAATATGCATTGTTTCACAGTAGCACACGGTATTGCACAGTATCTTTGATTATTGATGCTTACGTAAGAATTCACTCAGTATTTTCATTCAATAATTGTCACAGTTGTTGCTGCATAGTATCTCATATTATTGATTCAATTATTGTCGCAGTATCATTTGCACAATATTTTATATTATGAAATTAATAATTAACAAGATATAGATACTCATATTATTATTAGCATTATTGGCAATGTCTAGAAAGTTCTGTCGAGGAAATGAGTTCATATTTAATTGCGCGCCAGTAAGGAGAAATCCTTATCGGAAAGCCCCCTCTTTCTTGGGAACGATCTGGTTGTCAATATTGTGAGTTATAATATTAATGGTGAATATTTATTGAAAAGATTAAAGATTTTGTTGATTAAAGATAAGTAAATTACAAATGTTAAGGAAGAATAATGTGAACTTGGAAAACTTTAGGGGTACCAAAGTGGAATAAGTCGACCAATCCATGTGAACTTGAATCAACTAATCAGAGAAGAGATGATGCAAGCATGATATAAGCATGCCATCATCCTTAAAGAAACACAAATATGATGTCATGATTATGTCACCTGGACTAAGGTGCAATTAATGAGGTGCTAAACTTTAATAAGCCGAGCCCTTAGAGTGCAATTATCAAAACTATGTTTTCCAATAAATAGAGAGCTAAGTTCATTAGTTCTTCACCAATTTACAAAACCAAGTTATAATTAAGAGTTAGAAAGAGAGAGTTCTCGTGGGTGTACTTTGAGTGTAGTGCAACATTTCCTCAAGATAATCTACACTATTCCAGTCATAACTACTCTTATATTAAGGTAAATGATGTTATTTTCTTCATACTCACAAGGGTTGTCATTCTATTCCTTATTAATCTTTGGGAATAACCTGTCTACGCAGATTACAGCATGCTTGGTGAATAACCCTTCGTATTCATTATTTATTAAATTGTGGAAATGATGTGACAACCTGAATTTTTATAAGTTATTAAAAGAAGAATTTAATACTTAAAATTCTTATTATGAGATGTATATATTTTGAATTATGTGTTTTGGTGTGAAAAAATTAAATTTATACGAGATTTAATAGTTGATTAAACTATTAAAGAAATTGAAGAAAATTAGTTATGAAAAACGAATATAGTGGCAAAAGAAATTAACTAAATAACATTAGTTAATTAAGATAGAAAATATATTATGGAATAATATAATTTAATTGATATGCCTTGTTGGTAATAAAATTATTATGAATTTAATCTCGTATATAAAGAAAGTAATTCAGTTAATTTAAATAATGAATTAATGTAATTATAGTTGTTTTAATAAAGTGGGAAGGCAATAAATTACATGTAAGAGTAATGCATTTATGTAATGACTTAATATATTATATTTAGCCAATTGAATGTAAATGGAGTATGAGAATGAGAAGAACCAATATAATTATAAATAAATATTGGTGCTAGGATTAATGAATTAAATAAATATCTAAATTATGATTAAAAGTATAGATTAAATAAATTGTCTTGGGACAATTTTTAAAAGGAAAGAATATTGTATAATTATACATAATAATTGTTTAATTTATTAAAATAATTAGTGAAATAAATATTAATTATTTTAATGGAAATGTTTAGTTGATTAAAAGTGTTTTACTTATGAATGTAATTCCATAGGTCATATGATAAATAGATGGGAAGAGTGTTGGCTGAATAATTTAGCAATAAAAAAAAAGAAAATAAAGTGTGACATGTTGGAGGAATTAAAAAATACATATATTGTATAGTATGACAATGAAATAAAATGAAGATAAGTCAAATGAGTTTGTTTGAGGTCAAGCTAAACATGGCCTAGACCTTTTGTTTTCTATAACAGTTGGGGCTTTTGGGTGTATAATCGATACAAGTTAAGATCACGTAAGTGTTTCATCAGTTTATTCCTCCTTCACATGAGTAAAGTAAACGTAGAGAGAAAGATGGAGCTTAGAGAGAAATTGAGAAGAGGGAAGAGACACTCTGAGAATCAAGAGAAAAAAGAGTATTGAACAAAGACTTCCAATTATCTAACTAGAGCTTAGAAGAATCAAAGGTAAATTCCCAAGTTTCTAGTTTTTGGTTTTTATTTTCTAAAGTCTTTGTAATTAGGTTTTGGTTGTTGAATTTGTTAAAGTATAGTTTATATATGTTTTTATGGATTTATATAATCTGTTATGTATCATCTATAAGTTTTTTTGGGGGAATCAAGTTCGTCTAAGTGTGTTAGGTAAGAAGAATTGAACTTTTAGGTGTAATATGTACATTAGGGCTTGTTTTGGAATCAAAAATTGATGATAAATTCGTGATATAATCTAAAATTGATTATAGATGTTTTTAGTATGATGTAAAATGAAAACAACCCAAGTTGAACAAGTTAAAACAGATGTAAAACGAATTCGTAGTGAATGAATTCGCTAAATATGTTAAAAACATGAAAACATAGTATGACCACTAAATTGAAACTCTTAAATTGATTTGTTAAAGTTTCTAAAATGTTATAATTGTTATGTAGATGAGTATTTTAGTGTTTCACGAGTTCACAGAGTCAAAAACCAACTAATTCTGACTTAAAATGAAAAAGTTATGAAGATTTGAAGTGTGTACATAAAAAACATTGCAAAATCTAGGATCTGGGTGAAGCCGTGTGTAGGCACACTGCCCATGAGCACGGGCACGCAGATGGGAGCTGCTAGACAGCGCGAGCGCACTGGAAATGTGAAGGAAATGGGCGTGGCCGCCCCCATAGTATGTCAGGTGTGACTGTTTTGACCCGTTTAAGTAAAATAGGCATAACTTTTTTCATACAAACTCTGATTAAGGCGATTCAAGATGAGCCGGAATGAGGACGAATAGACATACAACTTTTGTTCTTTAAGTGTTTCAATTTAAGTTCGATATAAGGGATAAAAATGGTCATCTTTGGGACTATTATGTTTTTGAAGGCAATTAGAGGGTGTCGAGTATGCACTTATGCAAGTGTAGTGCTTCTGAAGATACAAAATGTGGTTTCAAGTTATAAAACATGAATGTTAGTAAATATAATGATGCTTAACATTGATAAATGATGTATTAGATAAGTTGTATAAGCAAACACAATAGAGACAAATCAGGCGTGTGACGAATAAAAGTCGAAATGCTGTGGCAAGTGTTAATGAACGTAAAAAAGTGTTTTAAGTCATATGAAATGAGGTTAATGTAAAACCAATAATGATTCCTAGCAAGACTTAAACACTTGAATGAACTTCGAGTATGAAATATAGTGAGATATAAGTCGAAAGTTAACACAATCAAATTGAACATTGTGTATTAAGAGTAGGAAGGGTTATGAGATGTAGAGTAAAGTTTACATTATAACTACTATGCATTGCTATGTGATTAATAGTTGATGTGCATGATTATATAACTGTGTAGGGCACATGAAGTTTAAATAGCTGTAAGCTATTAAACTATTATTGGTAAACAACGATCAAGGCAAGTCTTTCAGTTCTTATTTTCTATGTGAACTTGATGATGAACTGTTTTAAATCTTTATTGAAAATAACATGATGTGTTATATGTATGTTGAAAGTATGAAACGTGAAAGTGAATGCTGATTGAGTAAGGAACTCAATCTTTATACTTGTTATATGAACTGTAGCATTATGTTATATTAGTCCAGTGTTTATGATGTGTAAGATGAGCATGTTATTTATGTGATGCGTGTTGCATGAAAACTATTAGATTTATTAGGATGTCGAGCTCAACCTTGCAAATAACCATTTTTGCAGGTTAAGGATTGAAGGTAACACTATGTGCTACTTGAATGACGTGGATCAAAAATTGTGACACCCCCAAATCTGGGTACTTTATTCCCACAAGATTTGGTGTTCACTTTCCATTCATTCAATTCTAACTACCCAAATATAATAAAATTTAAACAATAAAACTTCCCATTAAAAGGGTTACATCATTAAATCCAATTAAATCCTAGGTCATTTACCTTAAACATTCATCAAATGCGGAAAAGTAAATAGTTAAATCATAGTAGTTAAAATTAAGTCTGACATCATAAAAGTCAATAAACTTTACAAGTCTTTGAACTCTCTGGGAAATAGGTCTAGAAAAATATTTTCTTGAACCTATCCCACGTCGTCACTCCCTAACCTCCTCGAGTTTTATTGGCTTGCCACCAATAATCGACCTCTACTTTCAACATGAATTTTGCAAAAGCAATCTTCTATTTCTCACCAACTCTAGCAACATCGAATACCTCTTCTATTTTCAAGATCTAGGTTTGTGCCTCAACCGGATTCATGGACCCACGGAATGCTGGTGGTCCAACCGCCTTGAAGTTCTTAAAGGTTGCAGCTTGGACCTGCGGCTGATTCTACAACGCTCCTGTCAATAACATCACTGGGAGCTGTCGTTTACACTCCTAAATTAACCTCACTTTCACTTTACAAATTCAAACAATTAGCACAGTAATAAGCAAGGATCGATCCCATAGAGAGTGATTTGTTTTATATTTATCCTATGATTTCTAATGAAAAAAGGATTTTTAAGTAATTAACTAAATTAACAAGAATAAACTAATAAGAATAAACAATGAATAAAAAGCTTCAGTTCTTCAGTTCAGTATCACCTTTTTACAACAATGGATTAGTCAAGTGTAACATTATTTATCCTTCAATGAAACTAATAGCCCCAGGTAACAACAAGCTCTGCTACCCGAAACTCCCCTTAGATTGTCACTAAATGAAACAAGCTCTTCACAAGATTCTAACAATTATATAACCTAGAATAAGCTCTCTAGATTTAATATAATAGCAACATTAAGAATTAGGAAATTAGACTATTCCAAGTAACAAACACATAAGCTCGGATTGTTTAACTTGTCTTCTGATAATCATAGCAATACTCAAAAGCTTGTCCACAATCATTGTGACAACCCCAAAATAGGTCCATTCCACCCAACCCATTATGAGTCGTCAAATACATGGTACAGAAAACAACTACAACTTTATTACAACAATTGTCATGCAAAATACAACAACACATATGCTGTGAGTTTAGATACAAATATATACCAAATGTGACATTGGACACCATCATGTATCAGCACCTCACAAAGGTACCCTACATAAAGGTACAGTCAAAAACTGTTTTAGAAACTAGAATATTTGGGAAGTGCTCAAGGAAACCTTCATACATGGGAGGCCATGCTTCTACGTTATGATAGATATCATATGGCCACAGAATTATCCTTGGTTGACCTAATAGACCCCAAAGAAAAATGAGAAGATTACTATCATATTCTTCCCAATGGTGAGTGTGACGCCCCCAAAACAGGTATACAACACCCATTCTGAGTTGTCAATAACATGATACAGAAACAACTACAACTTTATTACAACAATTGTCGTGCAAACTACAACAAGACATATGCTGTGAGTTTGGATACAAATATATACCAACTGTGACTCATGTCCCAACCTTGGATAGCACGTCACAATGACACCTTACATAAAGGTATAGTCAAAAACTGTTTTAGAAATTAGAATTTTTGGGAAGTGCTCAAGGAAACCCTCGTACATGGGAGGCCATGCTTCTAGGTTATGATAGATATCATATGGCCACAGAATTATCATTGGTTGACCCAATAGACCCCAAAGAAAAATGAGAAGATTATTATCATATTCTTCCCAATGGTGAGTCTTCTCTCGACTTATCATTATCTCAACTGTCTCTAATTGAGAATTATACTTCAAACAAACACCAAGATTATATAGGTAGTGCTCGTAGATATACTCGGCAAGTGGATGTGTACAACCATGTCTTATGATGACACGAGGTTGTGTGTCGTTAGACATCTTGTATGATAGTGGCAAAACACCCTTCCAACGTTGAGTTCGCTTCACCCTAGATGATTCACCAAATATAACTACTAAATGATGACCACCGTTCTATTCCCCTGTTACCCCCGCTCGACCCAGCTACACTCTTATTACCTGAAAAGAATTATGAAACAGAATGGTGAGCACAACTAGCCCAGTAAAGAATATCATTACTAAAGATAAATAAGTTATCAATAGCCTTCAACAGAATTAAATCAGAGATTTAGAACATATGGTAGATGATAAAACTTTTCAACCATAGTTGCAGCGGAACGAGCAATCCATTAGAAGAGTCAAACAGATTATAAAGTCTATTATCTTCTCTATGTTAAAAGTCCACCAACAATGTTTTATCCCTGTAACATCAATCAATAATTCCTGTCCACAATCACATGTATAACTCATAATCATAAATGTAGTTTTAAATTCTTCTTCTCATCCAGAACAAAGATAATTTTTATCACTTGTCTTTACCTGAAACACCAAAGATTATGGTTATACCAAATCACAGTTCCTGTTCATAATCATACTAATAATTTCCTCTTTGCACTACGGGCCAAAGATATTCATCAACAACTCATCTTTGCACTACAGGCCAAAGATATTCTTCAACAGTTCATATTTGCACTACAGGCCAAATATATTATTATCTCAAAGAAATATATAATCATTTCAGAATTTATATAACCAATAATTATAACCACGTTGATCATTTCACCTTTGCACTAAAGCTAAAGATATTTAATTATAAATTCAATGGTCATGATCATACCAGTCAACAATTTAACTTTGCACTACTGG
The DNA here is from genome assembly GCA_016801055.1 of Panax notoginseng. Classification (NCBI taxonomy): domain Eukaryota; kingdom Viridiplantae; phylum Streptophyta; class Magnoliopsida; order Apiales; family Araliaceae; genus Panax; species Panax notoginseng. The sequence goes on along the minus strand of CM029012.1, from coordinate 21,044,518 downwards.
CCAAAGATAACCCATAGTCATGATCGTACCAAAAATTTACCCATCTTTACACTCAAGTCAAAGAGAAATATCATCATTAGGGTTATAAAAATGTTATATATGATAAAAAAATAATATGATCAACATATAGTTTTAATCTCAAGAGTAATATTCATAAATCAACTATAATTTGGTTAGAAAAAGAAACCAATTTTGTTATAAATAGTAACTCGTGAATAGTAACTCGTGAATAGTAACTCATGAATAGTAACTCATGAATAGTAACTCATGAATAGTAACTCGTGAATACTAACTCATGAATAATAACTCATGAATAATAACTCGTGAATACTAACTCATGAATAGTAACTCATGAATAGTAACTCGTGAATAGTAACCCCGACATGAAATGATAAGAATTTTACAAGAAAAATCCTACCAATATTCCAGTATAATGATATTGAAAGAAATAATATCATTGAAAAAATAACATCCCTTACGACAATATCCCTTACTATCCCTTACCTCAAAAGAACAGTACTTCTGACTGGAATAACGCTGAACGAACTTGCACCGTATAGCAACACTCAAGATATCAAAATACTCACAAGAATACGCTCGATATATAGAGAGAGAAATAGAGAGAAAACTTCAGTTTCTGGTGTGATTTTCAATTCTAACCTAAGCACCCTATTTATAGGAAATTGCTTAGAACACCAAAGCAGAAAAGTTAATAAAATAATAATATAATTATAAATTTTTCTTAGCCCACCTTTGAAAATCTAGATTCAGCCATCAACATGTGTAAGTGGGGCCCACCAAAGTGTAAAAAATGTTTTTGTTAATAAAAATAAATAAAACTTCCAAAAATCAATTATTTCGGAACTTCAGAACTTAATTAATTCATAATAAATAGCCCTTTTATCAGAAAATTCGAATCTGGCGAGTTTTTATAGGAAATTCAATTCTCTACAACTTTGCAGAAGAAAATTTTTCCAAATTCCAAACAGAAATTGACCGAAATCCATAAACGGACGATTTTGTAGTCTATAATAAATTTTCGGTCAAGAATTGTGTCCACCAACACACAAAACATGTGTTAAACATTTAATCCAACAAAAATACTCTTCCTCCTCATTTATTCATATATCCCACATTCATTGTAAAAATATCACAATTAATATATTATTAAAATAATATATTTAAATGAATTATTTTATCAGAAAAAGATAAAATATTAATTTACAACAATTGTCACATTAAAAATTTTCTCCATCTATATCCACATAAAATCAATATTTTTCTCATCATATAAATTAATAATTAATTATACATAAATAATATTGCAGAATCACAGTACTGGCAACCAGGCCGTTCCCAAGAAAGAGGGGGCTTTCCAATAAGGATCTCTTCCGTACTGGCGCGCAGTTAGATGACCAAACCTCTCCTTAGACAGAACTTTCTAAACATTGCCAATAATGTTATCTAATAATATTATTCAGATAATATGAATTATTGCTCCGATAATAGAAAATACTGTGTAGTGACAATTATTAAAACAACAGTAATATAAAATATCAACGCAGCAATTATTGAATCAATAAAATAAAATACTGAACAGTAATTACTTTAACCATTATTGAGTAGTGCCTTCTTACGTAAGAATCAATAATTGGTGCAATACCGTGTGCTACTGTGCAACAACGCGTATTACCGTGTTTTAACCACAAGGTATTCTAACAGTATTAACGGTAATAACTACGCCGTTATTTATAAACAACTTACTCTTGTCGTTTTCTTCATCCAATCGCTTTCTGTTATGGAGCCCACAAAAGACTGCGCCGTCGTACGAATATTCTCCGACAGTAAGAATATTCCACGACCAAGCGAATATTCCCCGACAACAATGAATATTTTATAACCACTTGTGTATTTCGAAAAAAAAATTCATATATCACCCTTAACTTTAACATTTATCAATTTAACCATTTACTAAATAGTAATTATAAGAAAAATTGAATACTTTTATTTCATAAAATTCGGGGTCTTACAGTGAGTCTTCTCTTGACGTATCATTATCTCTACTGTCTCTAATTGAGAATTATACTTCAAACAAACACCAAGATTATATAGGTAGTGCTCGTATATGTACTCAGCAAGTGGATGAGCACATCCTTGTCTTATAATGACACGAGGTTGTATGTCGTTAGACATCTTGTATGATAGTGGCAAAACATCCTTCCAACGTTGGGTACATCTTACCCTATTGGATTCACCAAATAAAACTACTAAATAAACTTTTCTATACTGCTTCGGGAGAACATCTACAGCTAGAGACCATCGTTCTATTTCCCCGTTACCCTCGCTCGACCCAGCTACACTCTTATTACCTGAAAGGAATTGTGAAGTAAAAGGGTGAGCACAACTAGCTCAGTAAAGAATATCATGACTAAAGATAATTAAATTATCAATAGCCTTCATCAATAATAAATCAGAGATTTAGAACATATGGTAAATGATCAAAATTTCAACCATAGTTGCAGCGGAACGAGCAATCCATTAGAAGAGTCAAATAGACTATAAAGTCTATTATCTTCTCCATGTTAAAAATTCACCAACAATGTTTTAACCCTGTAACATCACTCAACAGTTCCTTTACACAATCATATGAATAACTCATAAAGATAATTGTGATTCTAAATTTTTCTTCGCACCCAGGACGAAGAATATTTTCATCACCTGTCTTTACCTGAAACATCAAAGATCATGGTTATACCAAATCACAATTCCTGTTCATAATCATACTAATAAATCCATCTTTGCACTACGGCCAAAGATATTCAACAACAGTTCGTCTTTGCACTACAAGCCAAAGATATTCATCAACAGACCATCTTTGCACTACAGGCCAAAGATATTCAACAACAATTCATCTTTGCACTACAGGCCAAATATATTAATATCTCAAAGAAATATATAATCATTTCAGAATTTATATAAACAATAATTATAACCATGTTAATCAATTCACCTTTGTACTTAAGCTAAAGATATTCACTTATAAATTCAATGGTTATGATCATACCAATCAACAATTCAACTTTGTACTACTGGCCAAAGAGAACCCATAGTCATTATCATACCAAAAATCTACCCATCTTTACACTCAAGTCAAAGAGAAATATCATCATTAGGGTTATAAAAATGTTATATATAATAATAAAAATAATATGATCAACATATAGTTTTAATCTCAAGAGTAATATTCGTAAATCAACTATAATTTGGTTAGAAAAAGAAACCAATTCTTTCGTGAATAGTAACTCGTGAATAGTAACTCGTGAATAGTAACTCGACACAAAAATGTAGAAATTCCACAATAAAATACATACCAATATTTCAGTATAATAATATTGAAAGAATAATATTTCTTAAGCTTATAAACAATTTATTTTAATTGTTTACACTTTACTAAATAATGTATTTAATCATCCTAAAATGCCAAACTCATAAGATTTCATCACCCATAACCAAAAACCCTCATCAAAAATCTGCATATACCTCATATAGGATTCTTAAGCCATAAAATCTTATTTTCTAATTTTCTTACTTCACAAAACATATTTAATTCATTTACTCATAACTAGATTATTTTCATGAAAAATACCAAATCAGTTCCAAAAATATTTCTTTTCTGGAATTTAGCATAATATAGTCCTATAGTGAACATATATTTTTCTCAGAATTTTTAAAAGTCATTTACTATTTTTCATATGGCAAAAACAGCCGAATATTTAGACATTTATCAAAAATTATACTTTTATCTAAAAATTCTGAAATTCGTAGAGTATACTCCTATCATATACATGTACTCCCAATAAACATTTCATCAATTTTGGAGTTAACCACAAGGAGTTATAAGCGGTTACTTTTAAAATAGTCTTTTCTCATAAAATTCATAACTCTTAATCTATACATCCAAAAATCACCATTTTTGGACACAATCAAGAAAACTCATCAAAATATCATTTCAAATTTTTCCAAAATTTTTGAAGGTCAGAAAAATTACGAAACTGAAAAACATAACAACCCTTAAAATCCCTTACTATCCCTTACAATCCCTTACCTCAAAAGAGCAGTATTTTCTGACCGGAATGTAAAGCCGAAGGAACCTTGCACTGAATAGCAACTCTCAAAGTATTTAAATACTCACAAAATATACTCAATAATCTAGAGAGAGAAAGAGAGAAAACTTATGAATTCTGGTGTGATTTTCAATTCTAACTTAGCCCTCTATTTATAGGAAAATGTTAGCACGTCGAAGCAGAATTAACCTGCAACCTGATGGCTTTACGTGCTACTATTCCCACCCACCACATTTGAATAAAAATCTCATCACATTTCTTCACCAACCAAGAGTGGGGCCCACCAATTCTAGAATTTTCCACCAAAATTATTAACTCCGAAAATTCAACAATTTCTGAACCACTCATCTCGTAAAATTTATAACAAATTATACGTTCATTTATAACGGTTCAAAATTTGTGGACATATACTCAACTTATATATGTATAACATATCCAAATATTACCACGATCCAACGGTCGGATTAAAAATTATAACCTTCGCAAAATATCTCAAAAACCCTAATTTGATTTTCAATACCTCCGTTCCGACAAAAACACAGATAAAACACCTCAACATTAACTCCTTCATTTTTAACCACAAAAATATATCCCTCATTTATATCCACATAAAATAAATATTTCCTTATCATATGAATCAATAATTAATTATTCACAGATAATATTACAGAATCACATTTATGACAACCAGGCCGTTCCCAAGAAAGAGGGGGCTTTTCAATAAGGATTTATCCTTATTGGCGCGCAATTAGGTGACCAAACCTCTCCTTAGACAGAACTTTCTAGACATTGCCAATAATGTTATCTAATAATATTATTCAAATAATATGAATTATTGATCTGATAATGGAAAATAGTGTGCAGTGATAATTATTGAACAACAATAATATAAAATTTTAACGTAGCAATATATGGTTGAGTCAGATCAAGAGTAGCCAGTTCTTTCAAAGTTCTATTATTTTGTGGCACCGCCATCTCTTTCACTTCAAATGATGGAACAAGAGCTTCTTTTCTATTTGCAATTTTCTCTATCTCTTGATCAAAATTTAAGTCAATAAAGTTAGAGAATTGAGTCATAAAACAAAAACAAAATGAAAATTAAAAAAATAAATGAAAATAAAGAATAAACAAAACAAATAACACTCCCCGACAACGGCGCCAAAATTTGGGAGCTGTCGTTTACACTCCTAAATTAACCTCACTTTCACTTTTCAAATTCAAACAATTAGCACAGTAATAAGCAAGGATCGATCACACAGAGAGTGATTTGTTTTATATTTATCCTATGATTTCTAATGAAAAAGGGATTTTTAATTAATTAACTAAATTAACAAGAATAAACTAATAAGAATAAACAAAGAATAAAAAGCTTCAGTTCTTCAGTTCAGTATCACCTTTTTACAACAATGGATTAGTCAAGTGTAACATTATTTATCCTTCAATGAAACTAATAGCCCTAGGTAACAACAAGCTCTGCAACCCGAAACTCCCCTTAGATTGTCACTCAATGAAACAAGCTCTTCACAAGATTCTAACAATTATATAACATAAAACAAGCTCTCTAGATTTAATATAATAGCAGCTTTAAGAATTAGGGAATTAGACTATTCCAAGTAACAAACACATAAGCTCGGATTGTTTAACTTGTCTTCTGATAATCATAGCAATACTCAAAAGCTTGTCCATAATCATGTATTACTAATTACTACTAGTGATTAGAAACAATATCAATTACACGTAATATTATTCCTTGATCTAGCATATGATATTCGTTAACCAACTTAATCCTGCAGAAATCAAATCAGTTAAGCCAAATAGCATTCAGAAATTAAATCAGATTATCAAGAATGAATTTCATGTGAGAAGGAATAAATAATGAATACTCAATTAACCATTAATTATAAATAAGGTTCAACATCCCTTAGAACTGAATAAAAAGTACTTAGCTCATGTCTTCAATCCTCCAATGTTGTAGATGAGAGAATGTAGTAGATGATTGAATGTATAAAACCCTGACTATCATCCTCTATTTATAGTGCTAGACAAAGTCCTAAATCTTATGGGAAGTAGAAATCCAAATCTTAAAAGGAATTACAAATTACACTAATTTCTATAAAGAAATAGAATTCAATTTGGAAATAAATCTTAGTCTAAAAGAAATCATAATTATAATAGAATTGTAAAAACTATTCTTCTAGAATCTAAAATTCAGATTTAAAATTAGAATTAAATCCCACAATTGCCATGTGCTTAAACTTATTGCCGTGTGAATCCAAATCCATTTATGATACTAATTACTGAATCCTTGATTTGCTAGGAATCCCGTAAACCTCCTCCAATTTATTTTCAAAATCATGAAACCCCTTCAATTATATCTAAAATAAAAATATAAGAATAATGAGTTTATTTAGGCACAAAATAAATACAAAAGATTAAGTATTAATGAATAAAAATATAACATATTTCATACTCATCAGTCACCAACTGCTGAATTGGGTTAGCATTGGCGTTGTTGTTAGTGGTAGATTCTTCGTGGGTTCTTTGCCGTGGTTGACATCTTGGAGGCTTTATCTGTTAAAATACACTTATTAGATTATTTCTCAATTTATTTTTTAAGTATTTTCTACTTAACTTGCACATCATAAAAGATCATCACATACACATAACATCTTGCATAAATATTAACATTTTTATTCATTCATAATCTTTAAAGAAAACATAGGAATGACAGCATCCCTGCTCTCTACATCACTTTTCTGAACTACTAAAGTTTCAGGGAAACATCATCATATCTCATTGGTTACATAACATTTGGGATTTACATCTTATTTACTAATTTGTCACACAACAATTACATTCTTTACGATAACCTACTAAAATGATGCATAGCCTTACGACGCTCCTCTTCCATAATACGAAACATTGTTCTGCGATCTAACATATGCCATGGCAGCATCGCAAACTGAATTGGATAATACATGACTCGGTCTTGAGCTCAATTTATTACGGTATTAAAAATGCCATTCATCTCCTCCATCTTGCTCTTCTTTTCTTGTACTTCCCCTTCTACTACTCCTACAAGTTGAGAAGCATCCTCGTACGCATCTTCGACTCTTGCTCTCTTGGCGGTTCCTTCTTTCAATTTGTCCTTCAGCTTCGCAATCTCCTCTGTTAACTTTTCATTCTCCCCTTCTGTGTGAATCAGCTTCCATTCCACATTACTCAGATGCTTGTCCAGATCCCAGATCTCATCGTCCTTCTATGCCATCGAAGTATGACGTTTAGCTACTAACTCCTCCAACTCCTCAACTCTATCCTGAAGCTCCATGTTGTGGTCGTATACTTCATCGTACCTACGAGATGCGATAGAGTTTGGTGGAAACTCCTCCTCCTCCTCATCCTCATCCTTCTGTGGCAGCTTAACGGGATCTTCTTCATCCGTCTCTACTACATCCTCCTCATCAGGTATACTTTCCTCCTGCTCAACCACTGTGACCAATGGAGATGACTCTCATGGCAGCAGTTGTTCCCAGACCACATGAATATCTTGAGGCTCCTCCTCTCTAGGCATCTAAGGTCCCTCCTCCCTATCCTAACTGGATTCTCCCACATTAGCTATCATGACAACAAAATTTTAAGTTTTAATTACTAATCATCACTACTCGACACTCACGAACACATAGGTTCAACCACATAAGCACATAGAGTGTTTTATTATTTCTTCCTTAAAACTCAATAAGAGTTTACCATCAATATCTTTTCAATATCCTATAAGGCTAATTCCTAAGGCTTTTCCCTTACCTAAGGTTCATAACTTAAAGCTCTGATACCAACCAGTGACACCCCCAAATCTGGGTATTTCATTCCCACAAGATTTGGTGTTCACTTTCCATTCATTCAATTCTAACAACCCAAACACAATAAAATTTAAACAATAAAACTTCCCACTAAAAGGGTTATATCATTAAATCCAATAAAATCTCAGGTCATCTACCTTAAACATTCATCAAATGAGGAAAAGTAAATAGTTACATCACATTAGTTAAAATAAAGTCTGACATCATAAAAGTCAATAAATTTTGTGACAACCCGAAAAATCGGATTGTCCAGAATTTAAGTTAAAGAATTAGTTATTAATTAAATGAATTTTTATTAATACTATTCTGTGCTATGTGTTTATTAATCGTTCTAGAACCTAGGATGATTATAAGTCATGAGGATTCTGGCTACGAGCTAGACTGAACGAGTAAGAATTTTCAAGACGAAAATAAAAAATTTTCGAGAACAAAAATATTTCTGAGGAAAAAGACGAAATAGACACTATTCACCCGACGAACCCTAAGGATTAGGGTTTGAGAATTTCTTCGAATATAACAAATATGACACATTTGACAAATGTGGCAATCCACAAGATGAAGATAAAATACCAAATCCAATTCCAATAACAACACCAAATAATCAACAAATCTGATGAACTAACAAGTATATATAATTCAACAATTGTATATGTATACTCAAATCTGAAAATTAAATAGGTAATAACATTAACAAGCTTGATCTCCACACATTCAAATTACACGAACACCTAATTACACAAATTCACTGACAGATTCATCCTATAGCTTCAAATTTATACATTAACAATAAAATGAACAAGCTCCAAAGATTATAACGAAGTGTGTTATCCAAACTTAAACAAAATAACTAAAAAAATGCTACGTAAAGGTTATCCGAACCATTAAAAAATAAAGCTAAACAAATTTAGGATTTTTTAGCCCTAACTACAAAATAATTAACATTTATCCTTTAAATTGAAGGTAACAATGGAGGAAGAAGAATACAATAGCTAGAAGCTTTCCACCATGCACCACCTGTGACAACCCAAAAAATTGGATTGTCCATAATTTAAGTTTAAAGAATTAGTTATTAATAAAATTAATTTTTATTAATATTATTCTGTACTATGTGTTTATTAATCGTTCTAGAACCTAGGATGATTATAAGTCGGGAGGATTCTGGCTACGAGCTAGACTAAATGAGTAAGAATTTTCAAGAAGAAAATAAAATTTTTTCGGGAACAAAAATATTTCTAGGGAAAAAGACGAAATAGACATTATTCACCCGACGAAACCTAAGGGTTAGGGTTTGAATAACCTAAGCCTTTCTGAGCGTTCGGTATGTCGAAATGACATTTTATCGAAAGATTTGATGATAATATATCGTAAAAAGTTAAGTAAGTCGATAAAAGTTTTTCTCGAAAAACGTGTAAAAATCAGACGAAATAAAAATGACGAAAAGTATTGTTATGTACTTTTCATTCGTTTGACTACGTTAGGGGAAAACGTGAAGGAAAACGCTTAACGTCAAAAAGTTTTTTTTAGTTTTTCAGAGTTCCGAAGAATGCATAAAAGTTAGATTATAAAAAAAAGACGAAATATCCAAAAATATATATTTGGATTCCGAGAATAGCTGTTTTTCAAACTGTAGGACGAATTCTGCAAGACGGAAGCATGAAGCTTCTAAGGGAAGCTTCGTGAATAGTAAAGAGGTGGAGTAAGGAGGTATGAATAGTAAGGAGGTTTGGGGAAAAATAACTTAAATGCCCTTAGCCTTGGTTTTCTATATAAACAAGCCTTAAGCTCATTTGTTTGGTTAGAAATTTCAACCAACACTTGAGAGAGAGAGAGAGAGAGTTCGGATGAAGAGAGAGAGAATGAGGAAAAGCTAGCCCGAGTGCACCCTTTTTCCAACGGAGAAAGATTAAAGAAGAAAGGTAATCCGAAACCTAGCTTCTAAATAAATTTTCTTTAAGTTTTCTATGTTTAAAACATAGCTTAATGAGAATAAGAAGTAAAAGATATTAAGAATGATTTCATATGATTGAAATCATGAGAAAATGAAGAAATAAGAATTATAAGTTTAGTTTATAAATTTCTTAAGGACGTATAAGATTTTGAACGATCTGAATGTATCATATGAATGATTCGGTGATATTAATAAGGAATGATGTTTTATAACATCAAACTCTAAGGAAAAGTGAAATGGTAATCAAAATATCGATTAAAAATGAAGAACGAACGAAGAACGCGAAGAACACGAAGAACGTTGTTGATGGACAAATTTAAAACCATCGTAGTATAATTTGTTGTTGGCTGACAAGTTTAAAACCATCTCGTATAAGTTAGTTACATATTGCTTGGTTAGGAATGGTAGAAATGTTCATAAAGAACGGATTAAACTATGCTATAACTAAGTTATGACAAAATTTTTGTAAAAGACGAACGAGAAATAAAAGTATGTAAATGAACCCGAAGGTATATGGTTTCATAAGAATGTAAGAGAACGTAGAAAACGTGAGTCATGCACTCAAGAACAAACGAGTTTCGAGTTCGGATGACCGAATTACGGACGAACGGACGAAGAACGTTATTAGCGTAAAACGAACAAAAGGTGGAATTTAAGACAATTGATTAGTATGTCAACTGATGCAGAATAAATTTCTATCTAGGGGAAGTTGAAGTACATAAGATAAGGGAGAGAATGGCTTTGGAACGACCTCGTTCCGAGTTATAATGAATAAGTTATGAGATTTCAAAGTAAGCATCTCAAACCAGTTAAAAACATAGAAAAAATTTTTGAAGGTTGATGCTTGGTGCTGCAGTGCTAGATCAGGCCATCAATTAATGCTGAGTGGCGTCGCAGCGTGAGAGGAATAAAGGGACCCGGCACCGCAGCGCCGGTGCAGAGCGAAGCCCAGTGAGGAGCTTTTTATTGCTCAATTACTAGGGGGATGTGCAAGAAAGAAATATGAACATGTAGTTCACCTAATGTAACACTTTAACAAGTGATTTAAACCTTTAGTAAAGGTTAAACGGAAAGATTTAACGAGATTAAAAGACAGAGAATGTAAGGAACGTAAACGTAACACAGTTGCGATGAACGATCGGTCTTATCATATAACGAACCGTATGGCTTCGACATTAAGAAAGAATAATAAACATGGGGTTTATGGGATGGATAACAATGGAAAGTGAGTAAAACCTTGAGTAAAGGTTGAATGAGAGATTTAGAGACGAGCAACGTAAACTTTGATTACATAAACGATCCTTGTGAATCGTATTCGCGTCGAACGAACGTTCTAAGCGTACAATGGTTTTATGACTTGGATGTTGACGAAGGTAGTAATAAGATATGATTTATCAAGGAAAGCCGTAGTGAATGGTAATGAGATTAATGAAAGTTCGAGGGTGAGTTGGATAGAGAATGTTAGAATGAAGTAAGCGTTACACACTTTAGCCGACGTGCGGGTTGAGAGTACGCGAATATTAAACGGGCAGGACCTACACTCCGTGTATGGTTTTACCGTAAGGTAATGAAGAAGGAAGAAACATAATTAAAGACAATGATGTATAACGTTAAGAAGCCGAGTTAATAATTATAACTTGGTTGACGTTCTGAGTTAAATGAATCAGACGTTGTAAAATACGAATAAGTTAATATAAAATGTTTAACGCTATGACCACATAGTATGGACATTGAATGATCGTTTTGAGTATACAAAAGACTATATGACTTCGACGATTGAGATTGAATCCAGAGGTATGACATTTAGTTGCCAGAAAGCCATAAGGAATGAGAAATTGTCTTAGAAAATACTATAGTTTAATAGTTTGGATAAGTTAAGATAAGTTAGTTTGTGGTACAATCGTAACATTTGATGGTTGACATATGAGAGCTGGGCTAAACAATTCCTTCAAAGAGCGAAGATATATACGAAACTGGCAACCGATCTAACTCACTTTGAAAGATAGTGTAGACGAGACAGGAACTTGTTTGTTGGTTGTTTGTGGAAAACCACTCAGAGTACCATATGGACTACTAGCAGAGACACGATGTGTACTAAGTCCTAGAAAGGTTATAAGAAGAAGATAAAAATGTAAATTATCAAAGATGATGATCGTATGAGTAAGACATCTCCGTATGTCATGAAGCCGTAATGCAGTAAAGAAAGTAGATCGCGTAAACTTAGATTACAAGAACACGAACCCTAAGAATAAAGAAAAGCTTAAACCAATGTGTAAGTCAAGTATATGGCTAATTGGTGTATGTGTTATTTCCTTATGTGCTATATATAAATTGGAATGAGCAGTTCAGTGTAAATTGTAAGCTGTAGCTATGCGTAAGGCAAGTTTCCTAACTTCATTCATATTACATGAATGCTAGTTTCTAAAACTTCTCAGATGTTGAATTTGAGAAGTCTTGTCTATGTGCATATGTGCGATATATTTACAAGGTGGTAATATTTATGAGGCCTTGTGCCACAATTTGAACATTTCTGTGTTTCTATATGATAAACTGTTCTGCGATTGAACTGTTCAATACGAGTATGTTCTGTTTATACATGAACCGTTATTGTTAAGTCTGTGCTAATGATTCTAGCCAGACAATATATGTATAGAAAAGGTAGAAGAAAGAAAGTATTTGAAAGTGAATGTGACTAATATTTTAAAATGATAGGAATAAGGATTATTCCTATTATTCGAGCTGCTTTATAACCTTTGTTCGGTTATTGAAATCTTCAAAGAATGTTTAAATTTTTGAAGTTGTTTGTTCAACTATTATGACTTACTAGGCAATTGAATGCTTATACTTGCTTTAAATAAAAACATTTTTAGCGAACGATGTTAGAAAGAACTTAAGGATCCCGTAAAGATCAAGTTAACCAGCATCCAGAAGAAGTGCCATTGAGTATATGAATGTGCGTGAAGATCAAGCGAAGACTTGTAATGTAGAATAGTTTAATTAAACTATAGATTAGTTCATTGAACTGTTATGTATCCTTAGTGGCGGATGAAAGTAACTCTTGTAAGATGTAAAGAATAATGTAATTATCATTATTTGTAATGAAAGAGATTATAAGATCTTAGAACTTGGGATTTGAGAATGCATGTTGTTATATTTAGGTATATAATGATGTATATTTGAAAGGAGATGGAATAGTGACGTACGGAATCTGGGTATGAAGATAGGCCAGATTTCGGGGCGTTACAAATTTTACAAGTCTTCAACACTTGTTCAATTTTCCTTTCCCTTTGCTAGTGGTAGGTTCATTGGCCTTCTCAACCTTAGCTGCAATGGTTATATATGCAAGAGTGAGCAGAGAAATGCTCACTTGAAAATGACAATAAAATATAACAAAATACTATCTCCCAATGAATAGGCTCAACAGAACTGAATAATATTCTCTATCAATGATAACCGATAACTTAAATAAAATGTGAAATTTATCTGAGGGTCACAAGACCACGAACTATATCCAAAGTTATAAGTAATCTTTTAACTTAAACCTAACTAGTCATAGGACTGTAGGGATTCCCATACTTAGGGTGATCAGTGCTTCGTACAATGTATTATGTACAAACATTTAAATGCTTACACGTAATAAATCCTCTATAATAGGGTTGTTATTCTCAATTTTAGAATACAAGTCCGCACCAATGTAAGTTTGGTTTGGATAGGCTTCAAGGGTAATTTAGAGTTCAACGAACATCAACTAAGGATTAGTTGAATCATAACTTAATAATGTTTCAAGGGTTTGATAGCAATATGTTATGGAATAGTTATGAACTACAGACGAATAAACATAATGCATCATAGTCATGCTTCATTAATGAATTAAAAAGCACGGAAAGGTATACTAAACCTTACTTGAACAATAACAATAAGCTATGGTTACATACTTTTTAGATAATAACAAAGTTAGAAACTTTGTTCATTGTAAGAGTAGGTTTAGGAATAAGAACTTGTTCAACAAAATTACAACTTGAATAATCGTAATTGATTTTGGATAAGGAACTTACATAACAATGATAAACAAGATAGGATAAGGATCTTGATTTACACAATGAAATAAAGTTTAGGGAACTCGCTTAATAATAGTCATGATACAATAAATATTTGTTCGACAACAAAAGGTAACTAGAGCTATGAAACTTGCATTTATTATAAAGAGAATAAAGTTAAAAAGCTTGCTCAATTGTAAACAAGTTAGGGTAACTCAAACAGAGATTAGACTTCAGAAACTTTTCTCGTGCGTAAGCTATTAAATTACAACTCACGATCACCTACACATATCATATGTAGTACAACATCTATTAGTTATACTAACATCAATTTTATAAGTTCCACTCACCATCTTAGTTAAGTTATATCTTTTAATTTAAGGTCTAACCATATTGACCAATCACATAACACAATCACATAGACGAATATGAAAACTCCCTAACATATAACGTAAAGTTATAGCATTCAATTTACATCTCTAACTCTTACAAGCATTTAGTTTCAATCGTTATAACTCATTAACTGATAACTTAAAATTCTTCACACTTGGCACTAAAATATATCTACAAGCTTATTACAACATATCATAGGATTAACTTCCTTTTTATGTTCATAAGACCAAGTTACAATTGCATGCCATGGACTGAACTAAAAAATAAACAAAACATTTTTTGTCAGGGGTTGGCGCAGCCGCACCAACTTAAGCTTTGGCACCAGCGTGGCCGCGCTAGTGCGAAATCCTGGGTTCTGCAGTTTGCGATACACATAGCAGAAATCTAATTTGGCCTACAAGCTACTTTCTAACAACAAATTTTCGCACACGTAAATTACATAAACTTTACAAGAAACATAAATTAATGTTTCTAACCATAAAAAACAGTATAAACAACAAATTTAAAACCTCAAATTTCATTGTTCTTGCTAATATTTCACTTTTAGACATTCTTAATGAAACAATTCACTGTAAATTCGTTTTTTAATCAAAACAGTTAATTTAAATTGCTTTGTTTTCGTTTCTTCATATATTTTCACAACCAACAAACAATTTACAATTTAACACATGAGTTAAACATAAATTTTGATTCCAAACTAAGCTATATTCATATATATTTCACTTTAATATGGTTTTCTCAATATATATTATATTTTCATGAATTAATTTACTCTAAATCATATATAAACCATATGAGAACAATTTATATCAACAAATTATCATATAAAAACACATGATAAACAATTCATTCTCCACACAAAATTTTACAGAGAACTTTTGAGAGAATAAAAACTAAAATCTTAACAACTAAGATTATACTTTTAATTGCTTGTACATTGATTAGCTAGAATATCTGAAAGGCTCGATAATCTTACTCCTTCTAAATTCTCAACTCACGGAGAATTCTCTCTTCCTCCTTCTCTCTTTTCTCTCTTCTTTCTCTTCTCTGTTCTTTCTTTCTCTTCTAACTTTACGTAACTTAAAAATAACTGATATATAAAATGTAAACGAATAATATAATACATATGAATATATAATATAAATATATAATATAACTAATGTTAATTATAACTTTTGAAAATCAAAAGCCATAAGGCTTGTTTGGCTAAAACCACTTTAAAATTAAAGACTTAAAACCATTAACCTTGTTTAGCAAAAATAAATTAAAAATAATAACTAACAATCCTTATGCATTGTTTGGTAAAACCCATTTAAATTAAAGACTTAACATCCATTAAGCCTTGTTTGGCAAAACTGAATTAAACTCTTTTAATTTATTTTTTATAAGTTATTTATACTATAGTTTATTGTCCAACTTTATTTAATTAAATTTCCATATTCACATTTAATTAAAACAACTTATTAATTCAATTTGCCATATAATCCAATACAACAAAATTATAAATTTCATTATAATTTTATTTAATAAATTAACACATCACTTTAATTACTAAATTAAATAAAACAATATTATAACAATTTATTTAATCCTTATCAACTCTCTAATTTAATTATTAAATTAAATTAGAATATTATCTCATAATAATTATTTCCTCACTCTTTTATCTTAATTAACTTCAAAATACCAAATTAACATATTACCTTAATTAAGTGAATTCTCACAACTCATGAATTATTTATTTCACCAACAAATAATAAAACTAAACAAATATTTATTTAACAATAAATACAAAATTTAAAATATTTATTTAATTCAATAAATATTTGAAATTACACATAAAATTCTGGATTGTTACATCTTTTTCTCCTTACAAGGATTCTGTCCCTAGAATCACAACTCAAACTTTTGTCCCCAAAATCCGCTTGGTCTTTGATGCTCGGCTTTGACTCTTTTACACTTCAAGCATTTCGCGATACATTCTGCAACATCTCTTTTCATATTTGGCCCCCAAAAATACCGTCGTAAATCTTGATTCATCTTCCTACTTCCCGGATGAATTGAATATCTTGAGTTATAACCTTCAGTCAAGATTTCATCTTTAATATCTAGTACTGTTGGAACCCAAATTCATCCCTCGAACTTTAGTAGTCCTTTGGTATCGATCTTGTATTTCACTTCACTACCCTCAACCACTCTTTCTTTGATTTTCCCACATTCTTCATCCAGTAGTTGAGCGTTTTTCACTTTGTCTACTAAAGACGAACTAGCTTCCATCTGGAATAATCTTTCATCAGATTCTTTTGGAAGTTTTATTTCCAACTTTAGCCTTGCCATTGCTGAGATAACTTCCTTCTGATTAGTTAACAACATCAACTTTTCTCGACCCTTTCTGCTCAAGGCATCGACAACCACATTTGCTTTACCCGGATGATAAAAGATCTCACATTCATAATCTTTTATCAAGTTTGACCATCTCCTTTGACGAATGTTCAGATCCTTCTATGTGAAAATATACTTCAGACTTTTATGGTCTATGTATATTTCACATTTCTCCACATAGAGATATTGTCTCCATATCTTCAGAGCAAATACCACCGCAGCCAACTCCAAAACATGAGTCGAGTATCCTTTCTCATAGTCCTTCAGTTGCCTTGATGCATATGTAATGACTTTGCCGTTTTGCATAAGGACACAACCTAGTGCTTTATGTGATGCATCACTATACACTACAAAGTTTCCCATATTATCCGAACACAGGTGCCATGCTAAGCCTCTTTTTCAAATCTCAGAAACTCTATTCACACTTTTCTGTCCAAACAAATTTTACATATTTCCTTGTCAAATTCATTAATGGAGTGGCAATCTTGGAAAAGTCCTGAATAAACCGTCTATAGTAACCTGCCAATCCCAAGAAACTCCTCACTTCTAATGGTGTCCTTGGTTGTTCCCAATTTATTATTGCTTCGACCTTTGATGGATCCACCTTAATCCCATCTTTATCAATCACATGACCAAGAAATTATACACGTTCTAGCCAGAATTTGCACTTAGAGAACTTCGCGTACAACTTTTCTTTTCTTAGCGTCTCCAACATCAAACGTAATTGTTCCACGTGTTCCTCGTGAGATTTAGAATACACCAGAATATCATTGATGAATACCACCACAAACTTATCTAAGAATGGTTTAAACACCCTATTCATCAAATCCATGAATGCTACAGGGGCATTGGTCAAACCAAAAGACATTACTAGAAACTCGTAATGTCCATACCGAGTTCTGAATGCCGTCTTAGATACATCCTCATTTCTTACCTTTAATTGATGATACCCACTTCTCAAATCTATCTTCGAGAAGTACTTGGCTCATTTAAATTGATCAAACAAGTCATCTACTTTTGGCAATGGATATTTATTCTTAATAGTGACTTTGTTTAATTCTATATAATTAATGCAAAGACATATTGACCCATCCTTCTTCTTCATAAAAAATACCGGCGCTCCCCACTGTGACACACTCAGCTAAATGTATTTTTTGTCTAACGGCTCTTGCAATTGTACCACCAGTTCCTTCATCTCTACCGGAGCCATCCTGTACGCGGCCTTTGATATCAGAGCAGTTCCTAGCGCAAAATCGATGACAAATTCGATCTCTCTATCCGACAGAAGTCCTGGCAAATCCTTCAGAAACACGTCCGCAAACTCCCTAACCACTGGTATCTCTTTTAGTTTCACAACCTTCTTTTGAGTATCGACTATGTAAGCTAAATATCCTACACAGCCCTGACTTAACAACTTCTTGGCTTGCATAATCGTCAGACATCTTGCTTATCTAGGAGATTTGCTACCATAGAAGACTACCTTAGATGGAGTAATAAGGTTTACATATTTATTTTGACAATCAATTATCGCCCCATAATTGAATAGCCAATCCATTCCCAATATAACATCAAACTCTCCAAGTTTAATTAGGATTAAATATCTACTATCATAATATTTTTCTTAATATTCACCCTACAATTCTTGTATATGAATCTAAGAGGAATTACTTCCCTATTCGTAATTTCTATGTTTAAAGGGAAATTCAACTCTTCACTAGGCAATCCTAACCTCCTAGCAAATTCATCAGATATATACGAGCAAGTAGCACCCGAATCAAATAATACATATGTATTTATATGATTGATTGGGATAATACCTGACACAACATCTTTCGATTGCACCGCGTCCTGCACCGTTATGTTGAAAGTTTTGGTTGTGGGTCTATTTGATGACGTTGTTCCAACAATAGCCAATGCACCTCCACTGCTACCTCCCATACTTCCAGTTATCTCTCCAACTTTCTTCTTAGGGCACTCGCTAGCAAAATGATCCTTTGACCCGCAGGTGTAGCAAGTATTCTTCTTTGGTTGATGGCAATTTGGGGCAATGTGACCCTCCTGGCCACAGTTGAAGCATACTCGCTTATCCCTTAAACACACGTCAGTGTGATTCTTTTTGCATATAGCACATGCATCAAACTCCTTTTTCTGTTGGCTACTCTGTTAACTTCCAACACCAACACTTGCATTCCACTTTCTCTTCAGGTTATTACTACCATTCCCACCACTACTACACCCATTCTTACCTTCACTCTCACTTTTCTTCTTTTTTGTTCCTGATTGTACGTTGTCACAGCTTCACCTCCACCTTCAGCGATAATCGCATTCTCAAGCACCGCTACAAACGTCTTTAGCTGAAACATGGAAACTCTGATGTACAACCATTACTTCAGTCCCTGTTCAAATCTCCTAGCCTTGTGCTCATCTGTGTTAACTTGATATGGCGCAAACCTTGCCAACTCATTAATCTTTTTTGCATACTCTGACACCGTCATTGTGCCCTGCTTCAGCTCTAAAAAATTCACCTCCATTTGATTCTTTGAACTCTCTATGAAATAGGTCTCAAAAAATATTTCCTTGAACCTATCCCATATCATCACTCCTTGATCTCCTCGAGTTTTATTGGCTTACCAATAATAACTGACATCTGCTTTCAACATGAATGTTGCAAAAGTAGTCTTCTGATTCTCACTGACTCTAGCAACATCGAATACCTTTTCTATTTTTGTGATCCAGGTATGTGCCTCAATCGAATTCATGGACCCACGAAATTCTGGTGGTCCAACCGTCTTGAAGTCCTTAAAGGTTGCAGCTTGGATCTGCGGCTGATTTTGTAACGCTCCCGTCAATAACGTCACCAACTACTGAACTAGGTTATCATTGACATTGTTGTTATTGGTAGATCTCTCAGGGGTTCTTTGTCGTGGTTGACGTCTTTGAGGTATTTTCTGTTAAAATACACTTATTATATTATTTCTCAATTTCTTTTAAGTATTTTCTACTTAACTTGCACATCATAAAAGATCATCACATACACATAACATCTTGAATAAATATTAACATTTTTATTCATTCATAATCTTTAAAGAAAACATAGGAATGATATCATCCTTGCTCTTTACATCACTTTCCTGAACTACTAAAGTTTCAGGGAAACATCATTAAATCCCATTGGTTACATAACACTTGGGATTAAAATCTTATTTACTAATTAGTCACACAACAATTACATTCTTTATGATGACCTACTAAAATGCTGCATAGCCTTACGACACTGTTTTGCTATCTAACGTATACCATGGAAACATCTCAAACTGAATCAGATAATACATGACTCGTTCTTGAGTTTGATTTATCATGGTGTTAAAAATGCCATTCATCTTCTCCATCTTTTTCTACTTTGCTTGTACTTCCCCCTCTGCTACTCCTGCGCACTGAGAAGCTTCCTTGTACGCATCTTCGACTCTTGCTCTCTTAGCAGATTCTTCTTTCAATTTTCCCTTCAGCTTCGTAATCTCCTTTGTCAAGTGCTCATTCTCCCCTTCTCTGTGAATCAGCTTCCATTCTACATTACTCAAACGCTCGTCCAGATCCCAGATCTCATCATCCTTCTACGCCATCGAAGTTTGACGTTCAGCTACTAGCTCTTCCAACTCCTCAACTCTATCCTGAAGCTCAATGTTGCGATTGTATACTTCGTTGTACCTATGAGCTGCGATACAGTTCGGTAGAAACTCCTCATCCTCATTTGTTTGTGGCAGCTCAACGGGATCTTCTTCATCCGTCTCTACCACATCCTCCTCATCATGTATACTTTCCTCCTGCTCAACCACTATGACTAATGGAGATGACTTCCTTGGCAGTAGTTGTTCCCAGACCACATTAATATCTCGAGGCTCCTCCTTTCTAGGCATCTGAGGTCCCTCCTCCCTATCCTGACTGGATTCTCCCACATTAGCCATCCTGACAAAAAAAAATTAAGTTTTAATTACTAATCATCACTACTCGACACTCATGAGCACATAGGTTGCAACCACATAAGCACATAGAGTGTTTTATTATTTCTTACTTAAAACTCAATAAGAGTTTACCACCACTATTTTTTCAATCTACTATAAGGTTACTTCCTAAGGCTTAACCCCCACCTAAGGTTCATAACCTAAAGCTCTGATACCAACTTGTGACACTACCAAATCTGGGTACTTCATTCCCACAAGATTTGGTGTTCACTTTCCATTCATTCAATTTTAACTACCAAAATATAATAAAATTTAAACAATAAAACTTCCCATTAAAAGGGTTGCATCATTAAATCCTATAAAATCCCAGGTCATCTACCTTAAACATTCATCAAATGCGGTAAAGTAAATAGTTACATCACAGTAGTTAAAATAAAGTCTGACAACATAAAAGTTAATAAATTTTACAAGTCTTCAACACTTGTTCAATTTTCCTTTCCCTTTGCTAGTGGTAGGTTCATCGACCTTCTCAATCTTAGCTACAGTTGTAATAACCCAATATTTTAAATATAATTAAATAATAAATTTTTTGCATATAATTTATATATATATATAAAGGTAAAAATATGTGCAAAGCAAAGTATATGTATATATGTGATAAGTAAAACTTATTTATTACATGAATAATTGTAAATAATTTCTTTTTAAGAATTATTGATCATTATAGATTATATTCCTATAATAAATTAATAATAAGAGTATTAGTTATTTTCATGAATATATGATTATCGTATATATGATATGCTTATTAGGAATTATTAAGTGAACGATTAATTTATATTAATTATTATGGAGATTAATAATTTCGTTAATTAATGAGGAATGGATTAATTAATACTATTGTTAATTAATCAATGAATAATTTATACAGTTGACATAAAACGAATAAGTAAGTTATTAATATAATAAGATTACTTTGACTGTTATGTGTAAGTGTGCAGTAATTAAATATACTATATGTATTGCAACTACATTATATAGTGTAGTACGACACTTATGTGACTATACTATATATAGTAGCCATATATTAAGGTTTATTGAAACTATGATATGAATACATCATGAAAGGTGTATGTGACAATAGGTATGTGGGTTTATATTAAAATAATATACCATGAGCATATTGTAAACTATTTTTTTAATAATAAAAAAAGACAATGTAATATGTATATATAGTGCATTAATACATATCTTATGACTATGTGAGTAAATAATATAATAAGGTTATAATATGGTTATGTGAGTAGTAGAGATAATTATGGAACTACCCGGACAATAAAACTTGACTGCGTTGTTTTAATGCATATATTTAATGTACACGGATTATATGTATGTTACATTTCAATATTACATCTACTACCTTGAAATATTAAATTATATTGTGGCATTAGGATTTAGCCTTGTATGATTAATGTGTATACAATATAACATAAGAATAAGAGTTGTGTATAAGTATATGGTCTGATGTTGCAAGAGTGCTTAGTTCATTTGCTTGTCCCAAAATGAGTGTCCCATTTGCTCAATTCTCAGTCACGTGTAGAACAAAAGGCTAAGACCTATGTTCTTCCTTTTCTTCCAAACTTTCCTAGTTAATGATCATGGGGGAGTGGTGATCATGATGCAAATCACCAACCAATTACCAACTCCTCCTTACCTATCTTGTAATCCTTCAATTCATGGGTTTGATTCAGTGGGAAATGCCAATATCTAGTCCAAAATCCTTCTATAAATTTAAGCTCCATTTTCAGTTTTTGGTTGCTTAAGAATTTGTCTGATAAGTGTAAGAACAGAGTGAGTGTACTGAGCATTGAGGGAGTACAATTAGAGCTTTCAGAAATCAAAATTAAGCTTCAAAGAGGTATAAATTTTATTTGTGTTCCTGAGTTTAAGTTTTGTCAAATTTTTGCAATTACTTGAATTCTCTGTAATTGGTAGATGATAGCATGCCATTGTGTTAATTAAGTGTGCATGCATGTCTAGAAGTAGTCTATGTTGCAGCAGAAGATGTTGGCAATGCTTGTGATTGAGGCTCTACAAAAGCAGAGCCATATTTTTTTGCCTCTGGACGAAGTGGCTCGGCCGCGCCACTTCCTTAGTCCTTCACCGTGCGGCTGCGCATGTTGCCTATCACAGTTACTCCTGTTGATTCCTTAAAATGTCATGAGCATGCTACTTAAGTTAGATTATGCGTATAAATGACCCTAGCATGTGGTTAAATATTGCCTTGAACATAGTACATTGTTTTAGCTTGATTTGAGTTGAGTTTTCAAGAAAACTTCAAGATTTGGAAACACTAGAAATGGTAAACTTGGAAGAATGTATATTCTGATTTTGTGAGGATGTGTAAATAATCTAGGTATGTACGTACATGAGTATAACATAAGGTATGAACTGGTTTGGTGTATAATAGAGTTTTCTAGCTTGGTTTCAAAGGATTTTTCTAAAGGAAAACTTGAAGTTTTGCAAAACAAATTATAATGAGCATTATGCTTTCAAATTCTAATCTTTCTAGCTTATGCAAATAACTTAAGTATGTGCATAAATGAGTATGAAAGCATGCTATAGAATATGTGGACTTATTTAGCATACTTGAATAAGTTTTACTAAGGGAGACTTTAAGTTTCAATACAAACTTGATAAACTATATGGGAACTTGTAAGCATGCTTATATATTCTAATATGTATATGAGAGTGTATGATGTTTAGTAAATGAAGTTAATTTGCATACTTGGTAGCTTAACTTTGGATTTTCACAAGAAATCTTGGAAACTAGTTTTGTCAATAACTATATTACGAGTATTCTAGCAATGGACATGCATGACTTAACTAATGTGAGCATGTGTAGTAGAAACCTATGGACCACATAGCATGTGTTTAACGACTAAACATAAGAAAATTATGAATTTAATCACTTAAAGTCTTGATTAAATAAGAAAAGATGGCGACATATGTTAATGTTAGGATATAAGGTCAAACTTAGTTATCCACATACTAACATGTATTTTTTAGATGATTATTTGTATTTGTGCAAGGCATGTGTTCACTGGTTTTCTACAGGAGCAGCCATGTCCTGGTTTGAACTGGAAGCCGCGCGGCCGCGCGTCTCCTTAATACAAATCAGGCGCGGCCGCGCTAGTCTGCTGTAGGAACAATTTTCTGTAAATGGTTTGAAGGTGGTTGCATGCTTGTATTGTTACTCTAATAGGTATAATATGACCAGTGCAAAACTAATATGTTAAGAAGCATGCTAAATGATTGAATTGAATGATTAATGCAGTGATTAAGAACTTCAAAGTGTTAAGTCCAAAAGATATTTGCAAACTATAAGGCAATGATTAAGAAACAGTATTATTAACTTTGTAGTATCTTATAAACTAATGTGGTAATATAAGTATAAGGTATATGTAAGGAGTATACAACTAACTTAGATGTTTATGTATGCATTTTCACTTATATATCATGTATGAGCATATGTAAGTAATGAATATCCTATACGCGTATTATATTATGTTAGGATTCGAAAGAGTATTGATAAGTAATGTTTTGGTAAACTACGCTTAATGCAAGTTCTCTAACCTTACTCAAATCTATATTGAGCAAGTATCTGAACCCTACTTTTATCGTGCAAGTATCCTAAATCCTTGCTTTACTTTATTCAATGAATATCGTAAGCTTATCTCTTTGAATGCAAGTATCTTTGCTCTTTATATCTATTTATGCAATAAACTTGCGTAAATAAGTTATTGAATTATATTCCGGTTATACGGGTTTTTAAGCTTTATTGTTATTAATCATAGTATTCATGCAAGTTCCTTGAACTCTACTTTTATTGAGCAAGTATCCTATCTTTGCACTTTCTTTATGCAATGGCTAGAAGTAAGAAAGTTTTATAATTATATTATTATTGTACCAGATTATTAAACCCGTTGTTATATATATTATATCTGATCATTGATTATCAACATGGTACTATATTGTAATTCAGATATATATTTTGTTCGTTAATTTCTAAATATGGTTATTGAAGTGTCCCCACTTGGATAATCATTGTATTTAATCACATTTTGATATATATATATATATATATATATATATATATATATATATATATATATACCTATTGATCACCAGTATGTATACAATAAGTAAAAGTCGTCTAAGCTATTTGACCAGCTAGACACAGAATTAGAAATATCGTTGAATATAATAAAACCTTTTTGTATCCAATCAAATTATTTTGGTTCGGATTCCCAACTAAGTATGAACATCCCGAACATGGGAAAACTTTTGTGCACCTGAGGCGGATATGATGAACGAGAATATCGTTCTGGTATGTAGTATTATTCAATACAGGGCATAACGGGTTGATCACCTCCCGTGCCCGTAAGTTATGATGGTTTGCGGATGAAGTTCTGCTAAACCTATTCGAAAATTGAAAACAATGCTCATAGTATGTCACCTTCACCCTATTTATAGTTAGTACGTAGTTTCAAAAATTTAATAGAGAGTTGTTATGTTACTATTATCGGTTTAGATTACTTCACAACTATTGATTCATTGTAGAAGGGTAGTACAAAGAAAACATTTAATCCTTTCAGCTAATATTTATAATTGTTGTTACTTGTTGGGCACTAAAATGCTCATCCTTGCTTAATTTAAATGTTTTAAGTTAAGTATGACAAACCAGAGGGCTCTGCCAGGAACAAAGGGAAAGGAAAACTGTCAGAATAAGTTGTGTTATCATATGTAATAGCTAGACTTAAATAAGATGATGATATTTATTAAGTATCATGTAATGAATGTTTTAAGGTCGCGTACCAGGGAATAGACTCTGATGCATATGTAAATTAAATTTGGTATCTATATTATTGTTATTATTATTAGTATTATTCCGCTCATAGAAATGGTATCGTGAAGCACTGAGTTCGGGTTTCAAGTACCTGAATTTGGGGGCGTCACAACAATGATTATATATGCAAGAGTGAGCAAACAAATGCTCACTTAAAAACGACAATGAAATCTAACAACATACTATCTGCCAATGAATAGGCTCAACAGAACTGAATAATATTCTTTATCAATGATAATTGAGAACTAAAATAAAATGTGAAATTTATCTGAGGGTCACAAGACCACAAACTATGTCCA
This sequence comes from Panax notoginseng, assembly GCA_016801055.1. Classification (NCBI taxonomy): domain Eukaryota; kingdom Viridiplantae; phylum Streptophyta; class Magnoliopsida; order Apiales; family Araliaceae; genus Panax; species Panax notoginseng. The sequence continues at coordinate 21,018,610 of CM029012.1, read as the reverse complement.
ATGTTATAAGTAATCTTTTAACTTAAACCTAACTAGTCATAGGACTGTAGGGATTCCCATACTTAGCGTGATTAGCCCTTCGTACAATGTATTGTGTACAAACATTTAAATGCTTACACGTAATAAATCCTCTATAATAGGGTTGTTATTCTCAGTTTTAGAATACAAGTCTGCACCAATGTATGTTTGGTTTGGATAGGCTTCAAGGGTAATTTAGAGTTCAACGAACATCAACTAAGGATTAGTTGAATCAAAACTTAATAATGTTTCAAGAGTTTGATAGCAATATGTTATGGAATAGTTATGAACTACAGACGAATAAACATAATGCATCATAGTCATGATTCATTAATGAATTTAAAAGCATGGAAAGGTATACTAAACCTTACTTGAACAATAACAATAAGCTATGGTTACATACTTTTTGATAATAACAAAGTTAGAAACTTTGTTCATTGTAAGAGTAGGTTTAGGAATAAGAACTTGTTCAATAAAATTACAACTTGAATAATCTTAATTGATTTAGGATAACGAACTTGCATAACAGTGATAAACAAGATAGGATAAGGATCTTGCTTTACATAATGAAATAAAGTTTAGGGAACTCGCTTAATAATAGTCATGATACAATAAATACTTGTTCATCAACTAAAGGTAAATAGAGTTATGAAACTTACATTTATTATAAATAGAATGAAATTAAA